>CM053604.1:97820680-97876903 GCA_028646535.1 Procyon lotor
CCCCTCCTAAACCCTCAGTTTGTTGCTCAGAGTCCACAGTCTCTCACGGTTCATCTCCCCCTCTGGTTCCCCCCCATTCACCTTTCTCTTCCTTCTCACAATGCCCTCCATGTTTTTCTTTATGCTCGGCACGTAAGTGAGACCATAAGGTAATTGGCTCTCTCTGCTTGACTTATTTCACTCCGCATAAAGATTATTTATTTATTTATCTATTTGACACAGAGAGAGAGAGAGATCACCAGTAGGCAGAGAGGCAGGCAGAGAGACAAGGGGAAGCAGGCTCCCTGCTAAGCGGAGAGCCCCTTGCGGGGCTCGGTGCCAGGACCCTGAGATCATGACCTGAGCCGAAGGCAGAGGCTTTAACCCACTGAGCCACCCAGGCGCCCAAGACTCCATTTTTTTTAACATTAAAAACTATTCTGTCCTCAAAGGTTCAGTGAAATCTTTCTTTTGATAAGAATTGTCTAGTTGATAATTTGGAATGATAAATTCTGATTGTGTTTCTTTGTTGAATAGTTGTGTCTTTCCAGAGTTTGCATCAACACAGTGTTTATTGAACATCTGCTGTGTGCCCACAGGGACTCTGAGAGGGACTAGGGATATAAGGTGGAAAAACTTATATGTTTATCTCATTATTTTCATAGTATGATAAATAAACATTGGGCTTAACTGCTTCAGCATGTAGCAATATTTTAAGACATTTCCAAAGGAGTTTAAAAAAAAAAAAAAGCTCCTAGAGTGAAAAGCACTACTATTAGATTCAGTTAGTTCTTTTCCATTACAATAGTTTAGTTTTCTTTTTCAGGTGTCTAAGCAATTAACAAGATAATAGGTGAGACAGAAGAAATGTTGACCTCTTGATCTCATCCCCACTCTTTGTCTTATTAATGCTTTCATGAGTCATTCAGTATGACTGTTGAGATAAATCTAGATACAGAAAAAGTGCCTTCTTTCTGTATATAAACCCAATCAATGCAATGAATAAAATGGGGGTACTCAGGAAAAAAAAAAAAGAAATACTTACCTTTTATTGTGATGATAACTGCAAGATAGCAGAAGTTGCTAAAAACCAATGTTGATTTTTTTTTTTTTTCAGTCAAGTTGCCTAGATAAGTAATGATTCAAACTCAGAAGAGCTTCTGTGCTATGCTGGTCTGAATGGAGAAAATAGATGCACAGATCATAAATTAATGCCTGGAAACAGACCATAAACTTTTGCCAGCAACAGCTAATTTGCAACAATGGGGACTTGGTGAAAATGACAGTTTCTGTCGGCAAGGGGAGGCAAGCAGAGCCGTTTGAGAGGATGGAGAGCATTGTGCCTGCCAATTGATGTTGGCAGGGGATTGTCAACCCACTGAGTACCAGGACTCATCAGCATATTTAATGTTATGAGCATAGACATTGTCTTTAAAAACATAAGCCATGAGAGGGCAATGTGGGCTGCAGACTGCAGAGAATAGCATTCCAGGCAGGTGGATGGCACAAATAATACTTTTTCAAGTTGTGGCAAGTGGGAAATAGAAATAGAAAGGAGCCAGATACAAGGAGAAAGAGGTGAAAAGCCCAAAGTAAAAACTAAAAGTAACAAATGTCCAATGCAAAAAAGAGGAAAAGGCAAATAATACAAAGTGCAGAAAAGCCCAAAGGGAATAAAAGTTATTCTAGCACCATCACCACAAATAGTACTGTTCAAATTTTATTTTAAGATTCTTTTAGCATTTTTAGCTCAAGAATTTAAAATAACTTAAAAAAAAAGAGGTATTAAGAGTTATGTTGGATGGATCTATTATAATGAAGATAATATTAACTTTCCCCACATGTCTTATAATATGAGATTATCTATAAATTAGAATAATTGCAGTCTACTAGAACTACCAAAATGTTATGGAAACCTTCTACTCATTTATAATTTTACCTACATAACAGCAAATGTCTTTTGAGAAGAGTTGCTTATGTATATATATTGATAGAAATTAATGAGACTATAAGCTAGTTATAATTACATTACATTAAATCCCTCTGCTTCAAAATACTTGTGAACAGGTGTTCTATGTCACAAGAAAATCTTCCAGTTGTTCAGTAAACAATCTTACAAACTTTTACATATGTCACACTTTTTATTCAGTATTGAAAATATAAATAATAATATATAATCAGGTATACTGGGATAAAATCTTAAAGCAATAACGGGTTTTCCTACTTTGGGTTCCTGGAATTCCTTTACCTATGTTGATCTTATCTCTCAGCCTAAGCATTGAAGTCACAATTTTTCCTAGAAAACCTGTACTTGTGGAACCAGTGACCCCCATTTGCCCCGCAAATTTCCCATTCTTGAATCCAGATTACGTTAGGATACTCTCTCTAAGGAGAGATGCAGAGAGGTTAGAGGAAAAAGTAAAAGGGGACTCTGGGGGCTTTGCAGAAGTGGAATGAGATTCTGTAGTGTAGCAGGGTACCTGATTGGGATGCTGAAAGTGGATTGGAGTGGGAACTGATCTTTTCACATTCTTTGCATCCCAGAAAGTCATGGGAGAAACCCCCCCCCCAAATTTTCCAATAGATCCACCAAAGTTTCAGGCTTTAGGTAAGAGAAAGAAGCTATTGAGAGGCACAAGGATATGATGAGGGTGAACCACAACAGCAGCAAATATAAATACTAAATTGAACAAGTGTCCTTTACATCTTCAGAACTATAGACTCCATGGGCTCTAGTAGGAGAGAGGATAGTCTCAGGTCTACTCACCCTGCACCAAAACTGATTGTAGAATGGTAGATTAGGGGGATTTTTGGTCATCAAGTAGAATAGGGCTTGAATTTTTTTTTTTTAAATCCAGTTACAAAGTAGAAAAAAATAATTTCATTTGCACTCTTGGGTATTCAAACTCAACAAACCTGCATACTTACTTCTAGGGTATTTTATTTTTTTTTAAGATTTTTATTTATTTATTTGATAGAGAGAGATCACAAGTAGGCAGAGAGGCAGGCAGAGAGAGAGGGGGAAGCAGGCTCCCCGCTGACCAGAGAGCCCAATGTGGGGCTCGATCCCAGGACCCTGAGATAATGACCTGAGCTGAAGGCAGAGGCTTTAACCCACTGAGCCACCCAGGCGCCCCAACTTCTAGGGTATTTTAGAGCTGACACTTACATTCTCAATTAACCTTACAATAACTATATTGTAGGTATTATTAGTCCCCACTTCTTAATCATTCATCATTAAAACTGTATTAAGGCTATTAGGTGCCTAAATCTGTGCTAGCTTCTAGATATTCCCTGTAATACTAGATTCTTATGCCTTCCTCAACATTTCCTGGGCCCAAATTAACACTAATCATTTTAACGGCAACAAAGTTCCAGATGGTGGAATCTGACAACTACTTACATTTCAGCAACCTTGGATATCCCACAGGCATGCAGGTACAATCTGGAAATGTGGGGAAGATACTTTATGGAGTGACCTTTGACCAGTGGGGCTTGGGAGCTAGTAGATAAAAGTTCCACGTGGAATAAACAATTCTGAAAAACATAGTCTGTAGCTTTTTTAGAATCTCTTGGAATTTACTGAACCTCAGCTGTCCATAGCAGTGACCAACTTTGCAATAACTTCCTTCTTTATGTCATTCTCCTCAGTTCCTCAGTCTATTCTTTCCCAAATAAAATATCCATACACAAGTATGGTATACGATGATGTTTGTGTATGTGTTGGAAAGAGAGAGCTATGGCACTAATTTAACAAACCAAATATAATGCGTGGTCTCAGGAGGCTAATGGTTTGTGAAAAAGATCTTAAAACTGGATATTAGAGAAGTTTAGACACCTTTTTTTATTTAAATTCAATTAGCCAAGATATAGTACATCATTATATAATGTTCAATACTCCATTGATTGTGCAGTGTTCAATGATTCATTAGTTGAGTATATCAACCAGTGCTCATCACAGACACTTTTTTTGAGGCTAAATAACTATTGAGAGGTGTAGTCAGAATTGGAACCAGACCTGCACATTCTCAAAATATGTTCTTTCCATTATAAAATGGAAATAATCTATGATGCTATTGCTTATATTACAGTGTTTTTTGTTTTTTTCTTAAAGATTATTTATTTATTTATTTATTTATTTATTTATTTATTTGAAAGAGAGAGAGCGTGCACAAGTTGGGGGACAGAATAGAGGGGAATGGAGAGGGAGAGGGAAAAGAATCTCAAGCAGACTCCATACTAAGCTCAGAGTCCTTTGCAGGTCCCTGAGATCATGACCTGAGTGGAAACCATGAGTTGGAAGCTTAACCTACTGAGCCACTCAGATGTCCCTATTGCAGTATTGTTAAAATTTTCTTCATTATATTTTTTCAAGACAAGAAGTAAAATTGATGGGATATAATATCAAATGATTTAGGTTGAGATGTTTGCTAACAGGCTCAAAGGAAGGAAATTTGGATCAAGAGCCCCACAGTAAGAGAGTCTGGGAAAATAAAAACAAAAATAAATTCCACTCAATTTGTAGAAGAGATGAAATCATGAAGAAAGACATCAAAGAATTCATATAAACAATTTAGACTTTCAAATCCAAATAACAGTTTCTTTCCATCTAAATATTAAATACAGACATAAGATAAAAATGTCCTTGAAACTTCAAAATTAATTAGTCTGAAGATCTGTACTAATACTTCAGTGGTATGGCTATGTATTCTATTGCTTCTGCCAACAATTTATGTACAACTTACTAGAGACTTTAGTATATGTGCTACCGAAGCGAGCAACTTACTAGAGACTTTAAAGAAACAATATTTTTCAAAAGTAATATTTGTGATTTTTAGTTCTACATATTCAAATTTCAAAGTGATTAACATCACATGATGGTATTCTAAAATGTGTGCACTATTCATGTTATTTTCTTCCAAAGTTTCATTTTTTATCATTATTGAAATATAGTTGGCATACAATATTACATTAGTTTCAGGTATACAGCATAGAGTTTGAAAATTCTATACATTACTTAATGCTCACCATGGTAAGTGTAGTCATCATCTGTCACTATACAAAGTTATTACAATGTTATCAAATATATGCCCTATGTTGTACTTTTCATCCCTGTGACTTATTTTATAACTAGAAGTATGTACCTATTAATCCCCTTCACCTGTTTTGCCCATCCCCTAACTCCTTCCCCTTTGACAACTACCAGTTTGTTCTTTATATCTATGAGTCTGTTTCTGTTTATCTGTTTCTGTTCATATGTCTGCTTTTTAGATTCTACTTATAAGTGGAATCATATGATATTTCTCTTTCTATATCTGACTTATTTCATTTACCATAATATACTCTCAGTCCATCCATGTTCTTGCAGATGGTGAGATCTCGTTCTTTTTATATGATGAAATAATACTTCATTTTATATCTATCCTACAGTTTCTTTATCCATTCCTCCATCAGTTTACCCTTAGGTTGCTCCCATCTCTTGGCTATTGTAAATAATGCTGCAATAGACACAGAGATGCATATATCTTTTCAAATTAATGTTTTGGTTTTCTTTGGGTAAATATCCGATAGTGGAATGCCTGGATCATATGGTATTCCTATTTTTAATTTTTTGAGGAAACTTCATACTATTTCCCATGGTGATGGCACCAACTTACATTCCCACCAGTAGAGCACAAGGGTTCTCTTTTCTCCACATCCTTGCCAACACTTATTTCTTGTCTTTTTTGATATTGGCCATTCTGAAAAGTGTGACGTGGGATCTCACTGTGATTTTGATTTCATTTTCCTGTTGATTAGTAATATTGAGCATCTTTTTGTGTGTGTATTGGCCATCTGTATGTCTTCTTTGGAAAACTGTCTTTTCAGGTCATCTACCCATAATTTTATTGGATTTTTGTTGTGATTAGAAAAGATGCTTGGTATGATTTCAATCTTCTTTGATTTTTGAGACTTGTTTGGGACCTATCATGTGATCTATCCTTGAGAATGTTCCATGTGCACTTGAAAAGAATATGTATTTTGTTGTTTTGGATGGAATGTTCTGTATAAACCTGGTAAGCCCATCTGGTCTAATCTGTCAGGCAAAGCCACTTTTTCCTTATTGATTTTCTCTCTGGTTGATTTTCCCATTGATGTAAGTGAAATGTTAAAGGCCTAATTAAACAAACCAAATATAATGCATGGTCTCAGGAGGTTAATGGTTTGTGAAAAAGATCTTAAAACTGGATATTAGAGAAGTTTAGACACCTTTTTTTTAATTTAAATTCAATTAGCCAAGGTATAGTACATCATTATATAATGTTCAATACTCCATTGATTGTACAGTGTTCAATGATTCATTAGATGAGTGTATCACCTGTATACTATATTTGTATTATATTATATACTATAATTGTATTATATACAATTGTATACTATATACTAAATATATTATAGTATATAATTGTATTACTATAATTGTATTGCTGTCAATTTATCTCTTTATATCTATTAATATTTGCTTTATGTATTTAGGTGTTTGATGTTGGGAGCATATATATTTATAATTATTATATTCTCTTGTTGGATTGATTCCTATATAATTATATAGTGCTGTTCTTTGTCTCTTGTTATAGTCTTTGTTTTGGGGCCCCATTTTGTCTAATATAGAAATTGCTAAACCAGCCTTTTTTTTTTTTTCACTATCATGTGCATGGTATATGTTTTTCCATCCCTTTACTTTCAGTCTATATATGTCTTTGGGTCTGAAGTGAGTCTCTTGTAGGCAGCATATAGATGGGACTCATTTTTTAATTCATTCAATAACCCTGTGTCTTTTGATTGGAATATTTAGTCCATTTACCTTTAAAGTAATTATTGATAGGTATGTACTTTTGCATTTTGTTAATTTCTTTGTTGTTGTTTTTGTAGTTCCTCTCTGTTCTTTTCTACACTTGCTCTCTTTCCTTATGTTTTAATGGCTTTCTTTAGTATCATAGATTCATTTATCTTTATTTTTTGTGTATCTACTATAGGTTTTTGTGTTATGATCTGGGGTTTATATATAATATTCTATGTGTATAAGTTTGTTAAGTTAGTCATTTGAGTTCAAACATGTTCTAGAAGGACTAAATTTGTACTCCTCCCTCCACATTTATGCATATGATATATTTTACATCTTTTCATTTTGGGCATCTTTGACTAATTTTTTTTCTGTGACTAATTTTTGTAGATATAATTGATTCTAACCTCCAAACTGGCTTTATAAGTGATTAATGTACTATCTTTACTATATGTTTGCTTTTACTTGTAAAATTTTTCCTTTCATGATTTTCTTTCTTCTATTTATGGCCTTTTCTCTCCTCTTAAAGAATTTCCTTTAACATTTCTTTTAAGGCTCCTTTAGTGGTGATGAACTTCTTCAACATTCTTTTCATCTGGGAAAGTCTTTATCACTCCCTCAACTCTGAATGGTAACCTTGCCAGATAGAAGATTCACTACATTTCACTGGAACATGGAAACATTTTAATAAAATAATTAAAAATAGAAAATGAAGTGATTGAAATGACGATAGTAACTGAAATATGTCATTTAAATTTAAAATAATTGGGACAAAATTATAAATTTAGATGTATGAAAAATTTTAAGTCTTTGACTTGATTTGCAAACTTGATTTGCAAACTAAACTTAAAGAGACTGGCTATGTGATTGGTACTGAAAGAACATATTCAATTAAACAACAAACATGACATTCTAGAAATCTATGGTTGAGCATTCTATATACAAGATAAGTTAAAATTAGAGGTGTTTCATAGTTTAAATCACTAGGATTTTAACAAATTCTATCCACACTTATTGAGCAGCTTCTTGTGTCAAGCACTTTCCGACAAGTAAGTCTAGACTAGTGAACAAAATGTCTTCTTGGAATATTCTAGTGGAGAAAAGGAGACAACAGTAAGAAAGACATTAAGTAAATTATATGTTAGGTTGTGTATTAGTTTCTTATGGCTACTGTAACAACTTACCACAAATCTGGTGGCTTGAAACAATGTGGATTTATTCTCTTATAGTTCTGGAGAACAGATGTCTGAAGGGATAAAGACAAGATGTCAGAGGAATTCAATGGGAGAAACTGCTTTCTTTCCTTTCCTAACTGCTGGGGATGACCTGCGTTCTTTAATTCATTACCCCCTTCCTCTCATATCACCCCAATCTCTACTGCCATCATATCTTCTCTTCTGCATTGAAATATTCTTTTGTCTCCATCTTATAAGTATGCATGTGATTGCATTTAGGGCCTGATCCATATAAATAATCCAATAAAATATCCCCATTCCAAGATCCTTAATTTTATCATATCTTCAAATTCCTTTTGTCACATATGGTATTCACAGGTTCCAGGGAATAGAGCATGGGTATATTTAAGAGGTCATCAGCACATGTGATGTAAAAGAAAAAATACCATGTAGGATATGAGAGATTCAGAGTGCCCTTGAAATGCTATTTTTAAATAGTGTCTTCAGGTTAAGCTTCATTGAGTGAAAAACAATTGACCAAAACCTAAAGGTAAATAGGAAGTTGGTTATGTGAATATTCAAAGCAGAGCACAGCAAGCAGAAATAATAGCCATTTAAAGAGTTTAAGGAGGTATGTCCATGTGTCCATAGTTGAATCAAAAAACAGAAGAGGAAAGTAGGTCAGAGAGGAAATGGGTGTGTTACATGAGATTTTTAAGGTAATGAGAAATTATTCTGAATGAAATGAGCTATTTCAGGTTTAGGGATTGAGAGGTGACACGATTTAATGTCTAACAGGATCCCTCTGGCTACTGAGTTGGGAATGTACTAAGTGGGGCAAGAGTGAAAGAAGGGAAACCTGTCAGAGAGATATTACAGAAAGCTGAGAAAGATATTATAGCTTGTACCAGACTAGTATGGCTGAAGATGGTAAGACATGTTCAGATTCTGGATATGCTTTGAAGATAGTGCCAACATAATTCATTGACAGTTTGAAGGTAGTATAAGAGAAGAACTAAGGAGAAAGGACAACTGCAAAGTTTTTGACTAAGCATTAGAAAAGGACTATAGGAGGATAGATTTGAGAGTAAGGTCAGAAATTCATCTTTGGATTCATGTATTAGTTTGAGATTTCTAATAGGCAACTGAGTGGAAATGTAAAGTAGCCACCACTTGAGGAAGTAGTGTTTTCAGGAGAGAGCCATGCTTTCAGAGAGTTTCAGAGAAATAGTGGAGGACATATAGAATTTTGCTAAGAACACTCCAAGAATTCTAGAGGATACCATAGATGGGTTTCACAATTTGAGGAGGAGTCAAAGAAGGGGACAAAATAGGAAATATGACAATCCCTGCATGGGGTGAAGTCTAGAAAATAAAGTATAAACTCGGAATCGCTCTTGTTGCCTTTTAGGGAAGAAATAAATTTACCCAAATGGTATATCAATGAGGTTTATGTAGGGTAATCAAATAATACATTGGCTATTCTTGGATACTTTGGGGATTAAAGAAGGCACTACAATTCCTGGGAAAACAAGCCCAACTAGGACTATTCCAGGCAAGCTAGGACCTATGCTCTTTTTGTGTTAAAAATATGTAGGAAAATTAGATTTTATTCTGAATGCATTGTCTTCTTTTGGTCCCTGGTGATGGGAGTAAATGGTGTTAGGATGAGTGGTCTTGGTCCCAAATGCAAGATCCACTCTTTACCTCTGTTAAGTGTACAGCAGATTTATTAAAAGTTTACTCTTTGATTTATGCTGCTTATATTGAGGAAGCCTGATTTTAATCCCAGTGCATGGCGCTAAGTGTTGATCTGACTGACAGGATTGCTTGGAGAAAACATGATTCCCTCTTAAAAATGATTGACAAAGTTGAGGACATCTGGAAAATGTACTCTGCATAGCTTGGGTCTCCTCTGGATCCCTGTGGTTATAAGGTGGAAAGCCTTGGGGAAACATGGTCTTGTTCCTAGTGTATAGGTTCACATGGAATATGTGTCTATCATTAGCCTTATACTTATTAATGCACACTATTACTTTATATAATCTACTTCAGCCTAACTAAATTAAGTTCTTCAAAGTATGCACTAAGTTCTTAATTTTGATGATGACATATGTTACTTCTAGACATTCCAGTGGGTACTTTTCTCAATCTTTTTGCTATTTTTTTCATGACAGGTTTTATTTTTATTATAACATATTTCTTTTTTATATCTTTAATCATTTTAAAGTGTATGTTATTTATGGTCTCTTTTGTGTTGCTTCATCATCTCCAATTCTTGAAATGAATGCCACTCCTTCTATTTATTTTGTTTGCCACTCACTCTCTTTAAATTGAATGAATCCCATTTTCTTTTTTCTCTTTCTTTTCTTCCTTTCTCCTTTCTCCTTTCCTTCCTTCCTTCCTTTCCTTCCTTCCTTCCCACCTTCCTTCCTTCCTTCCTTCCTTCCTTCCTTCCTTCCTTCCTTCCTTCTCTCCCACCCACTTTCTTTTAACTCATTAGCAGCTACCTTTTGTGTGAATGTGTGCTTGAGAGGTAGGGTCTCATATCAAACCTGAGAAGGATAAGTTGTTATTTTTGTTTGTTTGTTTCCTGTGGGATTCACATGAGACCTGGGATGAGGAATTTTCCTTGAAAAGCAGTTTACATTTATTTCTATAGAGTATATCAGAGGGTTTGTCCTAAACTTGACTTGATCTAGTTTTCTTGGTGATGTTAATTTTTAGGCTAGTAATTCCCTTGAGATACTCTACATTCTATATCCACATGTAGTTCAACCTTGTGTTTTTAGTTATTTAAGTCTCCAACCATGGATGGAGACATACTTCCCAACTACTGTTCTCTAGTATTTAGGTAGCAGTTCTCTAGTTCACTGTTCCCTACTCATCCTTTGATACCTCTTTCAGTGTTCTTGATCTATATGAGAATTTCAATTCCAGCTGCTCATCCCTTGTTAGACCCATGGCCAGTTTACAGGCCTTGTTTAGGCACTAAAGTATATGTCTATGAGTGTCATCATCTGATATATTCCCATAAGTTCCTGCATTGCCTTCTCTGCCTATGACTACCTTCTTTGTTTCAGGCATTGATGAGTTCCCTTATATTACATATACAGCTATAAAATTAATTATTTTGTAATACTTGGGAGCACATATATATTTGTAGCGAGAAGGTAGAAAGTGGCTACCTTTCTACAGAAAAAGGTAGAAAGTGGCTACCTTTCTACACCATTTTCTACAGAACCACAAAGTTCACCAACTTTGTGGAACTGAACTTTTTCCCACTTCTTTTTGTTTTGTTTGGTTTGGTTTGGTTTTGGTTTTGGTTTTATTTCTCCTTTTGGATATGGCTGGGAAAAAATTACTTCTTTAAATATGTTAAACTTATTATAAGCTTGCTTTTCATTTTTAATGATTTTTTTTACCTGCTTTGGGTTCCTCTAATTTTATTCATAGTTTTTCAATGATTTCTATACCCTTGAAGAGTGATTCTGCATCCACACGTTTTCAAGACAATATTTTTCTACAAAGTAAGTATTTCCACTATGGGAAATGCCAATGTAGTAGTCTCATTATTTGATAATTATATGAACATTCAATAAATCCCTACATGAAACCTAATTAGACCACTTACTTCTCAACAAATGTACTTTTTTTAGCAATCACATTTTTAGATATTTTAGGGGATAAGTCATTATTTAAAACTATTCATAATCTAAAAAAATACGTTAAATCAGGGAAACTCTTATGGGGAAAATTATTGTACTATTAAAAATAATGACAAAATGCTTAATCTCTGTTCCTTAATTATATAAATTCAATTTGCTAATTACATTAATATTAACACCCTGTGTCAGAATAGATGTGAGGCAAAGCAATGTTAAATTTTATTGAAATAAATAGTAAAGATAAAAAGCTTCATCACAAAGGTAATCATCTGTGTAATAGCATGAGAATTATGTGCTTTGAGTATTTTTTAAAATTCCTATTAACCATTGATTTGTTCAAATCATATTTGATATCAAAAGGCAGAATACATTTTAAAATTTTAACTCACCAATTAGAGTGGATTACAGAATTATTTGACATTAATTCCATATTTTGAACCCTGTAACAAATAGTGTAAAACTGAATCATACCTAAGCTTTTTTTAAAAAAAAAATTCTGACTATTAAGATCATTAGAAAAACACTGTGATAAAGTAGAGAGAAAGAAAATATTGCAGACCAGAATATGAAAAAATAGCATAGGGTAGACAAAAAATATAACAGTACTTTAAAACCTTATTTAAATATTACATAAAATTTTTAAAGGAGACTATAACTTCAAACATAGCAAATGTGACAAATGATACATCATACAACCAGTCAGGAAGGTGCTCCAATTTAAAAATAATATGGTGAGTGTAAATCTCTTTTTAAGGATATCCATGATCCTTATAAGTGATGTTAATCATCAATACCATCATTTTCTCACTAACGTTATTATAATCATTTTCATCATCATTAAAAAGGGCGAGGGATATAGAGTAGGAAAAACACTACACTTATTTCCCAAGAACCCATTTCAAGTTCGAGTTCTACTCACTTATTAACTATAGGATGTTGGGTTAGGTCCATAAATCCTCTGCATTTTTGTTTCTAAAAAATAGTGATAATAATGCCTGCCTTACTAAACTCAGTGTTACAAGAATCAATTTTAAAAATGCATCATAAAACACTTCAAAAGAATATTATGTTTACATTAAAGAAGTAATGGGAATTGAGTCCCCTTTATATGCCTAGAATTTGAGTTTTATGCTAGAACAACTTCAGAGGATAAACTAATTTAATTTCATCCAATATAATATATCTAAAATGTAGCACCACTTTTTACTATTTAAACACTTACAATCTTGTTTTTTTCTGATTATAAATATAAAGCAAACTCATTTGGCATATGTAGTGTTTCATCACTAAATATAAAGCCATTGTTTGGACAAAGCTATGATACTTGCTTCATTAGTAGCAGCAAACTTTTTATATCTATGCTTATTTGGCTGACTTGTCTCCCAGCTGGAGTATTCATTATGCAAAATTTTCGGAAAATATTCATGGGTGGTATAATTTCTAAGTCTTTGTGTATATAATAACTGATTTCTGTTGTCATTGCACATGATGTGTGATATTTGTGTGTGTATTCATTGAAGAACAAATAGCCAGCAATGATGAGAAATAGAGGAGGGTTACTCTGCTTATTTCCAGTGTTGTTACTTTGGGATCAATACCCACATATGGCTAGAGGCTACCATAATGGGTAGCATAGATGTAGAATAATTTTACTATAGCCAAAAGATCCATTGGAAAACATTACTCTAAGGTATCTGGTCCAAAGATCTCTCATAGGCACAAATTCAGAATCTAACTCAAGGCATTGCATTTTACTTTAACGAAGTTTAGATCCTTTCATTTTTTCTAGGCATCCTTTTAAGTCTCTATAATGAATTGAGTGTCTTTCCCCAAGCATAAGTGCTTACTAGTTGTACAATGATCTGTTGATTCCCTAGTTGTTCTCTTGACCTATAATCCATTCATTCATTCACCACGCAGTTTTACACTAAACATTTGCCTTGGAATTTAGAACACTGAAAAAAAAGGGAAGTTGTTGAGGATTTTTAAAACAATGAGGATAGAAGAGGCATGATCTTTAACTAATGTAAAACTATAAGGGACAAATTCTAAATTTTTTAGTTCTGAATGGCTAAGTTCCAGATCCATTATATTGTAAAATTATACCACTTCAATTCACTATGATCACATACGTGGCATCTTCTCTGTTTTTTTTAAATAATAAAACCTAAATTAGTATATTCCTGATTTTTTATAGCTATCTATGCTTACAAAATATACTTTCAAGTGAAGTTCATTAAATTTAACTTTACTGATATATATAGGAATTACTGCCAAAATCAATGATATGTTTTTTCCTTCTAGAAGAACCAAAGAGCACATATTGTGATGTTTTGAGTAAAGAATGTTTTTCAACACAATTTGAGAAAACTGCAATATAAAAGTAAATGTATTTTCAACCACAGATGTACACTGTAACTGGATTTCTGCAAAGCCAAACTGAATAAAAATAAAAGTTGTCATCTAGCCAGTTATTTGGCACAACAAAATTCAAACAAAGAAAATTTTTTTTTTCTTGACTGAACTCATTAAAACCAGACTGCACTCAGTATTTTGTCCTGAAATAAAGTGAGAGTAAATGGGAAGCTCTCATTTTATTAAGTTTACATATTTATCACACAGAAAGATCATGGTTATGAAGGTTTAATAAATGCTAAATTGCAATTGTAATGATTATACCAAAAGAGAAGATCAAGCATGTTGATCACCTAACCACAAATGTCAATGGAATTGGGCCAGGAAGGAAAAATGAGAAACTAGATTTTGGACCTGAATAAAGAGAAAAGAACAATTTTCAATGTGAGAACAGTGGTTCCACTATTTCAGAAAATAAATTATAAATGGTAATGTAAAATAACTAATTATCTCTCTCTCCCTGCAGTCTTTTCTTTCTCCCTTCCAAGCTATTCTCCTTACTTATATAATCATAGAGGACATTGAGTACAAAGCTGAAAATGGGTCAATTGTCCCAGAGCAGTTTGCATATCCCATGATGCCCCCAAACTAGAGGCCCTGTGGCCTAACAGAAGTTAGAATTGTGAGCACTAAATGAAAAATAATACTTAAGGAGGTGGTAGGTCCAATAGGTAGTAGGTTAGAACACGTGAGTTATCTTTTTTTTTTTATCATTCAGTTCAAATTTATTTTTTCCCCAAATATGTTTATTTTATTTTTTCAGTGTTACAAGATTTATTGTTCATGCACCACACCCAGTGCTCCATGCAATACGTGCCCTCTTCAGTACCCACCACCAGGCTTGCCCAACCCCCCACCCCCACCCCTCCAAAACCCTCAGTTTGTTGCACTGTGGACTCTGAGCAACATGTGAGTTATCTTAAGTGAAGCACAAAGATGAGGAACTTAGAAGCATGGAGCAACACCTGTTAGTTTTATAAATTTATTCTTGGGTTAATGTTTTTATTTCTTATTCTTATTCTCTGACAATAAAGCTTGTTTTTAATGATATTAATCATGGTATAAAGATGCATGTTTTATATATAGGAAAAAATATGCTTTATATATAGGAAAATATATATATATAGGAAAAAATCTTGATGTAATAGATTTTTCTAAGTTCACTTTAAAAAAGGAATATTCACCTAAATCATAAACTTGGATCTTTGTAGAAAAACACATATCATTGAGGGATAACAACTATACTAGAAAAAGTCATACATACATTTTTTCTCAATAGATATGTTATTAGCACTTAGGTCACAAAAGTTCTTCATCTTGTGGGATTCTCCCATGCATTGCAGTATGTCTGATATTTCTGAGCCACAGTGTCGCATAGTGAAGTGATTAAAAAAAAAATACCCCTTATCAACACATAAACCAAGTTTCCAAATATTCCCTAGGGTAGGTGGGCTGGTTTCACCTCCATTAAAGTCAACTAAGAAGGATTATAGAAAAAGGATTCATAACCACCTGAGGGTATGAGGGTGGTTGGGAGAGGTGTGAGAGAGGGAACTTAAAGATGTTAACATATAATGAACAAGGGACAGATTACTATTTTAGGTCAATTTTCTTAAAGTCATTTCTCCTCTGTAATTTCTTTATTCACTTGCTGTTCCAGTGATTGTTTTTTGGTTCTATCTATCTATCTATCTATCTATCTATCTATCTATCCATCATCTATCATCTATCTATTATCTATCGTCTATCATCTATCTATCTATCATCTATCATCTATCTATCATCTGTCTATCTATCATCTATATCACTTAGTGACTTGGAAAATATACTTGTTGCAAAAAGGGAGAGAGAGAGAAATCAAACACAAGGGTTTTATACAATAAAAATGATGGTCCCTCCTCCCTCACTTTACACCTCTCCTATTCTATTCCCCAGAAACAATCTTTTTTACTTGATTTTAAATGACCTTTCTAAGAATTATGAGTCTGTGTTTTAAAATCATTTCAAGCTTCACTTCTCTGTGTAAGGCTAAATCTATCTACACAGAAAGTTCAAAGATGTTATTGGTTCCACAGCTAGATTAACATGGTTTCATAACTAGATGGAGAAAGTAACATTTAAGGAGGTAATGATATCCCTTGTTATGATACTGTCTTCTCCTCCCCTGGGGCTCCCTGACCTCAAACCTCACCTCTCCAGTTTGGGAAAATTGTATTGTGCACATACAGTCCAATCCAATACAACAAGCATTTTTTGAATTCCCTCTATTTTGTGATGGTCATACGCAAGACTGTGTAAGGGAGTGAATGACAGCTCTCAAAATGCTGTGTTCAGGTGAATGGACTGACCCTAATAAAACTTGCTAAGAGCTATAACTGTATGATTGCTGCTGCTACTCCCAACTCCTAACTAATTCTAGTTTAGCCCAAGTGTCATACTATCAGGGCTCTATGACTCCACTGAGTAAGCTGATTCAAGCAATAGAAGCTAATATCTCAAAAGGCTCTTGAAGATAAAAAATTCCAAATATCTCATTTCTAGTTGGAGAAAATATGATCCAAAGTGAGGATGACCTGTACACATTCACTCAGTAAGCTTATCCATGATAAATGTTCTTGAAAGAGGATTAAAGGGCATCTAAGCAGCATATGTACATTCTGGAATGACTTTCTAAAGGTGATGTGTTTAATTTGTTTTTGATCGTTCTTTTCTACTTTATTTATTTATTTTCATCAAGGATAATTGGGGAAAATGTAGAGAATTATATGGAGCACAAGTGAGATAAAACAATAATTGGTCTAAGAAAATAATTTAGAGAGTATTTCTTTAACGATGCTGCGCAAGTAATTCACCTTTTTATGGCTCCAATTTCTCTTTTTAATTATTGTGCCCTTAAGGCCTTCAATTTCAGAATGATAATTTTTGTAAAGAAATTTTATTAAACATTTTAAAAATTCCATAAGTTTAGGAAGTAGGTTGAAATGCTGTGTAAGCTCACTTCATAAAAACAAAACAAACAAACAAATTCATAATCTACATGGTAGAATTGAGGATGGTTCACTGTTGATCTATAAGAAAAAAATAAAGCCATTCATATATTTATTATTAAGTCATTGATTATGTAGATTAAGAAGTCTCAAACAAATAAATAGACTTGGTTCATTTTCTCCTAAACAATATCCTTCTCCTTAAAACACTAAATGAGATATTATGTACAATAGTATAGTTTTATTATAATAAATTAATTTCTGCTAAGAGGCTCCTTAGTAGAAAACCTAGACAACATAAGTTGCTATCTTGCTACTTTTTCATTTTAAAACAAACATTATCAGGAAAAATGAATGAGTGTATATTTTTATTGAAACAAATATTACTTAGCAAAACCTCAAAGCTCTATATAGTCTTTTGTTTTGTATAGCTGTGGCATCTTATTCAACTAAACTACAAATAGGATACATGGAAATTATTTCCTATATCCTTAGGCATCTATTCTCTTCTTGTTAATGCAATGCCTGAGAGGCTCTATTGGGAAAATGAAACATTTTCTCAAATAGGATTAAATAGTTGTATACTTCATTGTTTTGGGTATATAGTAACAGAAGTATCTTCTAATAGCACTTAGTGCTTATTAAATACAAGTTGATCATGATGATTGATATAGGCTGCAGTAGGGATTTGTTACATTGCTTGCCTATACACATTGTGAGAAATGTTTATACACTATTGATATGCCTGAAATATATGCAAATGTTAATTTACATGATGTACAAAAAGTATGGTGATTTAAAAAATTTCTACTGGTAATCATAACTCAATGTGGTTATGTTGTCAGGATCCATACATTTTGACCCCAAGATGAAAACTTTAGAGTTAAATGAGTACAGGCAATACGTCAGGACTTATATCTGAGTGAGGAGTTGTTATGGTTAGGGATATGTATTTCAAGGGTCGTAAATCTTCATTTTTTTATTCTGGCATATGCTAAAATAATACTGATAAATGTATTTTGATTCAGCTTTTATTCTTTTTTAACATAGTCTGTTTTAGTTTAAAGGTAGTAACTCCAATATTCTCCTCACCTCACAGAGCAGATAACCTTGTTCCTATTTTAATGTTACAAAAACAATCAAACATGAATATGCTCACTTACATCCAATAAATTTCCCAATCATTTGTGGAGTGAAATAAGTCAAGCAGAGAGAGCCAATTATCTTATGGTCTCACTTACTTGTGGAGCATAAGGAAAAACATGGAGGGCATTGTGAGAAGGAAAGGAAGGGTGAATGGGGGGAAATCAGAGGGGGAGATGAACCATGAGAGACTGTGGACTCTGAGCAACAAACTGAGGGTTTTGGAGGGGAGGGGGTTGGGGGTTGGGTGAGCCTGGTGGTGGGTATTGAGGAGGGCACTTATTGCATGGAGCACTGGGTGTGGTGCGTGAACAATTAATCTTATAACACTGAAAAAATAAACATATTTGGGAAAAAAATTAAAAAATAAAATAAATCTCTCAGTCATTTGCATTTGTATACTCTGGCTCTCTCCAGTTACAATTCCAGGAAATGTTATCATTTCTATCAAATGCTAACCACTCTTGCTCTGGATGCAGTCTGCTATTCCTTCTCAAGGATTTTGCTTCTTGATTACCTTCTCTTTCTTGCAAGATTGTTTTCTCTCTCTTCTCTCTACCAATTTAGTTAACATGGAAATATGCAAAAATTCTCTGACTAAAAATCTAGTAAAAATCCTCATTTAATCTCATTTTTCCCATTTACTGATATATTTTTCTGGTTGTCTTCACAATAAAACCCTTTCTCTGGACTTTCAGTAAAGTCCCTTTCTCTGCTTCAAATAAGTTTTTCTCTAGATAATTAATCTCATCAATAACAATGGCTTTAAATAATATCTACATTATCTAAGATCTATTTCTCTATAATTGAAGTGTGTAGACTCATTTCCAAGAAGTCCATTCCATTCTCTCCCTTGGGTGAGAAATATTCATATTAAATTTAATAGGACCAAACAGAAGTACTTGTTGTTACTTCAAAATGTGCACATTCTGCTGTCTTCTTTGTATTAGTAGATGCCACCATTATCTATCAGGTTGCCCAAGTCAATACTAAGAATCATTCTTGATTTCTCTCTTTCTCTTACCATAGTATCCAATCCACTAGCAACTCTTGTTATATAACTTCCAAAATGTATCCTGAAAATATAGCCCCCCTTTATTCAACTCTCTACCTAGCAAGCCGAGCATCCTTTAAGAACTTAAAGCCAAGCCAGGTTATATATCCATACACTCCAGTTTAAATACTTTACTTCAGTGACCCCTTATCATCACATAGAGTATGATAGATTGATACTTTCACCTATCATGCTTAGAATTTTTATATTTACTTAGAATAAACTTCTGTTTCTGGCTATAGAGTCCTGATTTGGAGCCTTCACCTCTATGCACATCTTTCTGTGTTTTAATCAAACTGGCATTCCTTGTATCTTAACACATTGTAGAAGCTGTCTTCTTTGTTCAGAATACTACTCTCTCTTCCTGGAATATTCTTCCCCTTAATCTTAGAATATTTGGATCTTTCATATAAATTAATCCCAGAGATGTACTGCTGGTTATACAGACCATTCACAGTGGCCATATTCAGGTCTTAGTTCAAATTTCATCCATGGAGAGAGGTTTTCTTATCAATAAAACTAAAAACAAAAACAGAACAACAACAAAACACAGAGTAATTTGTGGAATGTGAGAAAGGAGAAATACAGATGGATGTCTTCAAAGTGTTATCTTTACTTAAAAGCCTCTGTTGGTATTTTTAAAAAAATTATTCATAAAATCATTGATTTTGACCCATCTCTCCCCCCAAGAATAAGCTCTACAAAATCATAGAAGTTCACAGTCTTGTAAATTACTCTAGCTTCATCCAGATAGATAACAAGTACATAAAAATGTATTTGTTTAACAATAAAAAGTAAATCAATTAAATAGAAAGAGCATGTAATTTTAAATCAAAGGATTTGAGTTCAGTCCTAGGTCCTTTGGACCCTCTGCAACTTTGAGCAAATGTACTGTCCTCTTTAAGACCCAGTTACCTTATCTTTAAAATTGGAATAATAATTTTAATAATAACGTCTCAATCCCAGAGAGATATTTCGAATAATAAATGAGATTCACACACACACACACACACACACACACACACACACACACACACTGCAATGTAAAGGTCTTTACAAAAGCAAATGCTGTTATTAGGTAAAACTTAATTTCACTCATTAAGCATGAGATCAGTGATAGTTTTAGTGTTACAAAAATTAGACCAAATGTACCATGTAAATAAGTTGGGAGGGAGTGGACAATGGGATATTGAATAGAACTTTAATAGCAAAGCCCTTATTCATATACATATAATCCCTAAAGATCGATATAGGCATAAGTGAAAGAGAATAAAAAGGTAGCAATAAAAATCCCTTTGGCATTAAGTTTGGAGACCAGTAGTCATTTAATATAAAAGCATAAATAAAGACACACTATATAGCTCTTATTATTAGAGCAGAAATATCAAACAGGGTGGATAGGACTTCCAGGTATAAATGATAACTTAAATGCTTCCTACCAAAATATACTAAGCCAGTTTCATTTCACTCATGAAAACCACAGGATAGAAAAAGAATGGAAGAAATAATGGGATGATAGGAATTTGAAAGCTGGAAAAAAGATGTAGCAAAGAGCTTAAAAGACATAAGAAAGCTAAATTCTAAGCCCAAAGTGACAAAAAATAGAGATCGTCTTATGAACAATTCAGAATTCCCAAAAGACTCACAAATTGGTAGCACCATTACCTTAGGAAGGGATTATGGAGGGAAGGGAAAGCTATAATAAAAGCAAAGTTGAAAGTCTGTGTAATAATAAGCTACCTTCTCAGATCCCCTTCAAACTGCCTTCCTACCACTCTGGAAGAAGACTGGGTGTTTATTAGATCTTTGAACTTGCAGACACCTAGCTTATTTGAGAGTTGAAGTACTATACTGCAGGGCATTCAGTGAATATATGCACTGTGGTGCATGGAATCTCATCCCATCCTCAGTGCCCTTTCCCTTGGATTTTAGAGCACTGGCAGTAATAATTGCACTCTCTGGGGAATCTAAACAGCCCAAGAGAAAAATATAATAATTCTGACTTTGGATGAGTCCCAAATGAATGTCCAAACATATCACCCTGAAGTGAAGTTTACCGTTGATAAGACCTATCCAGGCATTTATAGATTCTAGTATGTCTTTTAATTTTCCACTCTTAAGTAAATGTAATCATACAAAGACTGCCAGCAACATGAAAGATGGAGCCCAAAGCAAGCTAATTGGTAAGTGAAATTTGGAAGAAAAATACTAGTCTAAAAGATTAAAATTTGAAAAGAGAAGCAATATATTTACAGAAATAAAAGAATGTATTGAAAACAATAGAAAAAAATAAAAGCCCAGGATAGTATTTTTTGAAAGAGAGAGGGAAATTCTTAGAAATTAAAACTATAAAGAGTCTTCAAATCTTAAATTCAACCACTATATTTATCTGGCAAACTTTGTTTCCATTCTCAAAAATGATACTTGCACACTTTCCCTTCTCTTTTCAAGCCTCTCACTTGACTCCTCCCATTCTCAGCTCATGACCTGACCTCATATTTCATGAAGAAAATGGAAACAATTAGACAATAGTTTCCTCACATTCTTATCACCAAATCTTCAACCTACTTACCTCTGCACCCATGCCCTCTGCCTTCTCTCTTGGTGCAATGTTTGATATGTCCCTTCCCTTGGAAGGATATGTCAGAGTCCAATGCTTCACTTATGTTCTGGATCTTACCTCCTCCTGCCTACTCAAAAGTCCTTCTGTGGGGGCTCCTGGGTGGCTCAGTTGTTAAGCATCTGCCTTCAGCTCAGGTCATGATCCCCGAGTCCTGGGATCGAGCCCTTCATCGGGCTCCCTGCTTGGCAAGAAGCCTGCTTCTCCCGCTACCATTCCCCCTGCTTGTGTTCCCTCTCTCACTGTTGTTTCTCTCTGTCAAATAAATAAAATATTAAAAAAAAAAAAAGTCCTTCTGTGGTAACTTTCTCCTTTATCTATTATACCATCAGCTTCTCCCTCTATAATGGACCTGTCTTCCCAGTGAACAAATATGCCTCGATATTAAAAAAATAAATAAATCTCCTTTGCTCTTTAATCTTTCTCCACATACCACCCTATTTCTTATTTCTTCTTCTTAATCAAATTGTCTAGTGACTGCTTCTGTAAACTTATTTCCTATATTCCCCTTTACCTTCATTAGTCAAGAGCTTAAACCACACTCCACAGCTGAAGCTACTCTTGTCAAAGTTGCCAGGACCTCCATGTTGCCAAACCAATGACTTCCTTTTGTCTTTCTATTATTGCTCTTAACAGAGTTTCAACTCATCTGGCCACTCTTATACCTTCCTGAATACTTTCTTTCCCTATCTTCCATGATAACTCACAGTTAGTTTTCTTCTAACCCTCAGTTTACTTTTATTCCTCTATAGATTTCTAAATCTTAACATGCCCCAAGGGCTTTGTCCTAGGACCACTTGACTTTCCTTTCTGCACCCTTAGAAATATCATGTAGTTTGAGGCAATAAACATCACCTATATTCCAACAAACCCTACATTTGTTTTGTTTCAGTCCTGACCTCTATTCTGAGTTTTCCACTCATTTAACATAGTGCGTATTCCATATAACATAATTTCCATTAGGAAACTCCCAGCGATGGTAAAAATCAGTATGTATACTGAGTTATGTGGTCCTGATTGGAAAGTGGCCCTTCTTCTTAATAGGTTCCTTTGAAAACTTCACCTATTAACTAATTTAATATCACTCCTGACAGCACAAATTTAACAAGTCCCAAATCGAACTCTTCACTCTCAAAACTGTTCCTCCTCCAGTCTCTGCAACTCAGTGAAATGGAACCGCTCAGTCCAAAAACCTGCTCACTCCCAGGCCTTAGCTTACTCTGCTCTCCCTACTGCCACTCACATACAGTGCATCACAACAATTTCTGTTGATTCTACTTCCAAAATATTACTTAACCAAACTATTTCACCCCATCTCCACGGTCTCCATTACTTCCATCTCTCCTCTGAACTACTGCAAAAGCATCTTCCAAATTCTTCCCAGTTCACTTAAAAATAAAATCTAATCTCTTACTGAAACTTAAAAATCTCAACATGATCTGGGCCCTGCCCTCCTTTGAATTCTTTTGATACCTCTCTCTCTTTGTGTCCAGCACTTTCTTCCCACCATACGCAACGGCTGCATTTCAAATTTTTTGTTTTGCTTGGAACAGTCTGAATTTTTTCTTAAAAGTGACTTGATATTTATTGTCATTTTTGCTGTGATTGTTGTTGCTTAAAACTCAGGGGAGTAGTTCTTACTCTTTGAAGTCTCATAAAATCAGGACATATCCTAGAGTTGATAAATCCATATTGATTTTATTTAAATATACTGTACCTTTTTAATCTGTTACCTCAACCCTTCCTTGATTTCAGGAAAGCTATCTTAGATTTTATCTCTGGATATTTTAATTCTCCATTTCTTATTACTCTTCTTCAGAGTTACAAGCTATACAAATATATGTATATGTATACAACTTTATGTTGTATGTATACAACATATGTATATGTACATGTGTATGTAAATGTATACATATATGTATACAGACTATACACACTCTTGTGCTTTCTATCAATGACTTTCTCTTTAATTCTTCTTAAGATTATTTTCTATTTTTAGTTTAATCTATTTTTCAAATATATTATCCCTGTTGCTGCTCCATTTTCTTCTATATCCTTTTGTCTATAGTTAATATTACCTTGCTTTTTCTTTAATTCTTTTTCTTCCTTCTCTTTCTTGAGTGCCACTCACTCGCTTTCATCATCTTTTTTTAAGGAAGTTGAACTTTTTAAAAAATTTTTATTTATTTATTTTTGTGAGAGAGAGAGAAAATACAAACAGGAGGAGGGACAAAGGGAGAAACAGACTCCTTGCTGGGGAGGGAGCCTAATGCAGGTCTCCATCCCAGGATCCTGGGATCATGATCTGAGCCAAAGGCAGATGCTTAACTGACTGAGCCACCCAGATGCCCTCATTATCTTTTACTGTATTCTATTTTATCTTTAAGCCTTGTGTCTCTGCCATAAGCTCTTGATTCATAGAGGCTGAGTGTATCAACCAATTCTTAGAACCCTTAGACAATGGCATGGCATGATTTTCCCTGATCCACAAGAACATTATTCTGCTGTGTGCCTTTTGTTTATTGTATGTCTTCCTTCTTTCCTTCCCTACCCTTTTCTTCCTCCCTCCCAATTTATGGCTTGTACTTTAATCTTCAATGACCCCAAAGACATGGAATGGCCAGTAGTTTCCATGATGACTCCTTTTTATTGAGCCACATCCACAGTCAGTTGGTTGCAAAGAGGGAGCTCTTAATGTTTCCTTCACAGTCCTTTTCCCTGACACTCTGGCCCAGACATCTTTCAGTGCTTCCTACAGTCATTACACCTAATGTTACGTTATTTCAAACAGGGGGCCATGGGATTAGTTCATAAGATCTGTTGCATAGTAAATACTCTGCTAGCATGATCTTTACCTGGCAGATATATCTGTCTCAAATCATCTCCTGGATGCAGGCCATGGATGCCTGCATCCAACATTGCTTATCAGATCCTTGCATCCCATAATCTCTGTGATATCCATACTTCCATATCTGTCAGATCTGCACATCCTGGATCGGTTGTTCCAATATCAACTGTCAAATACCCATGCCCCACATCATCTCCAGGATCTACAATATGACATCTTCCTGCAAAGAGTGGTCTTTATGTATAGGCCATAAGGGAGGTACCTTGTCTTATGATCCAATAGGTGACAGTGTTTCCATCAAAGAATAACAGACAGAGAATGGGGACCAGAGTCCACACACAGAACCTGGGTGGGACTTCCCATGCTCAGAGACTGGAGTCCAAAGATGTTTTAAGGTCCTTGGAACTACTTGAAAATCCATTTTTGCTACCAAAGCCTTTTCCTTGTGAAATGTAAGCTTCATGGAACTTCCTGCTAAGACCTGCTTGAGATACTCTGCTATGACATCGTGTCAGATACATCTATATATGATCTGATTCTGGCCAATTACCTGGTCTCTGGTCTTACCTGGAGTAGAATATGGCAATGCCTGATGCTCTCAGGAAGCCATCCTACTGTATGGACCATAGAGGGTGGGGTGAATAAGTTAAGACAATGCATGTTGCTGGAACAAAAACTTACCCATATCATGGTCAACAAGAAATTAGTTATGTGTCACTCAAAGTCCAAAATATGAGCTCTTGACTGAAGATATATCCCTTTCAAAGACAACTCAAGTGCCCAAGTCACTTACTTCTTATGGGTCCATTAGTTCCATTTTTTGGAGGGCTCCAAATTCCCCAGTGATCTAAGTCAAGCTGGTGGAGGGTTAAGGCACAGTGGAAGGTTTTATGGGTCAGCCCCAACAAGACAAGCATCTCTCCTGCTTATCTTCCCTGACCTTGACTTTATCACTTGGCCACACACAATACCTAGGATGTGGAGTGCTTGTTTTGGCTGTGCATCTAGGAGGTCCAGGATGCATACTTGGCTACAGCAGTCAGTCTCTGCCCCCAAGCATCCATGAGAATAGACGTGGAACAAAAGCAGTCCTGTATGTTGGGTGAGCTTCTGTTGTGCCATCAGGAAGGGGCTGGACTCTACTAAATGGATTCCAGGGTCCCTGTTCTTTGTGCCCACAAGTGCTTAGCATTACTGCTAAGTGAGAAAGAGAAGCAAAGAAAGAGAAAAGAAATGGAAGAGAAAGGAAAATGAAAAAAGAAAAGGGGAGGGAAGGGGAAAGAAGGGAAAAGAGAAGAAAGGAAAAGAAAGGAGAGGAAAGAAAAGAGGGATGGAAGTAAGGAAGAGGAAGATGAGAAAAGAAAGAAAAGGGAAGGGAAGAAAGAATCATGTTTAAATGTATTGGAAGAGATTTATTTTTATGAAGAAGATTGGGGAATAATTTGACTATAGAAAAAAATGAGGCAATTATTAACCTTAGGGAAATCAACAGGTTGTAAGAAAAAGGAAATGTTATATAATAAACCATTTGACATTGCTAATCCATAAAGTACATTATATTTGTGAAATGATAAGGCAAATAGTGATTAAAAATTATCACATAGCCATTGGGAAGAGAAGACTTATTTAGGTGTAATAAGGGAAGAGGGTGTGATAAAGGCTTTCTTGACCAAACTTTAGAAAGTCCCTCCAGAGTTTTCTTTTCTACTGGCTTTGTTCTTCACTTTGTCCTCACCCTGCCTAGTTCAATTCTAGCAAGAATCCCTAAGTCATTTTTGCAAGAATTCCTCCCATCCTTGATATCTGGTCACTCTTAATAACTGATCAAATTCCTATCCCCATTCTTGACACCTGGTTACCCCAGCCTGCCTTCAGCAAAAGTCCTGTTAAATTAATTTAGCAATAAACCTCTTACCCTTGATGTCTCCTCTTGGTAATTTTTACATCCATTGACTCCATCACTCTGCTCCTGGGTTACAAATCCCCAGCTTTCCTCAACTGTATTCAGAGTTGAGCCTGATGTTTTTTCCCTATTGTGATAGTATTGACACCTATTGCAATAGTCCTGAATAAAGTCTTCCTTACTGTTTTAACAAGTATCAGAATAAATTTTCTTTAATGGGCATGTATGAAAAAATAAATTTCAATCTTATATAGGGGAAATCAATATGCTTAAAAAATAATCAAAACATAGCAGTATTAGAGTATTTTTAAACACGTGGAGGTAAATATCCAAAGAAACAACTAAAGTTTTAAATGGTTGCCCCTGGAGGTGAGGGGAGGTAGGGAGAGTTGGGAATTACTATAGGAAAGGGGGAAAAGATCGTGTTGCTTCTTTTTTCAATTACTTATATAACTTTAATTTTTATTTACTAACATAATGCTGACTTGAAGAAGAAAATTACAAGTGTGTTTATATATACACACATAGATTACAACCTATATACTAAATTTGGATAGATCAGATCAAAATCATTGTTTATCACATATTAAATTCTTAATTACTATATAATTGGGATGAGCTTTTGAGTTTTTTAATAAGAATTAAGCTATTTTCAGTATATATGTTTTATATTTAGCTACATGATTTTCAGTTTGTCCTAGAACACTGGAAGCTGACAAGGTAAGATGAACTGACCCAACATTTCTGGTATGATGTACTTCAAGAGCGTTCCTCTTCCTGGGCAAATAGAAAAAGGAAGCTGACAAGGTAAGATGAACTGACCCAACATTTCTGGTATGATGTACTTCAAGAGCGTTCCTCTTCTTGGGCAATAGAAAAGGGTTTTAGGAGAGGTAAATTCCTCCATTCAGACTGCACAGGAAATCCCAGCTGACATTTCTCACCCTCAGCCCCTTGCAGTATGGCTCTTACTTTCTTTTCTCTTTCATCTGTCCCCCTTCCACCCACTCACAAACACACAATAGCAAATTCAATCAGCTGTGACTAGGAACCATCCACACTTGAAACAAATCTCTGAGACTCACTCAGCCTGAGTTAGTCCTTGTCTCTCAATGAATGGAAATAAAAGGAGGGAGAGAGTGGGTAGAGTATATACCAACGCAACGAAGGAAAAGGCTCCCAAATAATCTCTCTACATGCTTGTTTCCCTTTTCTCCTAAGTCTAATTGGAAGCTGTGAATATCCACCATCCCACTGTTTCTCAAAAGTCTAATTAGAAGCCAACATGGCTGTGAATTAGAGTAAGTGCAACACTTGCCAATGACGTCTGTGTTTTGCAGGTGTCACAGCCAAGTGCCAATGTTATCCAATATTTGCTCACCACTGCCCACGTGGGACCAAGCCCACACTTAAGAAGACAGGGACTGCATTGTCATGACATATGTGCAATAATATTCCCTGCGTTTAAGCCCCAGAAGCACAGTTATTTAGCTAACATAGTCTTCTGCTATAATCATAGCAGTTTTTCTTCCAGCAGTAAAAGTCTCACTAACTACAGTTAGGCATTTTCTGCTTTCCAATTACTTGCTGATGCTATGCCAAGTACAGAGTAATATTTTCATGTATCATTAAACAAATGCAGTTGTGCTCCCCAAACAGGTTTCAGTTTGGGCTAAATGACATCCATTAAAGCTTTCATAAATGGCACACCCTTCAGCTTGTAGTTTCTTTTTACTCATAAATATTTAAGTTGCATGGATAATACCTCAGCTTCCCAGCAAGTGCTGCATTAGCTGGGCAATCTTTAAAACAGAAAACTTTGCAGCAAGAGAAAACTAGGAAGAGAGAAATAAGTTGCACTACTAGCAAAAACATACCAGAATCCCAATATTTTCTTATTTCTGAGAAATCTATCTTTCTTTTCCATATATACCAAAGTACTCATTTGAAAGATATGTATACCAATGATAGTGTGTTTAATGTTGTAAGTGCTACAGATTTATATTGAAAGATGGACAATAGTCTTCTTTCTGAACACTTACTAAAAGTAAAAGTAGAGATGTGTACGTAATAATTATAATTACTAGTGTAGAGATGTGAACGTAATAATTATAAGAGTGGAGTGAAAGAATAAGTTTAATGCTATATTTTTGTCAAAGAAAGTTGGAAGTGAATCAAGGGATGTTTTATACAGTGGGTGAAATGCCATGGCCCAGTTAGGGTTCATTTCGTTGCTAAGAACTGAGACCCATATCAGCCATCATAAGTGAAGGGGGATCTATGGTAACAGTGCAAGACAGCTCACAGAACCTAAATGCAGAAAGTCACAGGACAGCAATTCTCTTTACCCTAGGCTAGAGCCTCGGGCAGCCAGCCTCTACTTATCTCTCCATCTGCTCTTTTCCCTTCTGTCAGGAAGACATTCACGAGCAAGGTTCTTTGTTTCACTTTCCTCATAATTTTGGTTTACCAGAAAATTTTGATTGACCACATCAAGGCAAACCTTGAACTGACACTGACCATGACTTTATATAATCCTATGATTCCAGGGCCATGATGTGAAAAGTACTTTGTGTTAACTCAATTCAAATTCTTAAGAGAAAGATGACAGAGTCAGCCTGGATCCTATGCCCAACTCAGTTCAGTCACTTGGTGCAAGCATTAATGTCTAGGTTTATCTTCAACATCGGACACTAGAACAATTTAAGGAAAGCTATATGGATGAGGAAGATATTCAAGAAATAATTATTAAATAGTCTTCAAGAAAATTTAAATGGAAGTTGAAATTTTGGATGAAAAAAGAAAACTTTTTTTTCAAAACGATTATATATCTCACATTGGAATTTATACATTGCACACACAAATACATTATCATATATAATCTTCCTTTATGACATCTTTGTGACATATGGAAGGAAGAGGTGCCATCTCTACTTTAAATATTAGAATACTGAAATTTAGAAAAGTGGAATAAAATAGTTTCTTAGATTAATAATTTGGACCCTGCCTCTTTAAGCACTGCCAGTGTGTTTCCACATTTGGAACACATGAGCAGTCTAAGCCACGCCCTAATAATAATAATTTTTAAAAGTCTGTATTGATGTCTATGCTATGAACAAAGAAGTAGCAACAACTATTTATCCCCACGTTCTCCCATCCTGGTCTATATGAGGAATTCAAAGAGGATCAGTTATTTATCTGTTAGTTTGAATATGGCTTCAATTTAGTGTGACCACATAACTACATGTTAAACCAATAAAATTGTAAAATAAAAGGGACATTATTGATAATGAAGATACAATAACAAGCATAATCCTAATTGTCCTGTCGACAGAGTTGTATCACCACCCTTCTTAGATGTAGTGTTGATGGCTTCTTCCTTCTCGAATACAATTCAAATTGATGGATACAATCTCCCTGAAAAGAATTGAAATACTGTGGTGGTTAATCTGGATTTTAGGGATTGGAACAGAGTGAATGTTGTTACAACAGAAAATACCTTGAAATGTGGCTAGGCTCCTGAATTTTTAGGGTTTTCTACCTGTCTCTTACATGATAAAGACAAGCCTGATTTTCCAACCACACAGTAATCAAAACTAAGGCCTCCTTACTTTGGAAATACTTGAGTTATAAGGGTTATAGAGAGTTTTTCATTAAATAAAAGCCCTTTATAAAATATATTCTGGGTCATTTGTTTATGTTGAATTGTAAGTGTTCTTTATATATTTTGGACTGTATCCTTATTAGAGATATGGTTTGCAAATATTTTCTCCCATTTTATGGGTTGCCCTATACTTTTTGATAATATCCTTTGATGCACAAACATTTCCAATTTTGATAAAGTCTAACTTATTTGTTTTTCTTTGGGGGTTTGTGCTTTTGGTTGTTATATCTAAGAAATCATGGTCTAATCCAAGGTCCCTTAGATTTACACCTCTGTTTTCTTGTAAAATTTCATATTTTTAGCTCTTACATTAGGAATTTGGTTTCTTACTTTTCCTATTTGCATTTTGCTGGGCTTCTTAGATATGTAAATAAATATTTTTCATCAAATTTGGAAAGTTTTTGGCTATTATTTTTCAAATATCTTTCTACCTCTTCTCTTTCCTCTCTTCCTGGAACTCATTATATATATGTTTGTACACTTGATGATGTTTCACAGGTCTTTGAGGTTCTGTTTCTTTTTCTTTTCTTTTTTTTTTTTTTTCCTGTTTCTTAGAATGAATAATCTCAACTGATCTACCTTTGAATTTGCTGGTTTTTTCTTTCCTCTCTTAAAATTTGTTGTTGATTCTCTCTAGTAAATTTTTACTCCAGTTTTTATACTTTTCAATTCCAGAATATATGTTTGATTCTATTTTATAATTTCTCTCTTCTTGATATTAGGGGTATTTTTGGTAAATCATTATCCTGATACTTTTCTTAAGTTTTTAGATATGAGCCTTTTAGTTCTTTCAAATAAATGATTTAATGCCTTTGTCTAATAAATCCAACATTTAGATTTTCTTAGGGATAGTTTCTATTGACTGTCTTTTTCACATGTAAGAGAACTTATTTATTGTTTTTTGTATGCCTCATAATTATTTGTTGAAAACTGGACATTTTAAATAATATATTATGGCAACTTAGAAAATCAGGTGATTTTCCCTTATTAGCATTGTTGTTTTTGCTGTTTGTTGTTTTTTATTTGTTTAGTAACATCTCTGAACTAATTCTGTAAAGTGACTTTGTCATGTGTGGTCATTGAAATCTCTCGCTATCAGCCAATGATTGCACAGAAATTTTTCTTATGTTTCAAACCAGTAAGCATTCCAGTTTTTGCCAAGGGGCTATGTATGTATTCCAGGACATGCCTTCAACAGCATCCATTCAGAGTTTACAACTCCATCTTAGCCTTTACTTTCTTTTTACAGTCTCAAGATTAGCTAGAAAGGAGAGGTTAGGGCCTTCTTAGTTTTTCCAGATCATGCACACTGCCCTGTATATACACATAGCTGCACGTATGTGTATAACATTCCACATTCCCAAGAATATGATGTAGCTTTTCAATGTTCCTTATAGGTAGACATCTCATTCCACGGCTTTCCCTTTTAGGCTTTTGGCTAGCCTGTTTGCCCCAACTATTATCTACCTCTTCAATATTCAATAACTGCCTCTGGTTGTTTTGTGATGTTCAAGAATTTCCTCTGATTGATCTTGACAAATGTCTCTGAGAAGAGGCTGTTTGCAGCAAACTTAATAGTTCTACAGTCCATAGGTGATTATGTTCTCTGAAAATACAAATTGTTTTACTTTCTTTCCAATTTGTATGCCTTATTACCCTAGATATAACTTCATCTACAATATCAAGTAGGAGTGATAAAGGTCATCCTTAGTTTTATTCTGATCATGGGGAGATGGAATTTAGTATTATATCATAAATTTGATGTTATCCCTGGGATTCTGTACCTTTATTTAATTGAGGTATTTCTCTTCAATATCCAACTTGCTGAGAAATTTTTATGACAGGGTGTTGAATTTTGTCAAATGTATTTTCTTTTGCATCTATTGAATTAATAAAATTTTTACATCCTAAAACCTAGTATGGTGAATTAAATTAATTCTTAAATGTTAAGCCACCCTTTCATTCCTACAGTAAATCTCATTCACTTGGATATAGGATATAGCATTATAAATTTATATATATATTATAAATTTATATAAATTATGTATATAAATTATATAAATTTATGATTTATATAAATTATATACATAATTTATATAAAAGAATTTTTGTATCCATATTTGTAAGATATATTGCTTTGTAGTTTTCTTTCCTTACCTTTTTTTTTATAATATCTCTATGTCTTCTGTTTTGATATTAGGGTAAGGCAGACCTCGTAGAATGGGTTGGAAATTGTTCCTTGTTCTCTAATTTTTAAAAGAATTTATGTAAAATTGGTATTATTTCTTCCTTAAATATTAGAATTTAATAGTAAAGCCATCTGGGCCTGGAGTTTTATTGAGAGGAAAACTTTTACCTTCTTAAATAGATAAAGAGTTATTCTAGCCATCTATTTTTCTTTAACTGATCTCTGGTAGTTTGTCACTTTCAAGGACTCTGTTTCATTTAAATCATTGAATGTCTTATCATAAGTTTTTTTGAATAATAAAGGACTCCAAAGAGTTTTTCTTATAAGAGTTATAGCTATCTTATTAAAGTAGGAATTAAAAATAACATTTGAGGGGCGCCTGGGTGGCTCAGTCGTTAAGCGTCTGCCTTCGGCTCAGGTCATGATCCCAGGGTCCTGGGATCGAGCCCCACATCGGGCTCCCTGCTCGGCAGGAAGCCTGCTTCTCCCGCTACCATTCCCTCTGCTTGTGTTCCCTCTTTCGCTGTGTTTCCCTCTGCCCAATAAAGAAAATCTTTAAAAAAAAATAACATTTGAACACAAGAATACAGAGTACCATTATATTGCCCAAAAGAGCAATGATATTATCATATGATGAATAGTCTTTGAAAAATTCCACCAAACATTCATGACAAAATAAGAATGAAAAAGACATATGATGTCTTAAAATTATGCAAATGATTTTGATTTCACAGGTCTACTTAAAGTCTCAGGGACTTCCAGGGGTTCATTTCTATCAGAAATTGTCATCACTATTCACTAAGTTCCTTACCTGAGAAACCTAAGAAAAATTCTGCTTTCATTTTTCTTCCTTCAGGGAATCTGGCTGGCTCAATTGGTTAAGTTCTGACACTCATCTCAGCCCAGGTCTTGATCTCAGGGTTGTGAGTTCAAGCCCCACATTGGGCTCCATGTTGGGTGTGGAGCCTACTTAAAAAGAAAGAAAAAAAAAAGTTATACTCAATTTCTCAATAAGAAATAGCTAAAATGTAAAGATCAAAGTGTTTGATTGTTTTAGTTGGTTTTATGTTCAATGTGAGTTAAGTGTAATATGACTACCATATTCTCCATCCCCACCACTATTTATCCATCTAGTAGAAGCGTATCTACATTTTATAAAAATATACTCTTTTTCTCTTTTCTATAATTTCAGGGAAGAAAGTCATCATCTTTAGGAAGGGTAACATATACTCCATCTACACTACTACCTGTTTCATGTCACTACCTGCTCCCTTGTGTTCTCCTCTTACTTCATGTTCTCACACTTTCTTCCTGCCTGAAACACTCAAGCATAAGTACATGAGAGAGGATCACAGATCTCCTAAGGCTATTTGTAACCACTGCTGTGTTACCACTTCACTGGTTCTACTTTCAAATTTACGCTATTACTTAGTTAAAACTATTGGATGAACACCCTATTGGATCCATGGGCAGAGTTTGTGTTTTTGGTCTTGCTAGCATTTCATAATGGGTTTTCACTAACTGATTTGTTACTTCAAATTATTCAGTTCTGGACTTCCTTAGAAGAGAGACTTCATTCCTGTCTCCAGCCTCTGAAACCCCAGCCTCTAACATGGACTACCAGGCTTTTGCCAAACTGTAGCCCTATGGCAGAAGGTGGGGTTTAAACATCATGTTTAAACATGTTTAAGCATGTTTAAGATGTTTAAACCCCACCCTTTAGTTACTTTCTGTTCCTTTATTGACAGTATTCGTCAATATACCCTACTCTTCAGTATACCCTTTCAGTTCCTTTATTGACAGTATTCTTCATCTCCTGCTCATTAACATGTATGCTAAAAAGCACAAAAATTCTCATTCTTTCATCCATCTTCACTTTCTTTTGCTTTTAGTATGATCTAATAAAAAGTAGTTTTTCTGGGCGCCTGGGTGGCTCAGTGGGTTAAAGCCTCTGCCTTCGGCTCAGGTCATGATCTCAGGGTCCTGGGATTGAGCCCTCCATCGGGGCTCGCTGCTCAGCAGGGAGCCTGCTTCCCCCTCTCTCTCTGCCTGCCTCTCTGCCTGCTTGTGATCCCTCTCTCTGTCAAATAAATAAATAAAATCTTTAAAAAAAGTAGTTTTTCTAAGTTCGATGTTTTAAAGGGTAGAACTTAACATTCTCTTCTAGAATGTAATGTTTATAGATAGCCAACAGATTTTAAGTACTATCCAAGGTCTGCCAACGACATATGGTTTTGTTTAGAAACTATGTTCATACCGAAACAGGATTTTGCACATTCTTTACACATCTAATGCAAATTTTCAAATGCAGTTTTTTAAATTGTTTACTGAAACCAAATAATATGTTCTGGCATGACTCCAGTGATCCATTAAATTGAAAGAATCTCATCAAAATGTCATAAGAAATGACTCAAAGTCAAAAAGACAGTCAAAGAAATCACATTTAAAAAAATAAGACTCAAAGTTTCTTCCCTTACTGATAGTTGGTAAATTTAGATATGCAGCATAAGAAGAAAAAAAATAACAATTTGTAAAATATTTTACATTTCATGTGATAAGGCCTTTTCCACTTTATAGTAGGCATCTTAGATGGCTATTAGAGTCAAAAGAGTGGGATTTGTACGATTCAAACTTAGGCAGAGTCACAGGAAAAAAGTTGTCATTTGGATTCTTTGGTTCTACAACAACTTGAAGCTTGTATTTTTGTTTCACAAAGACTAATGTTTTAAGTGTTGATATTAATAAAGCTATTCTGGTAACATATTTTGGTGTAAGAATCTATCATACTTTATTTATTTGACATACTGGGCTAAATAATTAGAATCTATTTCTTTCCACTTAACTGCTGTCCAGATTCCATTTATTTGTTCTCTCAACCACTCAGTGTTTTAATACCTTATTTTCTAGAATCCAACAATGTATAAAATGAGAGTAATAATCTGTGTTTGCTAGAGGGTTATAGAGAGTAACTTGAACATTTGTTATGCACTTTGAAATTTTATAAGAAAGTGATTTTCCCTTGGTAAGCATTAATATTTATCAAATGAACATTACATTATCTTCATGAGTGCTATTATTTGCAGACTCCTGTGGATAAAAACACAGTGTGTGACTGATTTAAATCCACGTAATCTGTAGTTTTAGTTAATGTATATTTCAGATACTTCACATTGTTAGAGAATATCAACAGGAAACAGTTCTCAGGACCTGATTCCTTTAGAGAAAACAAGAGCATCACTGAGGTGACATGGGAGACCTGGAGTGACATGTTTAAAACTATACCATCAGTTTACTTTAAGTTTGGCTCTACACAGTGAGCACAACGTGCAAATTTATTACAGTGAAATCCACACCATTATGCTGACAAGGTCCAAGAACTGTTATATATTACTTCATAAAATAATTAGGTTATGATAGTATCAGAAAGCCTCATTGTAACTCAAATCCAATATAAAATTAAGTTTTGTTATACTGATCTTCTAGATTATTTGTTGCCTTCCTTGGACTGTCTATAAAGAACTAATTAAGATAATCAACATTAAGTTTAGTGAGAACATAACATTTAAATGAACAATATTTGGAGTCTATCTATAAACTACTTTCTTCAAAATGGTCTTACATTAACAGCATACCTAGGAAATAGTATAAATAACATTAGGACAATTTAAAATGATTTAAAGCTAAACTTATGATGATTTAATCCATTATTTATAATACCAACAAAAGGCACCTTAATACCCATAACCTAGACTGCAGGTGATTTTTTTTTCCCAAAACACAGATTAGAAATCATGATTTTAAAGTTCCTGATATTTATTTTTTTTAAGATTTTATTTATTTATTTGACAGAGAGAGATCACAAGGCAGAGAGGCAGGCAGAGAGAGAGAAAGGGGTAAGCAGGCTCAAGCATCTGAGCAAAGAGCCGGATGTAGGGCTTGATCCCAGGACCCTGGAATCATGACCTGAGCTGAAGGCAGAGGCTTTAACTCACTGAGCCACCCAGGTACCCCAAAGTTCCTGATATTTCTATTAACTTTTTAAAAATCACACATAAGGAGAGGCTGGGTGTCTCAGTTGCTTAAGTGTTTGCCTTTGGCTCAGGTCATGATCATAAGGTCCATTGATGGAGCCCCAAGTGGGCTTCCTTCTCAGTGGGAAGCCTGTTTCTCCCTTTCCCTGTGCTGCTCCCTTGTTTGTGCATGCTTTCTCGAATAAATAAATAAATCTTTAAATAAATTTTTAAATAAGTCTTTAAATAAATAAATAAATACCACAGGATTTTTTGGGCTCTTGCTATAATGCTAAGTATGGTCCATATTGTTTATAATAGATTTATCAGCCATAAGGAGAAGTATTATTATTATTCTCTTTAATAGATGCGGTTTGGTGAAAAGAAGTCACTTGCCTAAGAGTAAGGCCTTAGTAATCTCTAACATGGACCTCCACTCCAACACAGACCATATTGGTTACTATGGAGTTTTTATGTAATGAGGGTTCAGCAAGACTTTCGGTACTAACTTGGACTGATTTATGTTTAAAGACTTGGAATAGTCAGTATATAGATTTATGCAGTTACAGAGAATTTGTCATACACAAAGCAATCAAAATAACACTAACATAATATAAGATGTTTGTAGAAGGAGGAATGAATGAATAGATAATGAAATTATATTTAGTAGCTGTTACTATTTTTCTTAGTGATAATAAGTTATAAGGTTCAAAGTACAGTAAGGTTTGAAGAAAAATACCAAGACAAAAAGTTTATTCCATAACATTAGGGAAACAATATTTGCTGTCAAAACTAGCTACTAGGTATTTCACATGCAAACCTGTTATATATAGATGTCAGTGTCTGATTGATCCAGTTTATAATTTTTCCATGACACATGTTATTTGAAAGTAAAGATTTCTTTCTTTGATAATTAAGATTGTTATTCCTTCAAATTAAGTTTTATTCTGAAGTTAGTAAATGTTAAAAATAAACAATGTTTAACATTGATCATTAATCAGTCAATCATAGCCTGATGATGTCATTATAAATGGAAAATGTACTTGAAGTAATATTTTCAGATATTTTCTTTCAAATGTAGATTCCAATATCCTGAAGAAAAGTGGCTCTAGTTCATTAATTAAGTAAATCATTATGTATCTATGTGTTTATTTAGGAAAGTTCTTCCAAGTAGAGCTTACATTTTATTTTCATACTAAATCTCAGACTTGTCTATTAAAAGTGATGTCTCTTAAGGTTTTCAGGAAAATAACAACTGATTTTCTTTTGAAATCAAGGATTAGAAAAACATTTTAAATTCACCTACGACACCAAGAAGTATGGCTATACCCTGGTGTACTTCATGCCCTATTTAATTAGCATATGAGTATAAGGGAGAAAATGAAATTAAATAGAACATCTTTGGTTAATTGTCTCTGCCTCAGTGAAAACGACCTCTGTAAAAGTGTAAAGTGAAACCAGACACAAACACATGGTTTAAGGGAACAGGTGCTGATAGAGGCATCTGTCAGCACACAGGGTGGCACGTGCTCCCCGTGGCATAGCTTCGGTGGATATGAGTGGTGGCACTGAAGCGGTGTTACTCAACATACACCCAAACCCATATGTGCAGTCGCTACCACTGCAGTGATTGTTTGACTTTTCCAAACTGTTAGCAGTCCCTTTTTATATCGCTCATAAAAACGGTAATCTAACGTATTTATTCAGCCAGTCAATCTCAAGGCTAACTGACAAAGACTTCAGAGAATTTATTTACCTTAAATCCATTATTTCTTAACTCAAGATGTGGTCAGAATTTTAAAGAAGCCAGATAGCATGCAAACAGGCATCTTAGAATTCCTTAGGGCCTACTTGCGGGAAATATGTCTAAATTCTAAGATGAAATTGCGCATTCATAAGTCACTAAGCGGCGTTGTGGGAGCTTGTGGCATTTTCCCTTTGAGAGGAGTCAGTCAGGTTGACCCACACACAAGAAGGGGAATATATATCCTCATCATCCCCAGGGCATGTAAAGCAAGGTGGCCAAGAGCACCAGCTCTGGAGCCTGACAGCCCATGTTCATGTACCACTCTGCGGCTGACTGTGAGAACTATGGGGCCTCTTCAGCTCCTCAGTGCCTCAGTTCCCTCCCTTGCAATGCAGGAAAAAAATAATACTTATTCAAAGGCCTGTCATGAGAATCGAGTTTATACATATAAAATATTTTGCCTTTAACCGAACATACAGTAAATACTATGTAAGCTATTGTTAAACATACTAGTATCTTCCCTCATGTTAACTGCCTGTGGCAGATTGTGCCCTGAGACAGACAGAAAATAAGGGAATATTCCGCCAAGGGAGCTGTAGGTTATGAGTGCAGTCCTCAGAGTAATGCTATGAGGAAATGCAATAATTATTTTGTTTACCGGTGAAGTGACTGCTTGGGTTTGATTTTGAGTTTGCTACTAGCAGTATTACACGGGGAAAGATATTTAACTACTTTGCATCTCAGTCTCCCCTTCATAAAGTAGGAGAAATACCTACATCTTAAAATTTGGGGGAAGACAAAATGAATTACCACATATGAAGAATTTGGGATATCATCTGGCCCATGGTAAATACAGATAGCTGCCCACTGATGTTGGTTTGACTTAGAAGTTTTCAACTTCATGATGGTGCCAAAGGATACACATTTAATAGAAACCATTCTTTGAATTGTGAATTTTGATCTTTTCCCAGGCTAGCAATGTGCATGGGATCTCTCTCCATGCTGAGCAGTGGCATCGAGCTGAAGCTCCCAGTCAGTCACACAATCACGAGGGTGAACAACCGATATGCTTACAGTCATCCTGTACCTGCAGAACCATTCTGTTTTTCATTATTTAGGACGGCATTCAATAAATTACATGGGATGTTCAACACTTCATTATCAAATAGGCTTTGTGCGATATGATTTTGCCCAACTGAGCGCTAATATAAATGGTCCCGCATGTTTAAAGACGGCTAGAATAAGCTAAGATGTTTGGCAAATTAGGTGTATTAAATGAATTTCCAACTTACAACACTTTAAGCTTACCACGGGTTTATCAGGACATAATCCCATCAAAAGTTGAGGAAGATCGATAGTCTCTAAAGGTTAGCCATTTTTAATCAAAGAGTACAGGGCAGATATAATTTGGATGGCACTAAGTGGGAAGGAGGGCAGAGAAGCAATTAATAATGGGAAAAATTAACTAATTAGCTAATGTAAGTATTCTCAGAAAGGCAGAGAATAATACCTGATGGAAGAAAGAAGTACAAGATTGAGTGCGGGTGGTCAGGAGTCTAAAGTTTTTAAATCCAATGGTGATGAGTCCTAACATTGATTAACAAATTTGTGTGATTATTTTATCTCTAGATTTAAAGTTTAAGATCTAGTTTAGTTTTTCTCCTGATCTTTCCAAACTTCTATTTTTAACCATGGTTTCATATTTTAATCACCACCTATCATACAGTCACAGATTTCCAAAATGTTTTCAATACTTTGATATCTTGAAGATCTCTTTTATTTGAAAGAATAAAAAAAAGGATTTGGAGCAATAGCAAGAGTGAAGCTTATCACAAAATGAGTAGCTTAGTCTCTTCTTTATACTGTTATAGCCATGAAACAATAATGTCATCTTAACTGCTGAAATATGAAGGTGCTACATAAATGAAGATACATTCACACAAACTAGTGCCTTCCTATTTAGAGGTTAACCAAATCATAATCAAATCACACATATTGTATTTTCTACTTTAGAAATGTTTTGAGATCCTGAACACTTGGTGGGTAGGGGGAGTTGATAATTAGTCAACAAGATAATATAAAACATAGTACTTACCAAGGACAATATCAAGGGTAGTGATATTGACATGTGACCCAGGCAAAGCATCTCCTAAAATATTTACAGCCTAAAGAACACATCTGACATTTATTTAAGCAATACTGTTCCATAAATTTTTATTGTATTAATTATAATCACATAATTAGGTAGTTAACCACTTCCATTTAGACCTTTGCTGCTCAAAATGTGGTTTATGGACCAGCAGTATTGAAATCACCTAGAAGCTTATTAGAAATGGAGGTTCTCAGGCCCCACCCCATACTTACTGAATTAAAATCTATAGTCTGATCAAATCCAGGGGTGATTTTTATGTATGAATAAGTTTGAGGCACCTTAATCTACAACAATGTTTTTCAGTACATGCTTCATATCAGAATCATCTAAGATATGTAAGAAATAGTAATGCCCAAGGTTTGCCATTAAAGATGTTATTTAGTCTTTTTTGTTTTTAAGATTTTGTATATTTATTTGTCAGAGAGAGAGAAAGCACAAACAAGGGGAGCAGCAGGCAGAGGAGGTAGAGGGAGAAACAGGCTCTCTACAGATTAAGGAACTCAATGTGGGACTCGATCCCAGGACTCTGGGATCACAACCCAAGCTGAAGGCAGACACTTAACCAACTGAGCCACCCAGGCATCCCAATATTTTATTTAGTCTTGAGTGAAACACTACTTTGTATTTTTTTTTAAGTTTCTCACGAATGTCCATTGTGCAGCCAGTGTTAATAACAGCTGATCTCATCAGCAAAATGAGTAACTTTTGGGAAACTCAAAAATTTGTTTAGAAATAAGAAAAAAAAGTCCTTTTCTTTAGGAATTGAACATATCACTAGGAGATATTAATCTTTAAACAAAATTGAGAAAAACATATTTAATCACAGACCAGAGCTAACCTTTTTCTCACTTTTAAGGCAACTGGTTGGTGTAAAGGAGATGCATATATGAAAGGAGGAACCTGGATCAGGGACTCAAAAACAACACTTGGTCTGGAAAGAACACACATGGTTAAAGCTAAGTTTTCATATGTCAATGATGAAAGTAGAAACAGAATCTGAAAAAACAAAACAAAAAAACAAAACCAAACAAAAGAAAAAGAAAAAGTTTTTTTAAAGATTTTATTTATATTTTATTTGACACAAATAGGCAGAGAGGCAGAAAGAGAGAGGGGGAAGCAGGCTCCCCACTGAGCAGAGAGCCAGATGCGGGGCTTGATCCCAGGACCCTGAGATCATGACCTGAGCTGAAGGCAGAGGCTTTAACCCGCTGAGCCCCGAAAAAGATATTCTTAAAAAAGAAAACAGAATCTGGAAATATAGAAGCATGTTAGAGACAGAGAACATGTAAATACTCTAGTCTGGAATAAGACAAAATTAAAACCAAATATAAAAATCAAAGGGGAGACAGTTGATCAAAAAAGAAAAATACTCAGGAACCAAAATATTCATCAATGAGTTCTAGATTTTCTAATTCATTTCTATGCAATACATTTTTATTGGATTATTTTGAGACATTTTGTTTCTCTTCTATTTTCTGCATGTGCAAAGACCAATCCCAGCGATAAATATCTCAGAACCCATAGATATGGACAAAGATTATTTGCACTGGAGCATAGACATTCGGGATGGGAACACCAAATTAATTATTCCATGTCATCTTTCCTTTCATTAACTGACTTGAGACTGGATGTTCTCATTTCTGGGTTTATTAAATGGCACTCATGGGGCACCTGGGGGGCTCAGTGGGTTAAAGCCTCTGCCTTCAGCTCAGGTCATGATCTCAGGGTCCTGGGATCAAGCCCCGCATCTGGCTCTCTGCTCAGCGGGGCACCTGCTTCCCCCTCTCTCTTTCTGCCTCTCTGCCTACTTGTGATATTTCTCTCTCTCTCTCTCTCTTTCTCTCTCTGTTAAATAAATAAATAAAATATTTTTAAAAAAGGACACTCATGATGTTCATCACTGTAGTACTACATATTATATATACATGTTAAGTAATGTATAAATAATGAAAATTAATGTTTTAGATAAATATTACCCATTTGGCTAGAGAGATGTAATTTTATAAATTCTGGAAGGTTTAGGAAATGACTTGCAGATGTATAGAAGGAGAGAAATGTCTTCACTGTTATTATTGATGCTGTTGCTCAAAATTTGTTAAATTTGCATTTGATCACAGATTTCCAAGGTGGTAATTAAAAGTAAATAAATTAACAAATAATTCAATACAAATGAAAGAATCACATAATTCATGAATAAACTTATAGCAAAGTAGTAGGCAATGAAACTTTCATCAGCCCTTCTTAATAAGAAAATCAAAACTCCCTTTTTTTGGTTTCTATACCAATAACAATTTTTAAAGTATTTATGGGGACATGATGTATGAGAAAAGAAAGACTAGAAGTGGTGAGAAGTATTTTGTAAATGGAAGACTGAGATATTTACAAAATTATTTTTTTTAAATGCTATGTTATAGCATCTGTTTTTGCCATCATTTAAAGATATTATATCACAGACTTTTCTAATAATTTTCATGTGGGGTCAGAACCATTTTTGATATAGGCCAACATTGTGTCTGTTCTAGCCCCGGTAAAAGTGTGCTCAGGTCAGGATTAGAACATCTAAATATTAAAGAAAATTCTGAATTATCAAAGGCTTCTCAGGTAATCCATTTTGAATGAGTCACTAAAAAAGTTACTTTTTCTGGAAGTTGGTTCAATATTCAGTAGTAAGTAAATTAAACTTAAAGTCCCTATGAAGTTTGAAAATATTTAATTTATCTTTTTCATCTATTTTAAGAGTCACAGTGTTAGCAGAAATAAAAATGTTTGAAAATTACTTCTGCAGTGTTTGGAATTCTTAATAAAACTCCGAAGCAGCCATAAGCAATTATAGTTAGACTTCTCATGGGAAAATCTAATCCTTACGTGATCATTTTATGGACTAGAGACCATTTAGTTTGCAGGGTCCCTTTTAAGTACAAAATGCTGTCTGCTTCTGGAAAGTATGTGTGATTGTGAAAAATAACATACAATTTCTCATTTTTGTAAAACTCGACTCTTTGCAACAATCAAATCTACATACAGTGTCACTCTCTCTCTCTATTTTGGATGAAGATAAGAACATTTTTTTGTCCTGTCTTTTTCATTCTCTCCTTCCATTCTCTGATCCTCTAAAGTTTTTCAGTGAAATGTGTTTTTATTTTTATTTTTTATTTTTTAATGCTTTTAATGCTATTTTTTAATTTTTTATGTTATTTTTTTAATTTTTATTTTTTCAGTGTTCCAAGATTCATTGAAATGTGTTTTTAAACTTAATATGCATTTTAAGCCTCTCCTCTGGCATATTGAAACCAAAATGTTATAGGAAGGTTTTCTTTTTAGAGTAAGGCAAGAATTTCATAGCCTCTTCATTTGGGACTGGGACTTTTTTTGGTTACCCTCAGAGGAATGATTTAGATCTTGAATATAAATGTTCTGTCACTAAAGGAAATGCTGTGATTGTTGTGGAGCATGTAACACTTTATTTTTCTAATGAAATACTTTTAAATTTATTTCAGAATCTGGAAAGCTAAGTGGCATGCACACACTAAGTAAACTCTGTAACTTAAGTGTCTCTGTAGATGTGAGTGTAGATTCCTTTGAAAAACAAACAAACAAACAAAAAAAGAAAATAGAAAAACAAACAAAACTCAAAACAAAAAAGAAACCTGATAATGAAAGAGAGAAATGTGGTCAAAGTGCTAGGGAAAACCAAAAGAAATATAAACAAGAATAAATAAAGATGATTTAGTTCATAAGTCATCCAACCAAGCAATGCCTGAACAAGATTTCAAGGAAATTGGTAGAAAGGGGAAAGAAAGGGAAAATAAAGGTGATGTGGTAAGGATATTGGATGATGTTAATGGGAAGTAGTTATTGGAGGGTGGTTTATGCTGCTCCAAAACGAGAAGTTAGAATCTATCTCCTAGTGGTTTCTTGTCTTGAATGTAATTCCCTATCCATCATAAATCATATCCCTTTATTTAATGCTTTTTGATGTGCTAAGTTCAAGATGTCCAAGATTTACGTTTTTCAAATAGGTTTATACTTTGAGTCTGAATCATTTCTCATTTCAAAATTCAAATCATATCATAGCCACTATGTTGTGTTGTTTGCAAGTATCACGCCATAGCCCTGAAGTGAATGGCTTTTTTTCATATTTTTTATTTGGACATTTGGAGGTTTTAAACATGGCCCCTATTCTTTGACACACTTCCTGCTAAGCCCTGTCCAAATTGCAGATTTGTGAGCAAAATAACAAATTATTGAATTAAGTCACCAAGTTTCAGTATTGTTTGATACATAGTAATAGGTAACTGACAGATATTATTAGCCAGAAGGAGGGTGGTGATTCCATAATAACAACAAAACAATCTGTTATTGGTTCGGGTTTGGTAGCAGGTGGAAGCCAAAAAAACTTTGAGGAGAATGTTAGTGAAATAATCCAAAGACCATGGAGGATGTTGTTGGTGAGTGTTTAAAAGAACATGAAGGAAATGTCATTGGAAGCTGAAAGAAAGAGGACTCTTATTATGCAGTAGTAAACATGTCAATGACCTGTTTCCTACAGTAGATGTGGTAGACAGGAAATGAACCTCATGAACTCAGTGGTATAGGAGAATATAAAAAACCCCATGTAGCTGCTTCTTGCTCTTGCTAGTTAAGACAAAAATGCAAGAAAAGCTAGGGTGTGGGATGAGGGAGCATAGCATTATGTATAAGAGAGCCAGAAGTGGCTAAGTTCAAAACCATAACTCTTTCTCTTTCTGGACCTTTCCATATAAGAAAAAATTCTCTAAATAATAAATAGCCTGATGCCCCAAATCTAATTCTGTGTGAAACTACAAGATTGTTTTTAATATTGCAGAAACAATTGAGATGGCAAATCAGGAACCCCGTCAGACACACAGAAAGGTTTACAAGAATGAAAAGGGCATGTCTTCAAATCCTCTCCAATTAACAATGGGGTTTCTAAAAGTCTTCAGGTGATTGTCCCACTGAGGCTCTGCAGTGATCCCAAAGTAGAGAAGGACTGACTGCAAAAAGACTATGGTGAAGGGTTTTGCCTAATAGAGAACCCTAATTGTATTCATGGCAAACGCACTCAAGTTTTACGAGAGTTGTTCTATTTAAAGTAACTCTAACTTAGAATAAAATGGAGGGAGGTCTTTGGATCCCTAATCAAAAGGTTGGAAGCTGATTGAGAAGGATTCAAAGGCAGAACCACGAGCCCAGAGAGTGGAGACAAGAACCATAGAGAATAATTTCTGGAGAGCCACACTGACACCTGACTATTAAAGACTTGGAGGATAAAATGGGCCAAGCTGGAGCTCACAATTGTGATATTACAGTGACTATCATGTGCCCCCTATTAATTCCCTTTTTAACGGGACCCTCCAAGGCAATTATCTTATGTCTGTTCTCTTGTTCTGTGCCGTGTATGTTATGGGGGAGATAAATTATTTGTTCCGTTCCTAGGTCTTCTTATTAGCAGAACCATACTCAAGGAGCTGTTGCCAGAGGCACATGGGTGGCTCAGTTGGTTAAGCGTCTGCCTTTGGCTCAGATCATGATCCCAGGGTCCCGGGATGGAGCCCTCCATCGGGCTCCCTACTTGGTGAGGACCCTGCTTCTCCTCCCTCTGCTCCTCCCCCTGGTTGTACTCTCTCTCTCTCTGTCAAATAAACAAACAAGCCAACAAATAAATAAATAAAATCTAAAAAAAAAAAAAAAAAAGGAGCTGTCACCAAGATGCCAAAATCAAGGAAGTCTTCCTCCACTTGCGCCTGCTTTAGTTGATGAAACTCAGGACTTCGAGCCTGAGACTGATTTTGTAATGGGAAAAGGCATTTTAGGGTCTTTAAAGAGAGTGAGTATATTTCACAGATGGAGGAAATGTAAATAATTTGGGGCCAGAGGGCATACTGTGGCAGTTTAAAAGCAGGACTCCGAAATGTTTTGATGTTCTTTCCATTTAGAGAGAAGATTATCTTTTTTCTCCTTAAATTCAGGTTCTTTGACAGCTTGACCAGTAAGTATATGGCTGAAGTGATTCTAAACTAGTTTTCTGAAGACAGAGCTTAAAAACTGATGGATTCTATTTCCTGTATTTTGTGATTGCCCCCGGGATCCAGCCACTGTGCTTTGGGAGGAAGAGACCCACACAGCCTTCAGAGAGGCCCATCTAAGAGAAAACCAAGCCCTCAGCCGTCCATCAGCATTAATTCACTGGGGTTTGAGCATGCTGCTTTGAAAGTAGATCCTGTAGGTCACAAACATACTCTGTGGAGAAACAAAGAACTGAGGTCACTGATTCCTGCTCAAATTGCATGAGAGTAGAATAAATAATCTGTGCTGTTTTATTCACTAAATTCTGGGGTGGTTTGTTATGCTGCAATGGATAACTGATACAAATTTACTATTGCAAACCAAAACAAAATGATCCTTCGGATCTATAAACTTATGTCTCTGTGCCTTTCCTAATTCTTAAACCTCAAGCACTTTCCAAGGATCTCTCTGGTACTTCCCCTGCTAATTGACCTGTTATCCCAATACAAATCTATTGCAATACCTTATTTCTACCAGTTTCTTATAGTAGCCTAGGCGAGGTCTCTATCATGTGCATGTGGGACAGACCATATTTAAAATTTACACAGAAATTAGTCTTTCATAAAGGCTAACAATAGTTACCATGATTCTCTAGAGAAACAGAACCAATAGCAGCTCTCCTCTCTTTTTGAAGTCATAAGGAATTGGCTCATGCTATTATGGAGACTGGTAAATCCAAGTTTTTGCAGGGTGGATATCCTACTTTAAGTCTGAGGATGTGCTGGTTTCTATAGAACAAGGAAGAGCTGACTGATGTCCGAGTTCAAAGGCTATCAGACAGGAGAATTTTTACTTGAGGGTCATTTTTCTGTTCTGTTCAGTCTTTTAATTCATTGGATCAGATCCACCCACATTTTAGAGGAAGATCTGCTTTACTCAGTTTATCAGTTTACAAAAATCTTATCTAGAAGCACCCTCATAGAACCATCCACTGTTAACATTTGATGAATATGTTAGCACCCCATGACCCAGTCAACTTGACATATAACATTAACCAGCAGAATGAGTATTTAGAACAAATATTTTGTGAAGTATATTATAGATCCTCCCAGTCATCCCTTAGATTCTGTCATTGTCCAACTACCATTTCTTTTTCCAGCTCCACCCTTGAAAAAATTTCCTCTTTTCATCTTCTTGGAGGAATATCACTGTTTAAATAACTTCCTTGTGTGCTGTACTTTTCAGTCTATCCTTGAAAGCACCTCATCATTACTGGCTTGTATTACTTCCTCCCACTGGAAGTCTTTAATTGGACGCCCTGCTGCTTTGTAATTATACATGTAAAGTATAACTTGGTCTTGTAAACGGATTCATACCAAAATTTTCTCTAAACGAATGCACTATAAGATAATGTCACATTTCCAAATACCTATAAAATTTTTAAAGGAGAACTTATTTCAAATGAACATATTTTCAACTTGTCTAAATCTTTTATAGATCCTTGACTTTATATAAATTTTGACATAGCAATTGTCAATACTTAAAAACACCTAGTGATTACCCTTTGCTATTTTCAAGGATCTTGTACTTCTTTTGAATGTTATACTACATTTTATTACCAGCATTTATGGCAACCAATTGTCATTTAAAGGGCAAGAATGTAAATGTCCCAAGGAATTTCATGTACAATTCAGGCAGAATTACAGTTATTATAACTTGCTTCAAAATTTTGAAAGACTGTTTCTTGTTTTTTGTTTTTTGTGTTTTATTTTGATTTTTTTAGAATTGGAAAGTATGCTACCACTTTTGGTAAGCCCCAAAATTACACTGTGGCATAAAAAAGTATGCACCCTCCATTATCTTCAGTCTCATTTTAGAAATCTGGATTCCTTTCCAGAGTCAATTATCATAGAAACCTTTATTACATATATTCTTTGCTTGTTTTGACTTGGTTTATCAGCACTGCATTTTATAATAGTTAGAGGTTAACACAGAACTGGATGATTCTAACTTATATAAGAGTGTTCCGCAAATAAGTTAGCATCATTATACTTAAAATAAATAACTGGATCTGTCATTTATTAGCTGTTTGACCCTGCAAAAATTGTTTGAGATTTCTGAAATGGAATTTTCTTGACTGAAATGGGGATAATCCTTGTCCTTTACCTGATAGAATGACAGTAAGGATTAAATAAGGCAGGTATCTGAAATGTTTAGCAGAGTGCCTAGGACATATTAAAAATAAGTGCTATCTACCATTTTAAATGTAATTTAGTGTTATATATGAGAATTAACGAATGGATTTCGATATCTCAGGAAATTCTCTGTTTTAAGTAAAGCTTTAAGTCACTCAGAATTTGGGCTTCCGTAACTATATGAGTTACAATGTGTGCTGACATTTTTTTTCAAGTTTGTTTTAATTTTAATTCCAGTGTAGTTAACATACAGTGTTAAATTCATTTCAGGTATACAGCAGAGTAATTCAACAATTCCATATACTACTCAGTGCTCATCAATTCACCTATTAATCCCCTTTAATCTTATTAATCCCCTACTAATAGGGGATTAATTAATTAATTGTGAAGTATATTATAGATCCCCATAGATCTAATATTATAAATAATATTAATATATATTGATCTATATTATAGATTAATTGATTAAGTAATTAATTAATCCCCTATTAATTTTAATCCCCTTCACTTATTTCACCCATCCTTCCACCCACCTCCTCTTTGGTAACCACTTGTTCTCTGTAGTTAAGAATCTGTATTTTGGTTTATCTCTTTTTTTTAATTTTATTTTTTAAATTCCACATTTGAATGAAATTATATGGCATTTGTCTTTCTTTGACTTATTCCACTTAGCATAATACCCTCTAGTTCCATCCATGTAGTTGCCAATGGAAAGATTTCATTCTTTTTATGGCTAATAATATTCCATACATACACACACACACACACACACACACACACACATACACACACACACCCCACATCTTCATTATCCATTCATCTTTCATGCACACTTAGGTTGCTTCCGTAGTTTGGCTATTGTAAATAATGCTGCAATAAACACAGAGGTGCACATTTCCTTTTAAATTAGTGTTTTTGCATTCATTAGGTAATTACCCAGTAGGATGACTACTGGATCATAGAGTAGTTCTATTTTTAATATTTTGAGGAAATTCCGTATTGTCTTCCACAGTGGCTATAATACTTTGCATTCCCACCACAGTGCACAAGGGTTCCTTTTTCTCCACATCCTTGCCAACACGTGTTTTTTGTGTTTTTAATTTTAGCCATTCTGAAGTTGTGAGGTGATACCTCATTGTGATTTTGATTTGTATTTCCATAATGATGAGTGATATTGAGCATCTTTTCATGTGCCTGTCAGCCATCCGCATGTCATATTTGAAGAAATGTCTGTTCATGTCTTCTGCCCATTTTTTAATTGGATTATTTGCTTTTTGATGTTGAGTTGTATCAGTTCTTTATATATTTTGGATACTATGTGCATTGGTATTTATAGGTAAACATGAAAATAAATTCACATATCCTTTAGTTTTATTACTGCCATCCTGTAAGATGTAGCTACATTTATTTTACTTCTTACATTCTTCATGCACAGTTTCTGATATCTTCTATTGGTATTTTTGAAACTTCTTCTCCCTCTTTGTTCCTGTTCTTGTTCTTTTTCATTCTTTAGCAGGCATCTCTGTTAGGTGGATGATGATTCATATACACCAGGCATACATTTCTATATACCAGTAAGTAGCACTTCACAAATTCAAGAAGGTATAGGGTCAAGGATATGCAATAAAATTTAAACACTTTTTGTGAAATGGATAAGTATTAACATCTTTCTTCACATCGGGCAACTGAGAGTGTATGAGATTTGTATTTTCTCCTCGTATAACGTTGCAATTCAATTATTCCTGTCAAACATGGAGCTAAAAAGAATTCAGATGACTATCATTACTACTGGCATGCACACGTACATACCCAACAGTTTCCTAAAAACCACAGAAACTACATATATTCAGATTTGTCAGAAACTTGAGTAGCCTGAACTCATCAATGAAGTTTTCTTCCTTGGAAATATTTTATATGGTTTTGAATTACGAGTTAGTACATACTATCTTCATCTAACAATTTGATTTGTGGTCATTATTTTTGCATTCTTATATATTATAAAACAAGGTAAATTGTTTTAAAAATGTTTTGGAGATTATTAAAATTTTCATTTTCCTCTTGGCACCATAGGGCATGGAACACTTGCTGAAATATGTGGATATCACACATAACTCATGAATCTTCCATGAATCAAACTGAAGAAAGGTGAAGATTTTATTAAAGATTCATGAAAGAAAAATTATCATATCCTTGCTAATATAGTTCTTTATCAGTATGGTCACCCAGCTATTTCAAGGACAGATCTCAACTCAGGTCTGTGTTTCCCAAATGGAGAGTAACATAGGATGTCAGGCTAGCCAAGGCTCAAAAGGCTCTGATCTTTTCATCAGGAGTATCATTGGTTTGCTGTGCTTAGTCCAAAGTCATGTTCTGATGAAAATGGGGGTGGGGAGAAGACTCCCTCAAATCCACTTGAGGAAAAAATCACTCAGGGATTTTTCTATGTTGATACCTAATGCATGCTGAGCTATAGCAGATAACACAGAGATGTTGAGAAAGGTCTTATTTTTAATTTCTGTGACCACTCTTTTTTGAGATATTGAGAAGGAAAGCACAGTAATAAGGTGCTTTGGATCTTTTTCTAGAATTCAAGATAGTTTTGCTTGTCTGCTCTGCTAGGTTAAATTGTGGGTAGAATACAATAGCTTGTGCAACCATCTTAAAATAAGTGGAATAAAGTGAGCTCTGAAGCAGCAATAAGAATCAGGTTGGTAGCTATGACTGAAGTTCAACAAATAAGTTAGCATCATTATATTTAAATTAAAAATGAAAGTGTGGTCCAGAGCTAATAAGCTCTGTTTAAAGGTCACTGTGAAATTACTATACAAGAGAAATATTATTTTGCCTTTAAGTCTTATAATTCCTTCCTCATGATTTTGTCACATCATCCATTTCTTGAGATATTTTAAAGAAACCTTGTAATGACTTACTCACTATAGGGTCCTCATAATACTTCTAATAGTCCTGAATAAAAGTTTCCAGAGTGAATAATGAGAGGTCTGTGACTCATCAATATGCATTAAGATAAATAAGACAAAATTGAAAGTTGATTAGAAAATAAGTTTTTGATATGGCAGCCACATCACTAGCCCTACTCCCATGCTACTATAAAAGTCCTACCAATTATAAAAGTGTTCCACCACTACTACTAATGCAATTTGTAAAATCTATTTCTCTCTGAAGATTATATATCCAGCAATACATAAAGTGGCAACATGTCTGGTCTTAACTATTAGATATTCATATTATAATATGAATTATATTAACATATAACAGTATTAAAGGATGGTTGTAGACATACTTAGGGGAATTTTGTCAGCTATAATGAAATAGTGATGATATTTAAAATAGGTCCTGGGATAGAGATGCATCAGGCTTCACACTTAGTGGGGAGACTGAGCATTTTCTCTCCCTCTCCTGGACAACCCTCCCCACCTCCAACCCCCTCCACTCTTGCTGTTTCTTTCTAATAAATAAATTAAAATATTTTTTAAAAATATTTAAAAATAGGGGTGCCTGGGTGGCTCAGTGGGTTAAGCCTCTACCTTTGGCTTAGGTCATAATCTTAGGGTCCTGGGATCGAGCCCCACATCTGGCTCTCTGCTCTGCCTCCTTCTCTGACTGTGATCTCTCTTTCTCTGTCAAATAAATAAGTAAAATCTTTAAAAAATATATCTAAAAATAAAATAAAGAAACTAGTCTTCTTAAATGGTATACAAGATGACTTTGTACAGGAAGAATTTTGAATCAAAATAAGCCAATTCTTTTATTCATTCAACAAAAATAATACAACTTAATGTTTAGAGGATACTTACTATAGGCCAGGCATTGTGCTTAGTTCTTCAGGAAGATTACATTAGTAAACACTAACTACATTTATCATCATTCCTATTTACAGATGTGGAAGTTACAGCTTGGAAATTTAGATTATATAAAGTCACAACGCTTATTGTAGAAAAAAAACAGGATTGTGCTTATCTTACTATCAAGTGCAAGTTCTTGAACCACTATTCTTTACTACTTTAAAAAACATTTCGAACACAAAAATCATGTCAGGCATTATATTAAGTGAAAAGGATATACAAATAAACATAGCTGGTTATCTAGATTTTACACTCAAGCCAATAAAGCCAGTTCATATGATGACAGCAGTACTGAAAGTCTATGCAACATTTATAGTAGCCTAGAGCAGGGAGTAGTTGACCCTATTTGAAGACATATATAAGGAGGAAGTCTTTGAAGAATGATATGAAAAATGAATATGTAGCCAGCAACAGTATAGAGTGTGGCAAGGTAGGTTTGTATATGAAACGACACAGAGCATGGAAAAATACTGCAGATGTTTAAAGAATTACAATTTTTCCAACAGATTCCTTTATCTGAAGTGTCAAATCAAGGAACTCAAACAGGCTGAAAAATGAGAATTGAAGAATCCAGGACCAATGTTGCCTATCATGCTAAGGAATTTGCATTTTACTCAGTGGATGATGGTAAGCAATTGATAAGTTATAAAGAGAAACATTAACAGGCTTGGATTTTAGAAAGTGATCTCAGGTGATAATTTGGAGAAAATACTAAAGGAATACATATTTTGGGAACTGAACTAAGCATCTGTTGTGGTACTTTCAACTGAGGGAAAAAAAGGAAACTGAGTTCAGCTAGATCAGAAACTTAGCCTAAAAGTTTTATGATTTTTCAACTCTAAAGCAACCCCTTGGCTTACAAACCCGCACTAATAATCAGTGAACTTCCGAAACTGGGCAGCCTCTAAGAGGCCTCCAGTGCCCACTTCTATATGGTTAAGAAGGATGATAGGTAAGGAAGAACCAACTAGCATGAAAAGCTAAGGATGTGGAGGCTGGCTAAAGGGGAGTTTCTCCAAAATGGTAGAAACAAGGGCCTAACCAAAGATTTATTTTCCTGCTATGGTAGGAAATGTTAGCCTACACAGCTGGATTTCAGCAGTGTCATTGACTCATGACAACTACATGAATCTTGGGGTTCCTTTTCTTCAAGTGAATGTATTACTTCAAGTATGTTGTTCTTACTTTGATACTTTGATATTATAATAACATTTGGATACCATTATACATTGAGTGTAGGAGTACAAATTCTTTGTTTATTAGTTTGTAGATCATTGGACCAAGGAACCACAATTAGAAGACATAGGGATGTACAGTACCCAGAGATCCTTCATTTTGATCATAATAAAAGATAGGAATTAAAAAGTCCATAGTTTTCAATCTGTAAACATGTAGAAAGGAATACATGGATATGGGAGTGACCAAAAGGGAAGATGGTGACAAAGATAGTCACTTGAGTACCAGAATCTAATCCACTTTTTTACCTGGATGGCCCAGGTGGTTAAGTGTCTGATTCTTGGTTTCAAATTAGGTCATGATTCCAGTGTTCTGAGATTGAGCCTGGCATTAAGCCTTACGCTCAGCATGGAGTCTGCTTGGAATTCTCTAGCCTTCTCCCTCTATCCTTCATGCTTGTGCACACACTCTCTCTCTCTAAAATAAATAAATGAAGCTTTAAAAAAATAAATAATATAACCACTTACTGAACTAGAAACTACATTACTTTCTCTGAAGGAGCCTTGGACCAAGCTGTCGCTAGTATGATGATGTGTGCACATTCTGTAGGATTTCCATAGAAGACTTCTTTCTAATTATCCTTTTTTTTTTTCCTGTCTTCCCCACAAAGTAGAATTCAAATAAGTTGCTGTTGAACTAGTTTTAACCAAGTGAATGAGGGTACCCACTAGGCCATGGTGTGCAAGACCTGGTTTGTCCTGGTTTGCAAGAACTGATTATTAGATCTTAAAGAATTTTATAAGCTGACTGTTAAATATAAGTAGTATTTAACAATATTATAAATGTAAAATTACATAAATTATATTTTTAAATGTAATAAATACTCAAAATCCATCACTTATAATTTTGAATATTACCCATGCTCTGTTTGTTTTCATATGGTTGAAATACTATATAATGGTGTTCTACTGTCTCTCTTTTCCCAATGCTGCCTCTAGTAATGTTACATTGGTAGCTTGAAATTGAGCAGGTTGGAAATATTTCTATCCTAGAAATTAGCAAATGCTATAAATTAAGGCATGATTTATTGGTTTGTAGACTGTCTGGAGTTAAGGTAGTAATGGATAAAATGTTAATAGAGGTTATCTAAACTTTAAAGTACATTGCATCTTTAGCTTTTACATTGTGAATAGTACACACATTAAAAAAAAAAAATAAGGAAAATGCCTTCTAGTAGACAAATATGATCTGATTCAGCAAATAAGGCACTCAAGACATTGACCAGTAAGTAGTCAAAGTCTATTTAAATTTTCATTGTTTCACTTTTTTTTTGTCTTTTTTAATGCAAAAGAAATGTAAATCAACATCATATTAGTACTATACTTAAAAAGCTGGCTGTTAAACATTTACATACCTACTACTGACCCTAAGGGATGGCAGAGGAAAAAGACAGAAGAAAGAATCTGGATAGCCAGAACACAGGCAGCCTCCTGGCAGTCCTGATGTGCGCAGCTATGTGGGAGAACTAAACTTCTACACTTGTACCACAGTATTTTTGAATATTTTTTTTTTTTTTGCAGAATTTTAGCCCATGCCTAAATATAATACAAGTAGATAAAGAGATCCAGGTTGAAGATCCAGGGAATCAATTGATCAAAGGATTAAGTGTGCAAATGCTGACTTCTTCCAGGCTCATATGGTCAAGGCCAAACCTTGTTTCTCCTTTATCAGTATTCCTTGAAGAGTTTCTTTCCCAGATGTCAGTAACTTGATATATGAGAAATCTCCCCCTTCTCAGATACCCAATACCCACCTCTACATCTGAGTGGTTGATATATTCTCTTGAAATGTCCCATCTAGGACATTCACATTTTATTTCAGTATGTACTCTCTACTTTCTTTGATCCTCTTCCCCAGAAGCTGTTGTTGCTAGATATGTCATTCTAACTAGGTCTTCCTGGTTAGAAATTTAATTTTACAGGCATTTAATCAACTTGTTAACGAAAGAATTACTGGTCCCAAAGAACACTCATAATTATTTTAACTTATAGTAGAGAATGTCATAACTAAAACAAAGAAAATATTGTTAACATAATCAACTATAAATTGTTCCATAAATTTCATGTTATTGACCAAACTGTATATCCTCAAAATTTATGTTTTAAAGTTCTAAACTGCAAATACACCTCAGAAAGTACTTGTATTTGGAAATTAGATTTGCCTTTAAATAGTAATTAAGGCTTCATGAGGCCAAATGAATGGGCCCCAAATCCAACATGACTGGCATCCTTATGAAAGGAAGAAGAGATATTGGGATTTGTGAGTACAAAATAAGCCATCTGAGGACACAGCACATAGGTGCCCATTTGCAAGCCAAAAAGAGCCTTCAGGAAAAACTAAAATATCAAAGTGAGCAATTTCACCTATGATGTACATGTTTTCCAAGAACAGACCATCGCCTATGAAATATAACCATTACTATATAAAAACCAGTGTTAGTTTGATGCCAGAGTGAAGGCAAAATGAAGAAGATGCTCATCTTGTTTTATATTTAGGATATAGATGTACATAAGAAATGTTTATATC
>CM053604.1:97877403-97903540 GCA_028646535.1 Procyon lotor
TATATTATAAACACAAAATTGAGAGTTATTGAGTCAAAGGAAGGACAAATTATAGCAACTGTAAGTTGCATTAAATTCATTCTGGCAGCATGTATAATGTTTAAATTTAGATAGATCCAACTGGGCTTTTACAATTTCGAGCTATCCTAAAAGCTATTTTCAAGACATTTTTAGATTGCAGGAAAACAAAAATAAGAGAAATTTAGTTGAAGTTATTGTATTCTGACAGTTTGGGCAGAGTAGGAGTTAGATCCATCAAGATAGATACATTATAAAGAAAAGGAATCCAATATGAAGGTACTCAGTTTTTTAACCATCATTTACATAGTTTTGCATTAGTAACACTAGAAAATCTTAGTGACTAAAGAAATGTGCATATATTAAAGATAACAGATATTTAAAATATTTTTACTCAATGTGTCTTTTAAGGGTATATGATATGGTCAACAGAAATCTAAATCACTAACTCTGATGTCTTCTCATTTTGCACTACTATTAGATACACAAAGAAGTATCATATATAAATATAGACTAGTTCAAGTTACTTTTCAAATGTGAACCACTCCATCCAGTTTAGTATCATACCAAACTTTAAATCCTGTTCTCCAATAGACAGGAGTATATTAAGGCAAATCATTTAATAAACTATACTTTTTCCTCAAAATTACATTTTTCTTAAATCTTATAAATAGTTTAATTTTAAGTTTGTCTCCTGAAACTTACATTATTTCATCTAGCATCTACTGTTCATGCTTTATTGAACATAAAGTAATCAATTTTATTTTCCAAAAGCTTGAGTATAATCCTACTATGACATTCAGAGAATGTGAAAATCAGGAAAGTTGCCCGTTCTTCTCCGCTCATTAGGAAACAAGCATCACTCAATGGAACAGGTGTCCTCTCCATTCTCACTGCCAGCTTGCTGCCCACTGCCAGATCTGTAGTTCTATCCGGATTTGTTAACTGTGCACCAGTGGTTGACGGCCCTTCTCACATGTGGCTGGAGCCCTTTCTTATATTGCTCTCAGAAATGAATGCATAAAGGACAAAGATGAGAAGTACCTATCACAACAGCCTCTGGGAAAACGTCCCAAATGTCTGAATAATCATGATGAAAAAAGGGAGGCAATAATACTGCCCTCTTCTGATTCAAGGAGCAAGGCATATTATTTCAGATGAATTCATGAAGGGAGCCATCCTCTGGCTTTCTAGTGCTATGACATTAAGTAAGAAAATAAGATTATATATATTCATTATCAAAGGAATCAGAAAAGGAAAAAACATTCTGAAATTGTTTAATCCTCTGTGTGTATGTAAAATGTTAAAATATTCTCTGAGCATCTGTATAGGAAAAGTCTAGTGTAACTTTTTAAACTTTTATCAAACTAAAAATGTTTTAACACAATGACTTATTAAAAGTGAATCTATTCTGTAAGGATAAAAAATATTTAGGTAGGAAAAGAGAATCTTATAGAGAAGAGTCACAGGATCAAATGTATGCAGATGGGAATCTGCATGAAAATTGGTAGGGGTTGGGTAGGGGGAAGATGCTGTGGTTTTAAAACCAATCCAGCCAGATTAATCAAGACTTAGAAGATAAATATGCAACATTAAAATTTGATAGTAATTTAACTGCTAGAGAACATTCAAAATGGAAAACCAGAAACAAAGGACCATGTAAAATTTTAACCAGGGAGCAAAATGATAGTGATATTTAGGAAAAATAGGCAGATAAACCATGAGAGACTCTGGACTCCAGAAAATAAATGATGATTACAGAAAGGAGAGGGGTAGGGGGATAGGAGGTAACCAGGTGATAGGTATACCAGGGGGTAACAGGTGGGCACATGTTGTGATGAGCACTGGGTGTTGTATGCAACTAATGAATCATTGAACCCTACATCAAAAACTAATAAAGTACTATACAGTGGCTAACTGAACATAAGAACACACACACACACACACACAAGTTGAAAGAATAAAGACCAGTTAAAAACAGTTGATACAATAATAATATAAATAATTTACAGTGGCTGCTCGGTGACTCAGTCAGTTGGGCATCTGCCTTTGGCTCAGGTCATGGTCTTAGGATCCTGGGATGGAGTCCAAGCCCAGCATCGGGCTCCCTACTCATCAGGAAACCTGGTTCCCCCTCTCCCTCTACATGTCCCCCTGCTTGTGCTCTCTTGCACTCACTGTCAAAAAAATAAAATATTTTAAAGAGTAAATAATTTACCTTATTTCACTGAATCTTAGATGCCAATCAATTGAAAGATGCACAACTGTGTGTTGATTATTCTAGAATCGGGAGAAAAACTCATGCACATAATCTATGACCTACTATTGATTGTAAAACACAATCTGATTCCCAGGATGTAACAATAAATCTTGTAACACTGAAAAAATATAAATAAATAAATAAATAAATAAATAAATAAATAAATAAATAAAATGTGAAAAAAAAAATGTGCCCTTTAATAGATGAATACAATGATACCTACTATTTAGTGAGTGCTTTTACTTCTACTTGTTATAAATTATGCTAAACATCTCATATTTATTCACTCAGAAAAATCTGTATAAATTATTACTATCAGGCATAACTATTGTCTTATTTCTACAAATTGAGAAAACCAGTGCCTACAGAAATTATGCAACCTCCCCTCAGCTACACAGCCAGACAGAGAGGGAATCATGATTTATGTTCCAATCATACCCAACTTTTTTTTTAAGGTAGGAAATAATGAGCGACTAATAATCATTAGATGGCAAAAGAATTGTGAATATTAATAAAATTTATCATGGATATGAGAACTGTATGAATGATTGAGTCTAATGCATAAAGTAAAAGAAGAAATTCATCCTCTCCCCAAGTTTTCAAATACAAGGATCGCAAACTAAAGAGGTTATACTGGTGACAATAGGCATATTCGAAAGGGTAACTGATTTCAGGGATAATAACATTTGTTTAGGAAAGGTTGAGTTTACAATGTCAGGCTAGCAAATTTGTATTGCCCTTTAGCAGTTGCATATATGGGACGGAGCAAAAGTGAAGAATCAGGGAGCCCTGTGTAAAGTGGTGCTGGAAGCTATGAGAGGACATATCATGTGAGTGTTTAAGGAGAACAGGAGACAGAGAAACCAATTAGACTATAAATCACAGTTATGAATCAAGAAAAGTGCCAGCTATGGAGAAAAAGAAACTAGTAGAAAAGAGCAGAAGGACAAAAATAATAAAGAGGCTTAAAGATCAGGAATCTAAAGAATTTGAGAGATTTAATAAAACACAAATTGAGAAAAGGTTATGGAATTTGGGGAGGCAGGTGGTGATATTAAGAGAATAATTTCAGTAGTGGGGTGGTTGTGGAAGCCAGATATGCAGGGGATTAAAAAGCAAATGAGTAGAAGCTGTGGCACAGGTGTAGATCACACATTTCAGGAATTGGCAATGAAAGGAAGAAGAAAATAGAATGTTGACATGGAGCTCTGTGAAAAGGAGAAATTCAAAATGTCAGCAAAGGAGGCATGGGTGATAAAGAATCAAACACAACTTAATTTGAAAATATGCTATAGAAATAAATGAGAGGTTTGTTAGGGAGACAGTTCTTCCATCCATTGCATAGTGCTTTATTGAGTAACTACTGGGAATAGCACTGCAAAGACTAGGGTTCCAAGGGCAACTAAAGCATAGTTCTGTAGGAGCCAGGGTTGGGCGCCCAGAGATGGACCTCTCTGGCACGATAACTATTTTGAGTTTATTTTATTTTATTTTTTTAAAAGATTTTATTTATTTATTTGCCAGAGAGAGAGAGAGAGAGAGCACAAGCAGGCAGAGCGACAGGCAGAGGGAGAGGGAGAAGCAGAGGGAGAAGCAGGCTCCCCACTGAGCAAGGAGCCTGGTGTGGGACCCGATCCCAGGACCCTGGGATCATGACCTGAGCTGAAGGCAGCTGCTTAACCAACTGAGCCACCCAGGCGTCCCACTATTTTGAGTTTAAAAAAGCAATTGAAACCTGGCATATTCAGAAAAAGTTCTATAGCTCCCCCTTCAACTGCCTAAAAAGAATTTAGAGAACCTGTTCTAGGAAGCGACCTATCACCATAGATAACTACAGTATGATATGATCTAGGTGCGGTAGACAGTGGGGACACAACAGGACCTGTTTGGTCAAAGTCCCCTATGTCTCACTGTTTGAATGGCCCAGTGAAATTTTGTTGACCAAATATTTATTCTTTTTCATCTTCTTGCGGATTGCATTCCTTCCCTTTGAAGTTCCAGACCCTACCCCTTTCTCCTTAGTTCAGAATGGCATGTATGCCTCATTTTCCCTGACTGTCTTTGGAATTTTCATATCTGTGTGGGTTCCCTATACATAGAAAATGAAAGTTGATTTTCTCCTCTTAATATGTCTCATGTTAATTTGATTCTTAGTTCACCTAGAAAGACCTTGACGGTGATAGGAGATTTTTGCTCTCCAAAAGTTCCTGCCCTCAAGTCGTTTAAAATCTAAGGAAAACTGAGATGTTAAAAGGCAACTGAACTATAGCAAGTAATATGTAGCAGGCAAAAGAAACAAAGGAAAGGGCAGTGAAGTTGCCAAGAAGTGATATCCAAAGTGAGTTTTAAAACCCAAGTGAATGGAAGGCAGAAGGGGCAACAAGAAAAAGGCAAAACTTAGGGAAGAGCTTAGCTGTTTTAGAACACTGAAACTAGATGACTGTGGCATATGTCTTGAGTAAGAGGGGATAACAAGAGATGCAGTTGAAGACGTCGGTAGGGGTCATGCCAAGGTGGTTCATGTTTAGCTGGCATCTAGCTACGCACCATTTAAATGATTAGGTTGCAGATAAATCGAAAACGTATAAAATTGAAGCTGCAAAGGAATATACTCTTCAGATGACTTAACAGAAAATCTCAGTCAATTTTCCATAAAAGCCTTTTTTTAATATTTTTATAAGATGTTATATTAGTTGTATGTTAATTTCCTATGGCTATTGTAACAAATTGTCACAAAATTAATGGCTTAAGACAACACAAATGTATTATTTTACAGTTCTGAAGGTCAAAGTATGAAATTGGGTGTTGCTAGGCTAAAATCAGGGTGTTAATAGGGCTGCTCCTCTTTTGAGAGACTCTAGGGAAAAATAAATCAATTGTGTGTGTGTGTGTGTGTGTGTGTGTGTGTGTGTGTGTGTGTGTTTTCCAGCTATGAGAGCCTATCAACATTCATTTATTCATGGCCCATTCCTGAATCTACAAAGCCAGCAATACTAGTAAGTTCTTCTCATACTATTATCTCTCTGGTTCTTTCTCTTCTGCCTCCTTCTGCAGATTGTAAGAATGCTTGTGATTTTATTGAGCCTACCCAGTTACTCCAAGATAATCTCCCCATCTCCTAGTCAGCTGAAACTGCAACCTTACTTTTTGCATTTAATCTGACTTATTCATAGTTTCTGGGATTAAAACATGGACATATTTGGGAGGTTATTATTCTACCTACTATAGAGGCTGGCAAAAAAAAAGTCTTAAAAATAATAAGATGATATGCTGTGGGAAAGACCAGTTAATGAATTGACAAACATTCAGTAAATATTTGTTATGTGCAAACAATTTTATTAAGTATTCTAAAACATCAGAATGTACTATGCCTTGAAGAACTAAAGGGAACAGAAGATACAAATATAAAAAGACTGTAACGGGGTGCCTGGGTGGCTCAGGGGGTTAAAGTCTCTACCTTTGGCTCAGGTCATGATCTCAGGGTCCTGGGATCGAGCCCCGCATCGGGCTCTCTGCTCAGCGGAGAGCCTGCTTCCCTCTCTCTCTCTGCCTGCCTCTCTGCCTACTTGTGATCTCTCTCTCTCTCTGTCAAATAAATAAATAAATAAATAAATAAATAAATAAATAAAATCTTAAAAAAAAAAGACTGTAACACAGTAAACAAAAATAGTATAGTAAAATTTGAGTAAGTATGAGAAACAATTAATTTAACTTTTATTACTTCAAAAATTAAGATAAATTCTCCTCAAAAATGATATTCTAAGGAAGATGTGTTGGTGTTGGTGCTCTTGAGGAACTAATAGATATGGAATAACAACAGAAATTTCAGGTTGAGGGTCATAAATATTTATGTATTAATGTGGTCAAGTAACCCATTACTCTGGAAGAAAAGTGTCATTCTGGGTACATTTGATATGTATACTCGAATTGCTCATTGTATTTTAGAATGTCCATATTTGAATGCAGAAGACCTAAATTCAAGTTGGGGTATTATGAATTGCCCTGTTGCCTTGGAAAACTCCCTCTCTCTCTACCAGGAAAATAATGCATGTTACCTATCCCTTAAGATTGATGTCATGACCACAATATGGATCTGCTTTGTAAACTTCACAGTATCATGTATGTTGATTTGTGCTGTTAAAATTACAATAATTATGGTAAACCTTAATTCTAGAATGAAGAATTAAGCCTGTAATTTATGGAGAACAAAAGTGTACTTTTGATTTCCAAACTAGGAGTAGTACGAAGTATTATAAACACACATTATGGAATTAAAAAGAATAAATCAAGGACTACTATGTGAAGACCACAATAAAAGTAAAAGAAAAAGATGAGAATCCAGATTCAGATTAGGAATCAAGAACTTCACAGACAGATTTGCAGGTAATGCATTACGGTGAAAGGCATTCATAGGAACTGGTGACTGATTTGGAAGGGAATGGAAAGAAGAGCAAAACCATAACACTTAGGTGGTATTTAAAAACAAACAAAATGTGCAGATAAGATTTGTGGTTGTGGTTTCGTTTGTTTGGTATGGATGAAAAAAATGTTAAAGATATTCCACTGCAAACCAGGCCAGAATGAGATTATAATCAGAAATACACATTTTGGCTTCCTCGCCCATATGAGATCATGTTGTTTGGAGAATAACAAAGAAAGAGGATTAATAGGTAGATGAAATAGCTAATAACTTTCTTTTGTCAATGTCACTCAAATTGTGTTACTGCCTGCAGTATGGGGCTCTGTCCTATCTTAGCTGCGTTATAATCTAATATTCACATCTGCCACTGAAACGGTGGTATATATATACATAGAGATAGCACATACTATATTTGATATACATAAGTTTCAGTGACTCACTGTATATGTGCCTATGTTCTTTATAACAATTATTATAGACACCAATTACGTGCTTCCTTATCAACCTAAATTTTGATTACAAGTTCCTTATGGGCAAGAATGTGTCATTTTGCCCGGTATGACCATTGATTTGTATAGTGCCTGTCACATAGTACAGTACAAGCTCAGCAAATGTATGATTAATTATAGTGCTTTTCAGAAATCATCTTATATATTATTTTCAAGTAACTATTTCCTCCATAAATTGACAGAAGTCATCTCTAATCAATTTGGGTATCACCAGTTTTTCATTGCTCAATGTTTTACAAATCCTTGGCTTTCAATAACTGTTTTCTCAACTGAATTGAGGACACATGCCATTAAAAAAAGAAGCTACAGAGTATATAGTCACACTCTCAATATTACACCCAAATTACAAAATAGGCTTAAAATTCCTTAACAATGACCTATTTCAGAAGTCAAGTCTTAAAAAACCATACGCCACCATACAACATCATTAAAGTGATATAATTAAGTCTAGACCTCAATACCACCTAGTGATTGTCTTAACATCTTGGTTGTTACGGTTGGTGGTATTAACTCTAAAGAAGGAAGGGAAGAGAGAGAGAAAGAGACAAGTGAGAGGAAAGGAGAGAGAAAGGAAGGAAAGTTCTTTTGGAATTCACTATTTTAATTTCCCACTTTCTACCCAAGCTGAAAAGGTTTCACTATTCCCATAGCGTAACAAAAATCCTTTTTTTAAACTGTATTTTTACAATTGTCTGTCATAAATTGTTATGGACACTGAATTCACAATATATATTTTGTACCTCCTGGGGCTTTAAGTCGTCCTGCAATATGGCCTGAAAATTAGGCAGATATTATGTTGGGTCAACTGATAGACAATTCTTTGCTTCTAAAAAGATAGCCAATGACTATCCATAGGAGAATTTTGCAAGAGATTCTTTCAGTTTCTATATGATAAAACATTTCTTTCTACTTCTCAGTGAGAAGCACCTAATGAAAAAGACAGAATGCCAGCCAGAGTCGAGACTCTTTCCCAAAGGAAATAAGAGAGAAGATGATTGCTTGAATACATTTTTAGAAACACTAGTCTTTTCATTTCATTTTATGGGAAATAAATGGAAAATAGCATTTCTAAAATACGATACTGAATAATGAACTCCAGTGGCCACGATGCCAAACTCCCTGCAAATTGCACAGCGGGCGGGGAGTTGCCAAGTAAGGGGCAATGACAGTGGCGAGAAAATCACCACTTTTAGCCCCAACAGTTCCTGGAAGAGGGCCTTGACTGAAATCAGAGTAGGTAACAGGTCTGTCTCTGGCTCACAAATCCCATTGTGAAATAAACTGCCTAAATGTTACTTGACCCAGGCCAGTTTTACAAACAACATCATGATTCGTTCTCAAGTTACAAAGTTTCGGTATCTTACCAGTCTAGCTCCGAGGTCCGCCAGGACGCAGAAAGATTAAAAACGCCTGTTGCCAGTTCAGTGACTGACTTAGCAGTAAACTGATAGGCTCTGGCCTGTCTACCTTTCAGTGATTGTGAAGTTTCAGTGCTGCTGCAGAATTCCTCGAAGAAAAGACCATTTCTCTACAGTTCATAACTTCCTTAGCTCCTTTCAGTTTTCTAAAATAACAGCTAAAGGACATAGAGAATATAACAGAAGTTATCTTACTTGAATGTCCACTGACATTAGTAAATCTCTAAGATCAATTTTCTCCTGGCCGCTTGTGATCTCAGATGGTTTAAAAGGAATTATTTTTTTTTTCCTAAGTTGATTCTAATTATCTTAGTATCTTCAGAAAACAGCTGTGTAGGCATTAAATACTGGCAGCTATTAAGGTCAGCAATAGAAGGAATTTTGGAGGTCGCTATTCATTTGTTTATAATTTCTTTTGCTTTTAGAATTGATTTAATTTACTATAGAAGCACATAAATTGACATTGTATTGTCAGTGGATTAACCTTCACACTTTTCACATATCTGCCATTCCATTTTTTTTTAAACACCTGGTTATCTTACTGAGGTTCTTATGAGGTTCAAGATGAAATTGTTTTACATACAAAAGGGCAACCAAATGTAAATCCATTAAGTCTGTATGTCTTATCTTGAAAATATATTGCAAATGTAACTTCTAAAATTACCTTTTTTTTTTTCCTAAAAGATTTACTGCTCTGATATCCTTTACATAGCATTTCCATTAGACAACTTCCTTGGGAATAAGTATCACTTAGTAGTATAGCAGGAGTAGTATATACCCCTTAGTACCAAAAAACTTAGACTCCACTCCCCAATTTTTAGGACACCTAATTAAAGTGTGTACAGCACTTTAAAACCTCTAGACTGTTGTACTCAGAGTGTGGTCTATGCACCAGCTGCAGAGGCTCCATGGGGAAACTTAGAAGGGCAGAATCTTTGGCCCCACCCCAAACTATTGAATCACTTTCATTTTAAACAAGATTTCCCAGATAAGTTTTATTTAATAGAATAAGGTTTGAGAAGCACTGCTTTAGGTATTTTATATCACATCATGTTCCACCAGAGTAAGGCAGCTACACTTCTGCTCTCATCCCTTTAAAAGATGATTTTGGGGGGCGCCTGGGTGGCTCAGTCATTAGGCGTCTGCCTTCGGACCAGGTCAGATCCCAGGGGCCTGGGATCGAGCCCCGCATCAGGCTTTCTGCTCTGCAGGAAGCCTGCTTCTCCCGCTACCATTCCCTCTGCTTGTGTTCCCTCTCTCGCTGTGTTTCTCTCTGTCAAATAAATAAAATCTTAAAAAAAAAAAAAAAAAAAAAGATGATTTTGGAAAGACAAAACTTGGGTTTGTAAGTAGGAAGGCTCCCTGATGGCATACCATAATGCTTGGAATCCATAGCTCCCTTTAGTCCGCACCACCACCCTGTGGTAACTGTTTACCAGCATCCTCAATTCCCTAGCCTATAATAGTAGTGATTTTTCCAAAGGCACCACCATCATTTCTTTTTTCTTTTTCCCTCTTTAGATTTTCTTTTGGGCACTATTCCAGCTAAATCTTCTCTTTGGTAGTAACCATTAAGTACCATAACTCTGATACAACCTGTGTAACATCAACTAATTGACAGTTTTTTCTCTGTCTCCTTTTTGTGTCCTCCATTCTGGCTAGTGGGAACAAGCACTATTCTAGGTTCTGAGTGAGTTCCAGAAATTGGTATCTCTAATCCTTTCAGAGGGTTCTTGTAGCCATCAGGTAGTGTGTTCACAGGCTTGGGCTTCTCAATATTCACTTGAGTATATCATGAGGGACCCACTTTGGATCTTAGAGTTCTTTCCATGCAGCTTTCTTTCTTCTGTGCTCTGCCTTGTGAACTCTCATGACCGTGGTCTTCCTGGACTCTCAGTTCTGTCTCTTGACCAGAGACACTTCTAGGCTTCCCTTGGCTTTCCTTTGCTACCTTATTGCTAGAAATACTCTCAGGGGAATAAATTGGGGTCTACCCTTTCCACTCACTTCTCCATCCCCATCTGCTACTTCTCTTTCAAGGATCATGGTTTTTAGCTGCTTGATATCCATTCTTTGAATCTCATTCCTAGAAGATTTAAGCAATTGGCTCTGTTGAGATTCAAGACATGTTACCACAAAATATGATACTTTAGCCTATTTATTATTTAAGCAGAAGGAATTTGAGAAGTGGTAGACGCAGGAACTGCTCTCTGACCTTCTTTTTTGAAGAATATCCTTAAACCCTCACATGAGAGGTACCTTGCCTATATGGGAGGAAAGGAGCATCCTTATGTCTGAAGAAGGAGGTATGCAGAGAGAAATCTGAAACAATAGGCTTTGCTGATTTCCCGAAGTTTACTCCACTTAGCTCATACCCTCAGTCCTATCACATTTTCCACTCTTCATCAAAGTTAGCATAAAAGTGCTCGGCTTTAAATACCTATTTGGGTTGGGGCACCTGGGTGGGTCAGTCAGTTAAGTGTCAGACTCTTGATTTCAGCTTAGGTCTTGAGTTCAAATGTTCAAGTGTTCCACACCCAATGTGAAAACTACTTAAATAAATACTTCTTTGGGTCTTCATTTCTTTAAGAAATCTCCTGTGTCAAACTTAAGTATGTATGTTTTTCTTTTGCTCTCCTTTACTTCAAAGACCTAGGTAAAAGCCCAAGACAGAGGAAGGATATTTTTCCTCTTCCACAGCTCAATGTAATACACTCCCAGCATAATTGTTGGTGGTTTCAGTATCCATGAAGATAATCCCAATATTCTTTTAGTTAATTTTATCCTCTTAAAATGCATATGTATTCATATCATTCTTCTCAAAATTTTACACTGGCCTTGATTTCACTAAAAATAGCTAAAATTTTTACAATGATCTATAAGTAAGGTGGCCATACAATTTATTATCTAAACCAAAATACTTTGAGAATAAAAGAAGACAATGGACAATCATACTGAGAAAATAGGCAAAACTGTCTCTTCTGGGGGTAAAAAATATAACTTATAGTCAAATAAGGTCTTTCCCAACAAGGCCCTTTATGAGCTGACTTTTACCACATCCTTTGATATCCTCTAACAGGCCTCTTCACACAGTCCGCTCAGCTACACTGGCTTCTTTTTTCTTCCTCAAATACACTAACAGTTAGGGATTCTACACTGGCTAGTTCTCTGGACTGCTCTCTTCCCAGATCTTCTTTCACTTCATCTGAATCTTTCACAAGGGAGGCCTTCCCTAGCAACTCAACAAAAATAACAAACCTATCTCTGAACTTAGAACTGTCCATATTCCTTATCCTACTTTTCTTCCCTGCAGTACCTTTCATCTTGGAAAAAGAAACTGTTATTGAGTTAAAAGCAAAAACTGACTACAGACACCATTGTCCTTTAGAGAACTGATGTAATTTTGCCTTCAGAGATGTTGATTCGTCGTTTCTTTAATTTAGGGAAAACACTTGATTGATCTCAGTGGAAACTTTCAACTGACCATTTGCATCTTCTTGGGTGACATAGAGAACAAAGGAAAAAGAAAAAAAGTTAAATTTCCTTACAACTTACAACCCAGTGACAAGTCCTTGAGACAGGCAGAATGATATTTCCCCAGAAATTCACCCACCTCTATGTCAATACTCTGCTAAGGGCAAAAGGTAATCTTAACATTATCTTGACCTCTGGGACCCTGCAAGTCTCTCTTTTTTTTTTTTTTAATTTTATTTACTTATTTGACAGGGAGAGAGAGAGAGAGATCACAAGCAGGCAGAGAGAAAAGGGGAAACAGGCTCCCCGCCAAGCAGAGAGCCCAATGTGGGGCTCGATCCCAGGACCCTGAGATCACGACCTGAGCCAAAGGCAGAGGCTTTAACCCACTGAGCCACTCAGGTGCCCCTGCAAGTCTCTTTTAACATATAAAAATTCCTTTAGAAATTTCTTTCATCTCTACGCCCCGCCCTCACCAAGATATGTGTTAACAATCGTCTTCCAAGCATATGGCCCACTGATCTACATCTGAAGGGTCTCATGACTAAGGTTTTACTAGACACTAATAAATGACATTTTCCTAACAACAGCTAACCCCTCAAGGTTCTGGAAGCCTTGCTTCCAAATTCCTTAAAGACTTAAGCTATCCCTACTTCCTCCCAACTTGAAAGTATGTAATCAGCCACTCCTCAAGACCCCAGTGCTGCTCTTTCTGTCTGTGGGTCCTGCCCCCATGCTTCAATAAAACCACCTTTTGGGAGACACCTGGATGGCAATTTGTTAAGCATCTGCCTTTGGCTCCAGTCATGATCCCTGGAATCAAGTCCCTCATTGGGTTCCCTGCTTGGCAGGGATCTTGCTTCTCCCTCTGCCTGCCACTCTTCCTGCTTGTTATCTCTCTGTCTCTCTCTCTCTCTCTCTGGCAAATAAATAAACAAATAAAATCTTAAAAAAAAAACCACCTTTTGCATCAAAGATGCAAAGATGACTCAAGAATTTTCTTGACTGCTCTAAACCACAACATTTTCACATCATTGATCATAGTCAGCCCAAGGATGAGATAAAGAGAATGCTGGATTTCTTTGCATAATAATTAATATTAACTTTCTACAAGCATTGAAGTAGAAAGATGAATGAGAATATACCATAGTAGAACTTTTAGAAATATCTACTCTATAGAGAAAAGAGTGAGTAAGATCTTTGCACAATAATGTCTAATACTATATGTTAAATTTTTTTTCTTTTTTGGGCTTCAGTTATGGAGCTACCTTTGGGCTTTAGTCCCCAAAGTGCAGTATATCCCTTCTGAAAATGACAGTGTTGCAAGAACAAATGAAAAAAGGCAAGGTTCCATATTGGTAATAAAATAGGCAAGGAGAGAAGTGGATCATTTGAGCCGTCAGGAAAAACTGACTTTGAGATTGATCAGAAAAGACTAGCAGGGTCCAAATTCATTTATTCCATCTGGATTATCTCTGCCTTTGATTCTATTTGAGCTATTTTATAACTCTAGTAACATAAAACAAAACAAAACTGATGATAAGACAAATAATTCCTGTTTGTAGAAATAAAAATTTTTTGCATCCAGTAGAAAGCAATTGATTATAGACTGTTGCTAGACCACTTTTTCAATCTATTTGTTAGCTTATATTAGCATCTTTTTATTACATGCAAATTATTTAAATTCTCCTTTGATTCAGAAAAAACATCTCTCTAGTTTCCTCACCAAGTTAAATAAAATATTTGACATGTGTTCATTTTAAATTTCTAAGAAAGCCACAATTTTAATCTAAAAAAAGAGTTTTGGTTTTGTTTGTTTGTTTGTTTGTTTGTTTGTTTGATTGTTTGTTTAATCAGAGCCAAGACTATCAGAAACCAGGCTACTTTGGGAAACATTCTAATGTTTGTATGTTCTAATGTTCGTCTGGATTAAGAAAAATGTGAAATGTAATTCCTGTCCTCTCCAAATTTATCAGAGGAAGTTTGCCTGTGAAAAGTTAAAAGGAAGATGTAGGGGTTGGGAGTGAGTAGGACATATAATATGCACAACAGTCCATACTGCATATTAGACATCAAAAGTCTTAATCCCCCTTAATCCTACTGCAGTTCTAATCCTGTCACTGTTTTTCATTTATCAAATATTTCTAAATGTTCTATTATTTGTTTTAGTGCTTTTTACTGTGCAAAGTCTTAAAATCTTAGCTGTTCCACAATAACCTAGATCAAGGTCAGCAAACTTTTTCCATAAAGTGACAGATAGTAAATAATTTATGCTTTGCAAGCCATATGGTCTCTGTCACAACTATTCAGCTCTGCTGTTGTAACACAGAAGCAGTCACAAACACTACATAAACAAATGAGTTCCAATAAAATTCCAATGAGTTCCAAAATTGTTATGCACAAAAGCAGGATTGGTTTGGGGACCATGTTTGCCAACTACTGAGATAGATTATGATAGATTTACTCAAGAGCTTATTATAAAACTATTAAAATAATAATTATTTAGAACTTGTAATTATTTATAATTATAATTATTTATAAAAATATATTTATAAAAAAATTAAATAATTATTTAGAATCGCAAATTATTTAATAGAATATAAAATTTTACTTTTTATCATTCTAATGGGAAAATATGCATAGATACAAATGATTGTAAAGAAGGCTTACTAATGACTAATAAATATTTTTAAAATTATCTAATAACATTGCCAGGAACATGGCAATTCAAGTGTAAATGAGAGATAGCTAAAAATTGCTTAAAACAACAGGAAATTTGATCAAAACTATAGTAGAAGTAAATGTTCTTGAGAAAGATATACAAAAAATAATCAAAGGCGCCTGGGTGGCTCAGCGGGTTAAAGCCTCTGCCTTCAGCTCAGGTCATGATCTCAGGGTCCTGGGATCGAGCCCCGCATCGGGCTCTCTGCTTGACAGGGAGCCTGCTTCCCCCTCTCTCTCTGCCTACCTGTCATCTCTATCCCTCTGTCAAATAAATAAATAAAATCTTCAAACAAACAAACAAACAAAACAACAACAAAATAATCAACTCTGAGACTCTAAAACTGAAGTGAAATTTCAGTCCACTTCCTTCTCATCATGGCATCAAAACTCAAGAATTCGAATCAAGGGATAGTGCTGTTGTGTTACATCAGGACAGAGCAAAGACAGTAGCAATGCCAGAATGGGCCCATTCCATGTCTCTGCCCGTGAAGCCTCAAAAATTCAGTTTCAAGATGAGGGATGGATAGCAAGATCCCCTGGGAGTTGTGTCTGGTCAGATAATAGAGATACAAACCCCTAGTCTGCTCCCAGAAGACAAAGCAGGAGTGTTTAGCAGCTAAAGACAATAAAAGGAAAGAGAGTATTTAGTGGTCCATGTAGTCATGTGGTTTTGTAAGGAGTTGCAAAGACAATTTTCAAGTGAACAACAACAAAACAAAAAAATTCTGTCTTTCGTGTTATAGTCCCCTAAAAGCCAAAGGGAGCTCCATCCAAAATTTGGTTTACGTTGAGACTGGTGTTGCCACACACATACACACAGGGTATGAAAATTTGTTTTACATAATTGACGCCTCTGGGGAGTGTAGGGAAGCTTCTCAAGCAGGTCTGAGATGGCTTAAATAGGCAAAAAAAAAAAAAAAGGGACACTGGCCTGGGTTTTTATTGTGGTTATGGGACAGAGCTGGAGTGGGGCTTCGCATGCAAAAAGAGGTTTGAATGGTTTGAATCTGCCACGGATGTCAAAGAAGGGCAAAGCCAGGCCTTCTTACCAGTTTGGTCAAATGTGGGAGACCAGGGGAGGAGGGTTAAGGCTTAAAGCTGTCAGCGGTCAGACAACAAAAAATGGAGTCAAACTCCTCATTGCACATGTGAATACATCCCAAACCATTATTATCATTTAAATGATCCATATCTCAATTGAAAACACATATAAGGAAGAATAGAAAAAAATATATCCTAATTTTATTTCACAAAGACATTCATAACTAACAATTTAGCATATGATTCTGTATCCATAGTTTTCAAACTTAGCTGCATATTGAAATCAGCTTAGGAGCATTAAAATATTGATACTTTTATCTCCCCTCCAAAAAGTCTGATTGAATTGGTCTGGATTAGTCGTGATAAGATTTTTATAATCTCTCCAGGTGATTCTAACATGCAGCCACCGTTAATCACTGTGTTAGAGGATGTGTGTGTGTGTGTGTGTGTGTGTGTGTGTGTGTGTAATCAACATGGATCAAACTATTCATACAGTCTATGAACATTTTTCACTTAATATACAACCAAACATATTTCCATGCTCATAAGTGCAGATCTACTGCATCATTATAAAGTCTACCTATTACTTTACCATGGTTATACTGTAATTTCTATCCTAACAGCAACTCTTGTGTGATATTTACATTATATCCAATTTATTGTGCTTATAAAAATACTTATAAACATCTTTTTTATACACCTCCTTGCTCATTTTTATGATTCCTGATGAAAATTTTCTTGAAATATAATTTTTGGCTTAAAGAGTATATATATGTTTAAGGCTTTTGATCCATCATCCCTCCAGCAGAAAATGAGGTTGTATATTACTCTATTACTCCACTATTCTGGATATTATGTCTTTCTTAAATCTTTACCCAAAGTTGGAAATAAAAATATAATATATCTGAACTTATCAACCTTTTGCTTTTGGTAACATGCTTTACAAAGTATTTTTTGCCACTGGTTTATGTAAATAATCAACCATGTTTTTAACATTTTTGTCCTATTTTTGATATTTAATATAACCCATTTGAAATGTATTTTGGGACAGGTGTGTGTGTATATATATATATTTCAATTTATATATATATAATTTCTAACTTCATTTTCTCTTTATTTTCCCAAATCAGGTATTCAATCATCCTCCATTTACTAACCTCATTAAACTCATTTCTAAAGTGACGACATAATACCTACCTCATATAGTTTCAGAATGGACTAAATGAGTTATTATATACTAAGCACTTAAAATAGTATATGACATATCATAAATACTCAGCATGTGATCACTATAATTTTCAAGATCATCATCACGACCACATTTATGGTATATGGGTCTATTTCTTGGCATTGGATAATGTGTTTACCTTGCCACAGTACCCCATTCTTGTAACTTTGACATGGATATAGATAGCTTTGACATGCATATATTTAATAACTATTTTGCCAAAATTATTTTTGGGGAACTGACGATTCACAGACACGTACCCTGGGGCAAATAATACATTATATGTTAATAAAAATTTAAAAAAATTATTTTTGGGGATTCTCACATTTTATTCCATTGGCAAAACTTTAAAAATCTTAGGTCAAATTGAAAGGAATATTTTTATTCTGGCTTTTATTTTGATTGAGTTAAACATAGGAGTCAATTAGAGCAAGATTTACATTGTTTACAATTGTTTATTCTTTTTACCTAGTAGAATGGAATGCCTCTAACTATTGTCAAGTATCTTTTTATGTCTTTCTGTAATTTCATGCAGTTTTCTTCAGAGAGGCTTTGCATATTTTTATTAAGTTTATTGCTAGGAATTTTACACTTTTACTGGATTGTCAAAGGGTTATTTTTTCTAACTGGTTATACTTATTATATATAGGTGGCAGCTTTTCTATATTTTTTTGTAAGTGACTTCTTCACTGAACTCCCTGGGTAGTTGTAATTCAAGAACATTATAATTCAAGACTTCTCTTTGTATCAAGGATGCCTTCTGTAGCAGCTAAATCTTCATTCTAAATTAGTATGGGATTGAGAAGGAGGACTGGGTCAGAAGATAAACATATCTCCTCAGTTTCACCTTTAGGATTAAAAAGCATGCTATCCCTTTTATTTGTGGAGTGTGTACTCTTCTTTTACAGACCCAAATATTAGCAGTGACTAATCATAGAAGACTGTAGCTAAGAGCAAGTAATAAAACATTAAATATAGCCTTAAGTTACAAAATTAACTACCAACATCCTTTTACCCTAGCAGTCATAATAAGTGTGTCCCTAAACTTTATTCTTTACAGTATTATTTTCAAGTAAGGTAGCTATCTGAACGTGTAGTCCAATGGACTGCTAGGGGTGCCCAAATTATTATTAGAGGATCCATCATATCAACATTATCTGTTTAATAGTACTGTTATTTGCTTTTTCACTGTTTTGACATTTATAATAATAATAATAATAATAAATCCATACTAATACTGCTACTACCTTATCATGAATCAAGTGGTACCGAGCTGCCAGTAGTCCTTGCATTCCTTACCATCATGCACTTGCAGATAAAACGAAAGAACAGTTTCAATTACGAACATCCTCATGAAGCCGTGAAAATTGTGGTTAAATCTCAACCCTGTATATACATATGTAAGTATTGAGGTATAGTTGACACACAATGTCAGGTTGGTTTCAGGTGTACAATATATATTTCAACAACTCTACACATTATGCTGTGCTTGCCATAACTGTAACTACCATCTGTCACCAGGCAACACTATTACAGTACCATTGATTATATTCCCTATGCTGTACCTTTAATCCCAATGACTTACTAATTCCAAAGCTAGAAGCTAGAAGAATACCTCCCACTCTCCTTCACCCATTTTGCCTATTATCCCCCCTCTTCCCCTCTGGTAACCATCAGTTCTCTTACTGTATGTGTTAATTAGCAATTAATGTATCTTTCCAAATCATATAATATTTACTTTTCTTTGACTTATTTCACTCAGTACAATACCCTCTTAGGTTCATCCATGTTCTTGCAAATTGTCAGTCTCATTATTTTTAATGGCTGAGTAATAATATTCCATTATGTATGTATATAGGTGTGTGTGTGTGTCTGTGTTTTGTGTGTGTGTATATCACTTCTGCTTTTTCCATTCATCTATTGATGGACAGTTGGGTTGCTTCCATATTTGCCTATTGTAAATAATGCTGTACTAAACACAGGGCTGTATATATCTCTTCTAATTAGTGTTTTTATTTGGATAAATACCCAGTAGTAGAAGGACTGGATCATATGGTATCTATTTCTGCTTTTAATTTTTTGACGAATGTCCATATTATTTTCCAGATTGGCTGCAGCAATTTACATTCCAATCAATACTACATGAAGGTTTTCTTTCTCTTTACATCCTCACCAACATATTATTTCTTTTATTTTTTTTTAAGATTTTATTTATTTATTTGACAGAGAGAGATCACAGGTAGGCAGAGAGGCAGGCAGAGAGAGAGAGAGTGGGAAGCAGGCTCCCTGCTGAGCAGAGAGCCCCATTCGGGGCTCAGTCCCAGGACCCTGAGATCATGACCTGAGCCGAAGGCAGAGACTTTAACCCATTGAGCCACCCAGGTGCCCCCAACATATTATTTCTTATGTTTTTGATTCTAGTCATTCCAACATATTTGAGGTAATACCCCATTGTGGTTTTAATTTTCATTCCCCTGATGATTAGTCATATTGAGTATCTTTTCATGTTTCTGTCATCTTCATGGATAAAAGTCTATTCAGGTCCTCTGCCTATGTTTTAACCAAATTATATGAGGGTTATTTTTTTGTTTTGTTTTGTTCTGGTTTTGTTTTTTTTGTATTGTGTGAGTTGTTTATATATTTTGGATATTAATCCCTTATGAGATATAACATTATGAATATCTTCTGCCATTCAGTGGGTTGCCTTTTTGTTTGGTTGATGATTTCCTTTGCTATGTGAAAGATTTTGTTTGTTGGTTTGTTTAATCCCAATAGTTTAATTTTTAATTTTTTTTGTTGGCAAAAAAGACATGTCTAGAAAAATATTTCTATAGCTGATGTCCAAGAGATTATTGTTTTTTGCATGGTGTCAGGTCCCACATTTAGGTCAATTCACTTTGTGTTTAATTTTGAGAATGGTATAAGAAAGTAGTCCAGCTTCACTCTTTCACATGTAGCTGTCCAGTTTTCCCAGCACTATTCATTGAAGAAACTGTCTCTTCCCCATTGTATATTCTTGCCTCATTTGTTGCAGGTTAATTGACCATTTAAGTATGAGTTTCTTTCTGGGTTTTCTTTTCTGTTCCATTGATCTATGTGTCTATTTCTGTGCCAGTACCATATTGTTTTGATTACTGTGACTTTGTAGTATATCTTGAGGTTTGGAATTGTGATAATCCCAGCTTTGTTCTTTCCCAAGATTGTTTTTGCTATGTGAGGTCTTCTGTGGTTCCACATAAATTTTAGTATTATTCTAGTTCTACGAGAAATGTTATTGGTGTTTTAATAGGGAGTGCATTGAATCTGTATGTTGCTTTGGGTAATAAGGACATTTTAACAACTTTCAATCTCCCAGTCCATGAGCATGGCATGTGTTTCCATTTGTGTCATCTTTGATTTGTCACCAGTGTTTTAGAGTTTTCAGGGTACAGGTCTCTTATCTCCTTGATTAAGTATATTAATATTATGCATATTCCTAGATATTTTATTCTTTTTGGTATAATTGTAAATTGAGTTGTTTTCCTAATTTATCTTTCTACTACTTTGTTATTAGTGTATAAAAACACAACCAATATCTGTGTTTTAATGTTGTATTTTGAAACCTTATTGAATTCATTTATTACTTCTAATAGCTTGTTTTTGGTGTTGTTTTTAGCGTTATCTATATATATCTGTCTGTATGTGATATGTCATACTATATGTTATCAACATATAGTCAACATATAGACAACATATAGATGACATGCTATATGTCATACTAAATGTTATTGACAAATAGTAAAATTTTACTTCTTCTTTACCAGTTTCAATGCCTTTTATTTCTTTATGTTATCTAATTCCTGTGGCTAAGACTTATGTCAAATAAAAGTGGTAAGAGTGGGCATCCTTGTCTTGTTCCTGTCCTTAAAGGAAAAGCTTTGTTTTTCACCATGAAGGGTGTTAGCTATGGGTTCGTCATATATGGCCTTTATTATGTTGAAGTATGTTCCCTCTAAATCCACATTGGTGAGTATTTTTTACCATGAATGGATGTTGAATTGTGTCAAATGCTTTTTCTGCATCTATTAAAATGATCGTATAATTTTTTAACCTTCTAATGCTACATCACATTGATTCATTTGTGACTACTGAGCCATCCTCAGATCCCTGGATAAATCCCACTTGATCATGGTGGATGATTTTTTTTATGTATTGTTGAATGCAATTTGATAATAATTTGCGGGGATTTTTGCATCTGTTCAAATTTCTATTTCTTCTTGATTTGGTTTTGGATTTGGAATTTCTTCTTGATTAGGCTGTCTAATTTATTGACATATAATTTTTTATGGTAGTCTCTTATAATCCCTTGTTTTTCATTGGTGTCTGTTTTTACTTCTATTTCACTTCTGATTTTTATTTGTGTTTTCTTCTTTTCTTGATGAGTCCAGCTAAAAGCTTATCAATTTGTTTATCTTTTCAAAGAACCAGATCTTGGTTTCATTGATCTTTTCTGTTTTTGTGTGTGTGTGTGTCTATTTCATTAATTTGTACTCTGATCTTTATTATTTCTTTCCTGCTACTCAACTTGGGCTTTGTTCTTTTCCTAATTCCCTTAGGTGTAAGGTTAGATTGTTTGAAATTTTTCTTGTTTCTTGAGATAGGCCTACATCACTCTATATTTACCTTTCAGAACTGTTTTCCCTGCATTCTAATGATTTTGGACTGTTGTGTTTTTATTTTAATTTATATCTCTGTATTTTTAAATTTCTTCCTTAATTTCTTTATTGCCCCATTCATTGTTTAGCCTTCACATGCATGTGTTTATTTTTTTCTTCTGATTTATTTCTAGTTTCATACTGTAGTGGTCAGAAAAGATCCATGATATGATTTCAAGCTTCCTAAAATTACTGAGACTGGTTTTGTAGGCTTAACATATCATCTATCCTAAAGAACATTCCATGTGCACTTGAAAAGAGAATGTGTATTCTTTTGTTTTGGGATATTTATATATATATCCGTTAAGTCATTCTGGTCTTCTAGGTCATTCAAGACATTGTTTCCTTACTGATCTTCTGCTCAGATGATCCATGTATGTAATTTGGGTGTTAAAGTCCCCGTAGGAGGATTATTGTATTACTATCAGTTTCTTCCTTTATATCTGTTAAGATTCGCTTTATACATTTAGGTGCTCTGTTGTAGGGTATATAACAGTTGTTATACCTTCTTACTGGATTGATTCTTTTGGGTATATAACAGTTGTTATACCTTCTTACTGGATTGATTCTTTTATCCTTTGTAATGTCCTTCTTTACCTTTTGGTACATTCTTTGTTTTAAGGTCTATTTTATAAACATATTGCTACCCTGGCTTTTTTTTTCATCTCAGTTTGCATAAAATATCTTTTTCCATGCCCTTACTTCTAGTCTGCATCTGTCTTTAGATTTCAGTTGAGTATATTTTTATCAGCATATAGATAGGTCTTATGCTTTTATCTATTCTGCCATCCTACATCTTTTGATTTGAGCATTAGAACATTTGCATATAAAGTAATTATTGATAGGTATGTATTTATTGACATTTTATTAACTGCATTCTATTTTCTTAGTTTTTGTTTCTTTCTTCTTCTCTTGAACTCTTTCTTTGTGATTGACTTCCTGAAGTGTTGTCTTCCTCTTTATTTTTCGTGTATCTATTATAAGTTTGAGGTTCATATATAACATTCCCATTGTATGCCAGTTATATTAAGTTGATGGTCATTTAAGTTCAAACACATTCTAAAAGAATCCTTTTTATATTCCTGCTTCTACATTATATCTTCTACAAGATGTCATATTTTACATCTTCTTATCCATAATTTTATTATGTCTAAATATGGCCTTTTTTCCACTTAAAGATGTACCTTTACTATTTCTTATAACACCAGTGTAGTGGCAATGAACTGCTGGGAAACTATCTCTCTTTCAGTAGTTAATGATAGCATTGCTTGGTAGAATATTCTTGATTGCAGATTTGTTTGTTGTTTTGTTTTGTTGTTTCCTATCATCACATTGAATATGTTATGGTATTCTCTTCTGGCCAGCAAAGTTTCTACTGAAAAATCAGCAGATAGCCTTATGGGGGCTTCCCTTGTACATAATTGTTTGCTTCTCTTGTGCCATTTTTAAATTTTTTTTCTTGATTTGTAGTCTTTCACATGTTAATTATTGTGTGTCTTGATGTGCACCAACTGGGGTTCAGCATATTTGGAACTCTCTATGCTTCCTGAACCTGTATATCTATTTCTTTCCCTTGGTTAGTGAAATTTTCAGCTATGATTTCTCCAGATAAGTTTTCTGCTCTTTGCTCTCTCTCTATAATAGGAATGTTTGTTCACTTGGTGTTTTCCAAGAGATTCCTTAACCTATCTTCTTTTTTTTAATTTATTTTTTTCATTTTCCTGTTTAGCTTTCGTGCTTTCTTTTACCCTGTCTTCCAGATCATTTATCTGTTCTTCATCTGCTAATCTTCTATTGATTTCTTCTAGTATACTTTTCATTCAGGTACTATCTTCTTCAATTCTGATTGTTGCTTTTTTTTTAATATTTTCTATGTCCTCATTGAAATTTTTACTGTTTTCCACTTGTTTCTCCAGTCCAGTGACCATGTTTACAGTCATTACTTTAAATTCTCCATTAGGCCTACTGTTTATCTCTATTTCATTGAGTTCTTTTTCAAGGCTTTGTCTTTTTTTTTTTTTTCCAAAGCATATTTCTTTCTCTCTTCTATTTGCCTGACTTTCTGTATTTGTTTCATGAATTAGGTAGAAAACCTACTTCTACTAAACTTGAAGAAATGTTATTGTCTATGATTATCTCCCATCTACATTCCCATGTAGACGTGTGCCTGGTGACTTGTTGGCTGGCTGGAGCTGTGGTTGGCATGGGTTGGGGGTCACGGGGGCACACTGGCTATAGCTGCTCTGGTGTGATGGCCAGAAGTGGGCATGAGCTTGGAGGGTCCTCAGGTTCTTTACAAAGAGGACATCCTCTTTGTCAAGACAGCTGAAACTGAAGTGGTATAAGCCAGGGTGTCCCAAGGATCTCCAAGCAGAGGGTGCCTTGGCAGGACAGCTAAGCTATTGTGGACATGTGCCAATAGCGTGGTCCTTGGATGCTCTGTGTAGAGGGTTTCCTGGCCAGATAGCTGAATTGAAATAGGTACAAGCCAAGAGGTCTGGTGTCTCTCCATGCAAGGGTACTTTGGCAAGATAGCTGAAGCCAGGATGTTATGAGGCTCTCCATGCAGAGAGTAAGGCTGGGTTTCCTTCATATACTTCAACCAAAAGAGTATATTCAACAGGTTGAATGCAGATGGAGATTTGGGAATCCAGATTTCTTCCTTTAAGCCATCCATTAAATAGATTGACAAAAATATAAAACAACGCAACTCTTTTCACTAATATTTTAACTAGGGAAAATATAGTTACTTTTATAATATTATTTACATTATCATGGGTTTCTTATTTTAATTAGAAAATAAATATTTTAAAGTTTTCTTCATTTTATAGTACAATAAGTATTGATAACTACAACCCACATAATGTCAGTTCTTTGGGATCCTGGGTCCTCAATAGTTTTTAAGAGTATAAATTGTTTTGAGGCTAAAAAATTTGAGAATCACTGGTATAGGAAAAAATAAGACTTTGCAGCATTATGGTAGAATTTGCCTCAAATGTAATAAATAACCTTTGATTGAACTTTTCTGACTGTAAGAATGCCAATGCTTATTGAGAAATTTATATTTACTAATCCAAAGACTGTCCTAGAGTATCTGAAATGGGTTTCCTGAAGAATATCTAATTCATACCTCCTTTTGGGAGTCCTCATCTCTTGGTTAGGACTAAGAGAGACTGTATTTGTTTTGGGTACAATGTTATGACTGTGGTAGAGACAGGCTACAAAATACGTGCCAAAGGGAGCTTTAGGATCTATTTGCATTTTGAATATTTCTAACCATTGATAACCTTCATAAGAACATACTACCTAAAACAGTATTTCTTGAGATACGAGTCAAACAGCAAGAAATTTAGAAGATTAGAATGATGTTTAACCATGGATTCCTAACTAATTCCTCTAAGTAGAGCAGAGTACTGGTTTATTGGCTGGGAAAACCTGAAGTAAAAAGTTCAGAGACAAAATCCCCAAAACGTGTTTTTTTTTCCCATTTCTTAGTCTTCTCCAACTCAGTTACTTGGTTGCTCAAGCTTCTTTCTCTCTCTCCACATCTAATATCTGAGCAAATCCTTTAATTTCGACTACAAACTCTATTCAAATGTGTCCACATCTCCAGAGCTTTGCTGCCACTGCACTAGTATAATGCATCACTATATTTCTGGACAATGGTAATGCTTCCTTTACTTATCTTCAATTCTTGCCTATATCCAATTTATTTTCCTTGGAGAAATCAGAAAAAAAATCTCTTTTAAAAGATTTTTGCAAAATGCAAATCGAACCTATTCACTCTCTTGCTTGCAATTTTTCAGTAGATTACCATTGAAATGCACTAGAATAAAATCTAACTTTTTGACCATCCTAGATAGGGTTTATCAATTTAATTTTTTTTCCCAAAGAATAATCATGGCATAATTTTCCCTATTAGTTTTTTGTTCTTGATTTTGTTGATTTCTGCTCTTATTTTAACTATTTCCTTCTTTATGCCTTGGATCTAATTTGCATTAATTTTTCTACTTTCTTAAAATTGAAGTTTAGATCATTAATATGATACTTTTCTTCATTTATAGTAAAAGGCTTTAACTCATAAATTGTCCTCTAAGCCTTGTTCTAGCTATATCTCATAAAATTTTATATATTTCATTTTAATTCATTAAAAATAATTCTTAATTTTGTGACTTTTTATGTGACCCATGGGATATTTAAAGTATGTTGTTTAATTTCCACATATTTGGGAGTTTTCAAGATATTTTTCTACAATTAATATTTAGATTATTTCCACTATGGTCAAAAGACATTATTTGCATTTTAATATTTTTAATATGCTAAGGTTTGTTTCTGGTCTACTTAACTTGCA
>CM053604.1:97904040-97932976 GCA_028646535.1 Procyon lotor
CAAGCTGGTGCAGCCACTTTGGAAAACAGTGTGGAGATTCCTCAAGAAATTAAAAATAGAACTACTCTATGACCCTGCAATTACACTACTGGGTATTTACCCCAAAGAAGCAGATGCATTACAAAGAAGGGCCACATGTACCCCAATGTTCATAGCAGCAATGGCCACAATTGCCAAACTGTGGAAAGAACCAAGATGCCCTCAATAGATGAATGGATAAAGAAGATACAGTCACTATATACAATGGAATATTATGCCTCCATTAGGAAGGACGAGTATCCAACTTTTGTATCAACATGGATGGGACTGGAAGAGATTATGCGGAGTGAAATAAGTCAAGCAGAGAGATCCAATTATCTTATGGTCTCACTTACATGCTGAGAATAAAGAAAAACATGGAGGGAATTGTGAGAAGGAAGGGAAAGGTGAATGGAGGGAAATCTTATGGGGAGATGAACCATGAGAGACTGTGGACTCTGAGCAACAAACTGAGGGTTTAGGAGGGGTGGGAGTGGAGGGTTGGGCGAGCCTGGTGGTGGGTATTGATGAGGCCACGTACTGCATGGAGCACTGGATGTGGTGCATGAACAAAAAAATCTTGTAACATTGAAAAAATAAAATAAACATATTTGGGGGAAAAAAGTACATACAAAACTACAAGTCGATCTCCAATTACATGGATTTGAGGAACATATATTTGTATATGCCTTCAGTATAGCTATGAGCAAAATCTTAACATAGAATCCCAGGCTTGAAAATTTATGCAGAATAATTTTGGCTTTGGATATTGAAGAAATAGTTAATACATTTTCAATCCCTGACCCTGACCTTTAAAAACTAACCTTGCTAGAATACGGGATTAAGTTTAAGAAGCACTCTCACATGGGAGAGACGGAAAGCCTCAAGCAAAATAAGCAAGGTAGAACTTCAATGTAGATCATAAGAAAATTAGCAGGCATTGGGGCTCTGGGGAGGTCTTAATTATTGTTCTTTAGCACCTAAGTTAGGATTTAGTACAGAGATCCCATGTAGAGTTGAGACCCTCAGAGACTCCATTCATGTGAAGAGGGTTTACAGAGAAAATCTGCCTAATTGCACAGGGGGATGATGAGGAAGATAGTGTGTCTATCTGGATCCTGAATGGGGAAACATATCTTGAAATTCAAAGCAATTGATCCTCATCTACTGAGTTTTTGGTTCAGTTTATATTAACGAAATGCTTCTGGAAACCCTACACTAAGAAACCTATACTATGAAATATGCATTGGCCCAAAAGACAGAGGTAGGTATGTGGTACTAGGAAGAAGCAAATACAAACTCTCTCTGACCATACAGGATCCTTATAAATAAAGCCCTGGGAAGGCAAGCTCACAACCCAAAGTTACAAAACACTGATAGATATGTATATCCCCTATAAGAGAGTCACAGCCATGACAAACTGGATGAATAGTATCTCAGGACATTAAGTAATTATACCAACTGGCGCATGAAAATAGGTGTTTAAAATGATTTAAAACACAATATAAAATTGAAACCATAAGAAATAAAAAACAAAAATAAATAAGAACAGGAATATTTGAAAAAGAAAGAAATATAAGTTTCAGAAATGAAAATTGCCGTTGGAATTAAAATTTTAACAAATCAGTTGATTAGAGCTAGGTGAATGGAAGATTAGTGACCTGGAAGCTAGATAATAACAATCCCTAATGAGTGCTTACCAAGCCTACAAATGCTAAAAATGTAATTGCTATCCTATCATTTTTAAAATTGTTGTTTGCCGTTAATTTTATTACTGCAAGAATATTCATTAGTATATTCTGGATGGCTGGAATTGGTTGGTGACAGACTGGCTCTGTCATTTGTGCTATCAGCTACTCTTCTGTGTTGCCTCTGAGGAAATTGTTCAGAATTTAGAAGAGTAATAACTAGATGATCAATATGGAAGATAAAATGTAAAGCTCTAATATGTATCTCTAATTACTCTATCTTAACATTCTTTGGAGATGTACACACTCCTGGATTTCTCTAGCTTCTTTACTGACTACTGTGTCTCATGCTCTTATGCTTGTTCTTCCTCCTGTCTCTGCCTCCTAACACTGGACACCCCCACGGCTCAGACTGCAAACTACTACTCCTCTGTGGATTACTCACTCACTTGATCTCATACAGTTCCATACTTTTCAATCTCAATATATCTCCATGCTGATAATTATTCCCAATTTCTATCCCATATATATGTGTATATATATATATATCCTATATATGTTGTATATATATGGGAGATATATATCCCATATATACGGTAAGTATAACTACCTACACAATACCCAAATTAGCATCCCTCCAGTCTGGATCTCACAGTATTCCCCATTTTAATTCCTTTCAGTTCTCCAAAGTATTTCTTTTCTCTTATAAACCACACCTAAAACAAAACAAAACAAAACATAAATACACACATCTAAGTTGTCAAAAAGTACTTTTAGCTCAAGGGTCTAACCACTGCTCACCATCTGTACCGCTAACCACCCTGGTCCAAGCTACCATTATCATTATCCCAGGTAATTGCAGCAGCATCCTAACTCAATCCTCCTCCTATCCTTGATTCTTTTCAATCTATTCTAAATATTGAAGTTTGTATGATCCTACATAAATGTAAGTCAAATGATGTCACACTTTTGCTCAAAGCTAGAGAGTCTCCTAATTCTCATGGAGAAATAAAACTTATAAGTATGTAAATAATTAGACTATCATTAGCAGTCATTCTCATAATTTTCCACTCTTCTCTTTTTTCACTGTAATTCAATCACATAGGCCTCCTCTAGTATTCTAGACATACTTCTACTTCAGCATATTTGCACATGTTCTCTCTGTATGGAAAATTCTTCCCCCAGATAGCCACATAGCATCTTCCTTTACTTCCTTTTTTATTCACTTAAATATCATCTTCCCTTGCCATATGTGTGAAATTACAACCCTTAATAACTCATCATTTCCTATACCTGCTCTAGTTTTCTCTTTAGCACTTACTATTGTACATATAATGTGTACTTTTAATTTTTGTTTTGTTCTACATATTCTAAAAGGTAAACTCCATATATCACTACTGAATCCCCAAAGCCTAAAGAGGATATGGGCTCAAGCAGGTCCCAAAGACATAAATAAGTTGCATGACCAGAAAGCTTGTACTCCCAGTGCACATATTCACCCTGCTTTACCGTCATTTCTTTTTCAATTCCTATCTATAGCCTCAAGGAGAGTTTCTATGACTAGGTGACTAAGAAAATAATTATATATGTCATCTAGGTGGCTTTGTTTGATAGGATATCAAAACTAAAATAGAAATCTGTAGCATTAAAACCTTCTTTAGGGTGTCAGTGAGAAAAGAAATCTTTGGAGTGTGTAGAATTTTAATTGTCTACTTTGTCTATATTGATCTATACGATTTATGAATGATGAAGATTGGTTGAATGATGAGGAACTTAGATAAAATAAGATTAGTAGATTAAAATGCAGAAAAGGGCTTCAAGCCCTTGATTCCGGGCTTTTCAGTTCCAACAGAGGCTTCCCTCCACATAGGTTTCCTTGACCAAAATTCATGTGCACTTCTGTGAGGCTCTGAAATAAGAGACTTCTTCTTTTCTTTTTCTTTCTTCCTTTTCTGTCTTTCTTTCTTTCTTTCTTTCTTTCTTTCTTTCTTTCTTTCTTTCTTTCTTTCTTTCTTTCTTTCTCTCTCTCTCTCTCCCTTTCTTTCTTTCTTTCTTTCTTTCTTTCTTTCTTTCTTTCTTTCTTTCTTTCTTTCTTTCTTTCTTTCTTTCTTTCTTTCTTTCTTTCTTTCTTTCTTCCTACAAGTAGGCTCCATGTCCAGCATGAAGTCCAATGTGGAGCTTGAATTCATCACACTGAGATCAAGACCTGAGTTGAGATCAAGAATTGAATGCCTTATTGACTGAGCCACCCAAGTGCCCCAAGAGACCTCTTTTTGTCAGACATCCAGGAAAGAAGAGTAAAGTGAGCTTTGGTCAAAAGAAAGCCCAGAAGTAGTTAAATTTTTGCCCTTCCTCTTTTCCTTCTGCCTCTCTCTTCAAACTCTTGTCTTTCCATCCTATCTTAATTTACTTACCACAAAGAAAAGCTTCTCTCACTTGTAAATATTTTTATAGTTAGCAATTATGTTACTTATTTTCTTTGCATATAACATGATTATTTCTTGCTCAGACATACAGAACCTCTGATTTTTCATAGCCTTATTTTTTTGGTTTATACCAAATGTGGAGGATTTTAATTTGACTAAATTATTGTCCAAGGGTATTAGGTTTGAAGACGACAAGCATAGGCTTGTTATAAAAATTTATATTGGCTTAAATATTAGAACTTAAATAAAACCATGAATAAAAGGCAAACTAACTTTAATTTAAAAATGAAACAAGTTATAAAGAAAACAAAACCACTAATTTAAAAAGATATTTGTACCCCTATATTTATTGTAGCATTATTTATAATAATTAAGCTATGGAAGCAAACTAAGTGTCCATCAATAGATGAATGGATAAAGAATACATGTAATATGTATTATATCTGTGAAACATATATCAGAATATAACTTAGCCATAAAAAAGAATGAGATCTTGTCATTTGCAACAATAAGGCTGGACCTCAAGGGTATTATTTTAAGTGAAATAAATCAGACAGAGAAAGACAAATACTATATGATGTTACTTATTGTAAAGTATAAAAGACAAATTAAAGAAAGAGAAACAGACCTCATATATACAGAGAACAGCTGGTAGTTGCTAGGAGGTGGGAGGGATGAGCAAAATGGTTAAAGGAGAGTGGGAAGTACAGCTTTCCAGTTAGAAAATGAATAAGACATGGGGATAAAAGAATAAGGAATATAGCTAATGGTATTTTAATAGCATTGGATGGTGACAGATGGTAGCTATGCTTATGGTGAGCATAGTATAACAGATAGAGTTGTGAAATCACTATGTTTTAGTGTCAGGTATACTTCAATTAAAAAATACATAAAAATTGAGACACCTGGGTGGCACAGTCAATTAAGTGTCTGCCTTTGGCTCAGGTCATGACCCCAGGGTCCTGGGATCAAGTTGGACATTAGGCTCCCTGCTCAGCAGGGAGTCTGATTCTCCCTCTGCCTGCAATTCTCCCTGCTTCTGCACTCATACCTGCTCTCTCTCTCTCTCCCCCTCTCTGACAAAAAAAAAAAAAAAAAAAATAGTCTTTAAAAAGAAACTTTAAAAATAAGTAAGTAAATAAACAAATATTTTTTTTTAAAATAAGGCAAGTTAAGGAATAAAATTCCATGAGTAAATAGGGCTGGATATTGACAATTCCTTGTCAACATATGCAAACATTTTTATGCCCCAATTGCAATCATGGGTTTAAAAAAAACAAACAAACAACTAGGAACATTTCTCATTTGTATAAAATATTTATATTATCCAGAAAAAAACAGGTAAAAATTAGTTACATTTTCCCAACATTTTAATGTTTCACAGAGGTCTTGGAACTCCATATATGAAGCAGAACTTTACTTTGAAAGTATTTTCAAACTTTTTATTATGTAAGTTTTTTTAATTTTATTTTGTAAAAGCAGAACATACTTCTATAATTGAAATACTCATTTTATTTTTTAAAAATGCTATATAAAATGCCAAATGGTTAAGTGATAACATGATGGCTTGATATTTTGTATTATTGAAGAACACTTAACTGGGTCTTTGATGTTTTGAAAGAAAAATCATTAAAGAACTGGTTGGCTATGTATATTTGTATGGTTAGACCTAGTCTACTAAAAGGTGATTATGAAGAATAATTTATAATGAAAAGTAGCTATTCCAATGGTCTTATTGTTACTATTGGGTGGCATATAGAGCCAAGGGATTATTTCTGATCTTAGCACCTCCATATGTTATAATTGTCTATCTAATAATCAACTGCTGGGTTTGCGTTCAAGATGGTAACATGAGAGACTCCTGAACTCACATCCAGACACACTGAATCTACAGCTACATATGGAAAAACTTCCTCTGGAAAAAAAAAAAGTCCCAATAACTGGCTGAGCAACTCTTACATATTGGTCATACAAAAGAAGGTCTACATTGAAACAGATAAAAGAGGCTAGGGCAAAATGTCACCATATATTTCATTCCCAGCACAACAACGCACATTTGGAGCTTTTTCCTGAGGAACAAAGAATTTGAATCCCACATTGGGTACCATAACTAAGACTTGCACATGAGAGACAAGAACCTGAAACATCTATCTTTGAAAACCAATGGAACTTGCATTCATAAGACCCAGAAGGTTATGGCAAACTGAGAAATTGCTCTTAAAGAGCTCACACACAAGCTCACTGCCATGGGATTCAGAGCAGAAGAAGGTGATTGAGAGAAACCCAGACCTTATATGAAAGAGTCTCATTTGTTAATCATAAAACATCAGCCTAAGGGGCAGCCATCTAATTTAACATACATCCAGAGGCCTATTGGTTGATGCATATTTGCACTCTCATTCTGTCTCTAGGCAGTAGGCACATTTTCTTCCACCTTTCGCATGGCACCATCTATACATTCTCCCTCTGTCTTATTGCAGCCAGTGGGTACTAAACTTTTTCATTGTTGTTTTTAAACTCTAGGCCTTTTTATTTTCTCCAAGCAGTACGTGTATGTATCCCCTTTACTTTGCTTCAGCTGGTGGATTCCATAGTCACTCTCCCCATCTGCCATACTCCAGAGCACCAGTATCTTCCAGATGGGAATTTTCACATGCATCTGGTTCCCCAGTTTTTTTTTAGCTGGGACCCAGAGGACACCTCTTGATTGCTTGGCTCTGGAGGCCTGAGGGGCTTGTGATCATGAGTCACATGGGACTGAAACAATTGAAGAGATAGTTTTTGAAAGAATTCCAGCACAAGACACTGCACAGATAGTATACCAAAGCATAGCTCTAGTCTGTCTGTGAAAGAAGCCCATTTGCTTAGATACTTTTTTTTTTTAGATTTTATTTATTTATTTGACAGAGGGAGAGAGATCACAAGTAGGCAGAGAGGCAGGCAGAGAGAAATGGGGAAGCAGGCTCCCTGCTGAGCAGAGAGCCCGATGCAGGGCTCGGTCCCAGGACCCTGAGATCATGACCTGAGCTGAAGGCAGAGGCTTTAACCCACTGAGCCACTCAGGCGCCCCTATTTGCTTAGATCTTTGACCTAAGGGACAGGCTTCAGGTGTGGCACACTTTTAGGAGTCTATGGAATGACTCCTGGGGAATGTAAACTGATGGATGCCATCTTTGCAGTTTTTCTCTGTCTTGCTCCCAGGTATCTCACAGAAAGAAACTTATATATCCATTTGGTGTCCTGAATTTTGTGACTACCATTCAGGAGATAACAATTGGCCACTTGGCTCTAGTGGCCAGTGAGCTTATGCTTATAGTCCAACCACTGTATACACCTGCATATATTAAAAACTGTTGCCAGAGTGGCCTCCAACAGTCTGAATCTAGGTGCTGACTCAGACTTTTCCCTTTGGGACAACGACATGTCTTGGCACATCCTCATCTACTTAGAACATAAAATTTAATATATACTGCTTACAGTACATTTTATATATATACAGTACAATCTCCAAGGTTTGAGAGATGATCAAGATCTAGGGCAGATTTGAATGATACTGCTAAATTTATACATGAGGCCACTCACTCAAGACTAGGAGACATGGCTGTTTTATCTAATGGATAGAAATCAACACAGAGAGCCAAGCAAAATGACAGAATGGTGGAATACATTCCAAATGAAAAAAGATAAAACCACAGGTGAAAAAAATGTTAACAAAATAGAAATAAGTAACTTACCTGATACAAAATTCAAAATAATGGTTAAAAAGGTGCTAACCGACCTCAGAAGAAGAATGCATGAACACAGTGAGAACTTCAACTAGGAGACAGAATATAAGAAAGTGCTAAATAGAAGTTACAGAACATAAGAATGCAATAATGAACTGAAAGATACACCAGAGAGACTCAACAGCAGACAAGATGAAACAGAAGAATCAGGAACTTGCCAACAGGGCAATGATCTTACCTAATGAGGCCAGCTAAGAGAAAAATGGGGGAAAAAGCACAAATAGCTTAAGATACCTATGGGACAACATCAGATGGACTAATTTTGCATTGTAGAAGTCCCAGAAGGAGAAGCAAGAGATAAAGGGGCAGAAAACATATATGAAAAAATAATGGCTGAAAGTTTCCCTAACAGTGGAAGGAAACAAATATCCAGATCCATGAAGTCCACAAAATTCCAAATGAGGAATCCAAAAAGAGTCACACCTTATAATTAAAATGCTGAAAGTTAAAAACAAGAGAGAATTTTAAAGAAAGAAAGGGAGAAATGACTTGTTACATACAATGGAACCCCCATAAGACTGTAGCATATTCTTCAGCAAAAACTTTGCAGGTCAGAAGGGGGTAGCATAACATATTCAAAGTGCTGAAAGAAAAGAAAAATACAACAAACACTCCACCTGGCAAAGTTATCATTCAGAATTGAAGGAGAGATAGAGTTTCCCAGATAAGCAAAACAGAGGAGTTCATCACTAAACTGATTTTACAAGAAATATTAAAGGTATTTCTTTAAACTGAAAAGAAATGGTGCTAATTAGTTATAAAAAAAAAGACATGAAAGTATAAATCTTAGTAGTAAAGATAGATGCATAGTAAAGTAGTGGATTAATCACTTATAGTGCTAATATAAAGGTTAATAGCCAAAAGTAGTAAAAATAGCTATAGCTACAAGGATAAACAAGATAAAGATGTAGAATCTGACATCACAAATATAAAATGTAGAATGAGGGAGTAAAATGTACAGCTTTAGAATATTATGAAACTTAAGTTGTTAAATTTTCAAAATATTTTTATTATTTATTTGAGAGAGGGAGAGAGGGAGCGAGAACACAAATGGGGTGAGGAGTAGAGGGAGGAGCGATCTCAGGACTCTGAGATCATGATCTGAGCCAAAGGCAGATGCTTAATTGAGCCACCCAAGTGTCCTTATATGAATGTTTCATAGTAACAACAAAGCAAAAGTCTGTTGTATTTAAAGAAAAAATTAAGAAGAAAATAATCTAAGCTTATTACCAAAAAAAGTCATCAAACTACAAAGAAAGACAGGAAGAGAAGAAAGGAACAGAAAGGAATAAAATAAACAGCTCCCAAACAATTAACAAAATGGCAGTAAGTACATAATTTTCAAAAATGACTTTAAATGTAAATGGACCAAATTCTCCAATCAAAAGATATAGAACGGCTGACTGGATGAAAGACAAGACCCAACTATATGCTGCCTAAAAGGACTCATTTCAGCACTAAAGACACACATAGGCTCAAAGAAAAGAAATAGAAAAAGATATTTCATGCAAGTAGAAACCAACAGAAAGGGGGGTAGCCATACTTATGTCAGATAAAATACTTTAAGCCAAAAGTAATAATAAGAGACAAGGAATGTCATATAATGATAAAGAAGTTAATGCATCTAGAAAATATAGCAACAGTAAATAAGTATATACATCCAACACTAGAGCACATAAATATATCAAACAAGCACTGATCGATCTAAAGAGACAAGAACACAATAATAGGGGACTTCAATACCTCACTGTCAGCAATGGATACATCATCTGAATAGAAACGCAACAAGGAAACATTGGAATTTAACCATACTTTGGACCAAATGGACTTAATACTTAAAGACTTATATAGAATATTTCATTGAATAGCAGAATACACATTCTCTCAAGTGCACATGTAATATTCTCCAGGATAGATTATACAAAATGACACAAAATTAGTCTTAACAAATTTGAGAAGATTTGAATCATGCCAACTATCTTTCTTGATCAGTGTTACGAAATTAGAGAAAGGAAATAAAGTATATAAAATCAAATGAAAGTATATAAAATAAAATGAAGGGCACCTGGGTGGCTTAGTTGGTTAAGTCTCTGCCTTTGGCTCAGGTCATGATCCCAGGGTCCTGGGATTGAGTTCTGCATTGGGCCCCCTGCTCAGTAGGACTTGGCTTCTCCCTCTGTCCTCCCTACCCTGCTCATGTTTGTGCTCTCTCTCTCTTGCAAAAATAAATAAAATCTTTAAAAAAAAGTTAAGTTAAAATGGAAACACACCATAGAAAGTCCTATGTGATGCTGCAAAAGGCCTTCTGAGGGGAAGGTTTATAGAAATAAAGGATTATATTACAAAATTAGAAAGGTCCTAAAATACCTAACTTTATTTCTCAAAAAAACCTAGAAAAAATAAAAAAAAATTAAGCCCAATATTAACAGAAGGAAGGAAATAAATAAAAATCTAAACAGAAATAAATTAAAGACCAGAAAAACAATAGAAAGGATTAATGAAACTATGAGCTGGTTTTTCAAAAGCTACACTAAGAAAAAAAGAGAAGACTCAAATATAAAACTAGAAATTAAAGAGGAGATATTACAACTGATACTAAAGAAATATATAGGATCATAAGACTCTGCTATGAATAATTATACGCCAACAAATTAGATAATCTAGAAAAAATACATAAATTCCTAGAAACATATAATAACTGGAGACTGAGTCAGAAATAATCAGAAAATCTGAATAGACCAGTAATGAATAAAGAGATTAACTCAGTAATCAAAATCCTCCCAACACAGAAAACCCCACAGGACAGCTTCCCTGGTTAATTCTATCAAGCATTTAAAGAAGATTCAATGCCAATCTTTCTCAAACTCTTCCAAAAAATTGAAGAGTAGAGGACAGTTCTACATTCATTCTAGAAAGCCAGTATTACCCTGATACCAAAGCCATATAAGGATACTACAAGGAAAGAAAACTATAGACCACTATCTCCAATAAATAAAAGAAGCAAAAATTCTTAACAAAATATTATCAAACGAAATTCAAGAATGTACTAAATGGATTGTACTTCATGACCAAGTGAGATATACCACTGGAATAAAAGTATGGTTCAATATATGCAACTGAATAAGTGTAATACATCATATTGATAAGATGAAATATAAAAATCACATAGTCACCTTAATAGATACAGAAAAAGCATGTGATAAAAATACATCTTTTCATGCTAAAAACCCTCAACTGATTATAGGCACAGAAAAAAAAAAAAACCAACCTAATAAAGGTGGTATGCAACAAAGCCACAGCTAGCATTATACTCACTGATTAACTATTGAAAAAAAAATGCTTCTCTAAAGCAAAAGAAAAATGAAATGAGGAGGAATCAGATAAGGGGTTAATATCCAAAATATATAAAGAAGGCATACAATTCAATACAAAACAATCTGATTAAAAATGGGCAGAGGAACTAAATAGAAAATTCTTGCAAGATATTAAAATAGCTAACAGGTACATAAAAGGTACTCAAAACTACTAATCAGAGACATGCAAATCAAAACCACAATGAGATATCACCACACATCTGCTAGAATGGCTATCATCAAGAAGACAAGGGATAATAAGTGTTGCTTTAATGTGAAGAAAAGGGAACATCTATACACTGTTTGCAGGTATGCAAATTGCTCAGCCAATTGGAAGTTCCTCAAAAAATTAAAAATAGATCTATCATACAATCCAGCAATCCCTCTTCTGGGTATAGGCCCAAAGGAAATGAAAGCAAAGCATCAAAGAGATGCATGCACTTTTATACTTACTGAAGCATTATTCACAATGGCTAAGAAATGGAAACAACATATCTATATATATATATCTATACATATATGTATATCTATACATATATCTATATGTATATATGTATATATATATATATATCTCACATCTTGTTATCCATTAATCAGTAAATGGACACTTATGTTGTATACACACACACATATGTATATATATGTGTGTGTATATATATATATTGAAATGTTAATCAACCATGAGACATAAGAACAAAATGCCATTTGTTACAACATGGATGGAGGCACCTGAGTGGCTCAAAGCCTATGCCTTCAGCTCAGGTCATGTTCTGGGGGTCCTAGGATTGAGCTCCACATTAGGCTCCCTGCTCATTGGGGAGTCTGCTTCTCTCTCTCCCTCTCTCTCCTCTCCCCCCCATTTTTGCTCTCTCACTCTCCCTCAAATAAATAAATAAATAAATAAATAAATAAATAAATAAATAAAATCTTTAAAAAAAAGTTACAAGGATGGAACTTGAGGTCATTATGCTGAGTGAAAGACAAATGTCTTTCATCATGTTTATATGATGTCACTTAAAAATATAATCCACAAAAACTGAAGTTAAAAAAAAAAAAACCAACAAAAACAGAGTAAAATGGCAGTTACCAGGGGTTGGAAGGTTAGGGGATAGGAAACATGTATAAGAGTAAAGAAGTCCTGGAGTTTTATTGCATAGTATAGTGAATATAGACAACCATATTGTATTAGAATCATCAAACTTGCTAGGAGACTAAATCTTAGTTATTTCGAACACTAAAAAGAAGTGATAATTATATGATAATGACTGGTGGTGTGCTTTATTAACTTTAGTACTAAGAGCTAAGAAAAATTATTTATATCAACTAGTTCTAATTTTTGCAAAATCCTATGTGGTAAGCACTATTGTTATCCCCATTTAACAGATAAGTAAAATAAGGCAAAAAGACATTAAGTTATTTGTTCACAGTCACAGAGTCAAAGCTGTGATTCATAGTCAGGCAGTAAAGCTATCTAACTCACACTTTTAATTAATATACCAACAGGTTCTCAAAGTGAGTTCAGCAGAACTCTAGGGTTCCCCGAGAATTTTCAGTTTGTAGGTCAAAATACTTTTCTTATTTTTTTTTTTAAGATTTTGTTTATTTATTTGACAGAAAGAGAGAGAGATCACAAGTAGGCAGAGAGGCAGGTAGAGAGAGAGGGGGAAGCAGGCTCCCTGCTGAGTGGGGATCCTGATGTGGGGCTCGATTCCAGGACCCTGAGATCATGACCTGAAGACAGAGGCTTTAACCCACTAAGCCACCCAGGCACCCTTGTAGGTCAAAATTACTTTCAAAATAATACTGAGATGATATATTTTTTTTACTGTGTTGCCTTTGAATTGATGATGAAAAAAGAAAAAACAACAAAACATAGGAAATTCCTACACGACTGGCCCCTTAGCATGAATGGAGGCAGTAGTATCAAAGTGTACTGGTGGTCATTATATTCATCATCACCATGCATTCAGTAAAAGTAACTTTTTTTTTTAAGATTCTGTTTATTTATTGGACAGAGAGAGGGACAGTGAGAGAAGGAATACAAGCAGGGGAAGTGGGAGAGGGAGAAGCAGGCTCTCTGTCGAGTAGGGAGCCCAATGAGGGTCTCGATCCCATAACCCTAGGATCATGACCTGAGCTGAAGGCAGCCACTTAATACCTGAGCTACCCCGGCACCCCTAGAAATAACATTTTTAAAAGAACTCATTTAAGATTTTCCTTAAGGAAACAGTAATAATTATTTTTTCAAAACTCCACTTGTGAGAATACATCTTTTTTTTATCTGTATGACTAAATAGAAAATACATATTGAAAAACTAAATATTATAATATTGTGGTTGTCAATAAACAACTCAAACAAGGAGCAATTGTTTGAGTCGAGAACGGAAATGACACTTTTTTCAGGAAATGCCATTTTTTTTTAAATAAAAAACAACAGTTGGGGCTCCTGGGTGGCTCAGTCAGTTAAGCATCTGACTCTTAGGTTCTGCTCAGGTCAAAGTCTCATGGGTGCTCTGATTGAGCTTCACGTTGGGCTCCACACTCAGCGTAGAATGGGCTTGGAATTTCTCTCCCTCTTCCCTTCCTTCCACTTGCATGCCTCTCTCCCTCTCTCCCTCTTTTCCTCTCTCTCTCTCAAATAAATAAATAATTAAAAAAATAACAACAAAAAACAACAGTCTTACAAGCTAAGTTTATCCAGATTTGGAGTATTTTGCAACTATTTTCTCAAAAACTAAATGCAGTAAACTTGTTATGTCAAGGAAAACTACAGATAGTATTTATTGTCAATAACAAAATTTGAGCTCAGGAGCTCAAGTTTAAAAAGCTTGTTTCTATCACTGGAATTCACAGCCTCCCAATATACACAGGTTTCTCTGATGAGATAGGTGATAGTACAAACAAATGTGATTTTTTTATACTCTCTAATGAAAAAAATTATCTCTTTGAAGTTCTGCATTGCTAAGTGAACCAATATTTTCCAAATCATTAATGCACAATGTTACAAAATCATTCATGAAAATCCAACCATTCAAAGTATGAAATAGATCAAAGGATTTTATTATAACAGAAAAGAAAAATTCTTTGATATACTTTTAGATTTCACCTTGCAAATAACCTTTAATTAGCTGCCATTTGTTGAGTTTTGGTATAATATTAAAGAAAAAATACATAATTATCTGAAAAAGCTATTGAAATATTCTTTCATCTGTATGTTTGTGTGAGGCCAGATTTTCTTCTTGTATTTCAACCAAAAAACAAAACAGATTGAATATGAAAGCAAATATGAGAATCTAGCTCTCTTCAGATGGGTCATTCATTAATAGATTTGTAAAAATGGAATAATACGGCTACTTCTCATAAAATGTTATTTATGTTAAATAGACTTATTATTATTATATTTAATTGAATTAATAAGATTAATAATTTTATGGAGGTTTTTTATATAACCTACTGGATAGGAAAAGAAATGTGGGTGATGCAGAAAAGTTTATAGAGAAATTTTTTCAAAACATTTTAACCAATAATATGAAAATATATTGAAAAATTTTATAAAATTTGCAAATAACACGAAGTAGTTATTTTTTTTAATTTTTTTTAATTTTGGGATATCTTTTTAATTTAAGTTAGACCATCCTGTACATTCCAGTATCACAGTTTTGTGCCTGTGGGTTTTTAAGTTTTTATTTTAATTACTTTAATTTCTTTTTTTTTTAAGATTTTATTTATTTGACAGAGAGAAACACAGCGAGAGAGAGAACACAAGCAGAGGGAATGGAAGCGGGAGAAGCAGGCTTCCTGCAGAGCAGGGAGCCCGATGCGGGGCTCGATCCCAGGACCCTGGGATCATGACCTGAGCTGAAAGCAGACGCAATGACTGAGCCACCCAGGCGCCCCAAAATATTTTATTTATTTATTTGACACAGAGAGATCACGGGCAGGCAGAGAGGCAGGCAGAGAGAAAAAGGGGAAAGCAGGTTCCCCGCTGAGCAGAGAGCTCGATGTGGGGCTTGATCCCAGGACCCTGAGATCATGACCTGAGCGAAAGGCAGAGGCTTTAACCCACTGGGCCACCCAGGTGCCCCTAATTACTTTAATTTCTTATTTGATAAATATTTATAGCTATGTTTATTAAAAAAATCTCTTTGGAGTACTCAAGATTTTTAAAAAGTTTAAAGGGATTCTGAGACCTAACATTATGAGAACTCTTAGACTGTACCATGCTGCTTAAATATCTAAACATAGCATAGCAATTGTATATAAATGATTACTCCTGAAGTGCCTGACATAAGTATGGATGGACATATATATATACATCCCAGCTGTGTGTGGATTGTTGATTTGGATATATTCTCACCAAAGTTTGCACTTTTGAGAACTGCAATAATTGAGAATACCCAACCTCCAGAGGTAATTCCTTTCATTTTTGGGTAGCCCTACAATGAGAAAGGTTTTGGTTATTTTCAATCCAAGTCAATATTCTTAAATTCTTCAATCTAACACAACTACCATTCTATTAATGTAGGCTAGCATTGTATTTGGTATATGAGTTAGTACATTATACCAATGTTGACAATTACTTGAGACTGAATTGAGCTTACAATAAATATTCTGATGTCATGCCTCCTTGCTTCATAGGTATTTTTGCTCAATCAAATTGCCATTTTCTTCCATCCTGTTTAGAACCAAATGTAACAGTTTATATCTACCTACTTTCAAGTTCATCCTAGCACACTAATTCCTTTATTACCTTAAATTCTTTTAGAGTCTAGTTACTTCACTAATGACTACTTCGTGTTATTTGCAAATTTTATAAAATGCATTCAATATATTTTCATATTATTGGCTAAAATGTCTTGAAAAAATTTCTCTATAAACTTTTCTGTATCACCCACATTTCTTTTCCTATCCAGTAGGTTATATGAAAAACCTCCATAAATGCCATGCTAATTCCACATAACTGAAAAGAGACAATTAGATTAATCATAATGACATTTACTAAATGAACCCATTAGTACATCTAGTGATTAATGGTTTAATTATCTAAGCTCACAAATTTTAAGTATCTAATTCTAGAAACTTACCAAAGATCTATACTCACATCTGCTTATAATTTACAGAATCTAATTTGTTCTTTTTATTGAAAACACAAGCGCCATCTTTCCTTCTTCCTCTACTCCATGATTTTTGCAACAGTCATACAACTCCCTTAGTGACTTCATCTGAAACATCTCTCAGTACCCTTCTACAAAATTCATCAGTTTTGTTGTCCAATAATGCCCAGATCAGATTCTTCCTCTCTGGGAGACCTGTCTTCCTAATAAACTAAAGAGCTTTCCCTTAAACTTGAGGGACAGCCCAGTACCAAGGAGTGAAAGTGTGCTGGACTCAAAAGGCTTGCCCTCAAACGCCACCGCTGACTTCAACTGTCTGAAGAAACTGAAAGCTGGTTAATTTATTCAACAGTTTCCCCTAGTTACATAATTACATAATAATAATCCACCCTCCCCCATGGAGGGACTGGACTCTACATATTCAACACATAATGTATAGTGCTAACAAAATTTTCAATAACTTTCAACTTTTATGGTCATTTAGTGCCCATTTTCTAATTTTTACATTTCTCTATTCTTTGTGCTTTCTTTTATTCTTTCATGGCTCATGTTCATTTTAACTTATCTATAGACTCACAAAATCAGAGATTTTCATAAGTCTGTTTGGTCTATAGAGCTGCATTGAGCATTGGTTTTTGTAATAAATGTTCTTTTTTCCTTCCTCAAGAGATTTTATAATTTCCTGGGGTTTTTTTTGTTATTGTTGTTTGTTTTTTGTTTTAAAATATTATAGTCCTGGATTCTTTCAGAACATAAATACAGGGAAAGCAAAAGTCACATGTGATAATATTATTAACGAAATATAGAAAAACATTAATAGAAAGTGAGAACCTGATATTACTTTAATGGCTTCAGTTATTCTCATTCTTTATTTTTTACCCTCACTGATGACATACTTTGTCTAAAATAAATAATAAGCTAAAAAGACATACATTCTTAGGTGCCAAGGCTCTTGGCATTGTCTGTTATACTTGCTTTATCCAAAGGACTGAATAAATGATTTAAATATTTACAGTGATGCCTTGAGGAGTATCTTGCCCCTGTGAATAACATGCTTACTCATGGTTATACAGTTCGGAACTAGACAATTAATTCCCTAAGTGCCCACATGACCCTCTACATATTTCACGAAGCTGCTGTTAATAAATTTATTTGCCTTTGTACTTTGTGTTTAAAGATTGCATAATTATTATTTTCATAACTTGTTATTTCTATCAGTTCTTAATACTATTAGTTTCCACATTTGTAACACAGAGTAACGAAAGCATAAAATAGACTGTTGCCCACATTAAATAACATCAAAACTCCCAGTCTCTTTGCTTTACATTATAGTAGTAATGTTATTTTACCAATGTTCTTTTCTTTTTTTAAAGATTTTGTTTATTTATTTGACAGAGGGAGAGATCACCAGCAGGCAGAGAGGCAGGCAGAGAGGGAGGGGGAAGAAGGCCGCCCACTGAGCAGAGAGCCTGATGCAACCTCGAGATCATGACCTGAGCCGAAGGCAGAGCCTTCAACCCACTGAGCCACTCAGGCGCCCCTACCAATGTCCTTTTCAACAGTGTGGGGCTACAGCATGTTCTTTTTAGTGAAAGGGAGACACATGACATTTATCTTTTCATATTCCATATGTTTACTACAGTACCTAAATACATGCAGCAATAAAAAAGTGAAAATTCATTTTGACATTTGACTTCATGTAATAATTTAGGTCTGGCTTTTCAGTTTGAATTTTTCTGGTTCACTCAGTTGCAATAATGACTTTATTCATCTTGGAGCAAGTGAGTGCAATGTTATTGTAATCACAAAGGATCACAGGAATCAAAGTATTGATTTTTTTTTTAAACTTATAATCAAAACCTCTGCAACATGTAGGTGCTGGCTCAGAGTTTCGAAAGTTGAAAGCTATAGAATGTGAACTTTTCTTTCCTCAAGGCTATAACTTTATTTTTCCTACCCAATTCTAGAGAGATTACAGAGAAAGAGGAGTAAACAGACCTTAGCATTTTGCAATTGCTCAAAGAGCCTGGCTGGTGCCTCAGCTTCTTGTGCAAACAGCTGTAACAAAAAACTTTGCCTACAGGCAAATGCCCACAGAAGCCATTTTTTCCCCTAGCTTGCCTAGGAGCTGTGCTCCAGGCTAAACCTATGCTTTGGTTACTTCTCAAATCTACATTTTCAACAATTTTATTTGAATACCAAGTCACAGTTCAGATTTTCTGTATTTTAAAAACTTATCAGTAACACGTTTCTGCTTTCTTGTGTACCCCACCCCTGTATTCAAAGGATTAAAAAAAAGACTTTTGGAGCAATATATATTAATAAAGCAGTACTAGGCCCCAGATTTTTCAATATTAATTTTACTTATTAGGAAATTCTCAAAAATAAGAAGAAAAACAAATGTTTTATAAGTTTTACAGAGCTGATATTTGGGACTGACTCAGAAATCAGGTATATGATGACAATTAAAGTCTCCATGATAAATCACAAAGCTGTTTTGCATACTCTGTGGTAAGAAATGATCTGATATTTTAATAAAGATAAATTAAATGATAAATTGGAAAACGCAATTGTATACAAGGGAGGGAAAGATGAAATATGCAACTAGAAAATCCTTAAGACTTTTTGGCCAATATTTACTGTACTCCTGACAGATGCTGTCTTAGGAGATATGGTAATGTCCTCTATCCACTTCTGTCTCATATTCTGTGGCATCATGAAATTTATGCAATTTCTGTGAATATTTTTACATGCACCCAATATAAATTTCAGGTTATCTATAGACTATTGTCAAAGATATCTATAAGTTTCTGAAAGCATTTTTGAAATTCTCAGAATTTATTTTGCTTGAGGGTGTTCCTGATTATGTTGAAATTCTACTAGGAGTCTCATTTTTTATTATCACCATCCAGTTTTCTTCTCATGTACTTAGAAATATACAGGCAGAACTTTAAGCTTTGAAATCAAAACAAAATCAACAATAACATACTCATGGTAGACATACACACAATCGGCACTATTTACTTTGTTAATGTTATGTTGAAATGTTGCATTTATATATTTTTATTAATTGTCTAATGGAAAATTAATATGTGCATATGATAAATAAAAAGGAACATAAAAGGAAAGATTATTTTCTTTTCTTTAAAGATTTTATTTATTTATTTGAGAGAGAAGAGGGTGAGAGCATACTCAAAAGCAGGGGAGTGGCAGGGAGAGCAAGAAGCAGGCTCCCTGCTGAGCGAAGAGACTGATGTAGGGGCACTCCATCCCAGGAGCTGGGATCATGAGTCATGCCTAAGGTAGCCCTTCAACCCACTGAGGCACCCAGGTGCCCAGGAAAGATTCTTTTCTTTTTTTTGATATTCCACAGCACTTTTTTTTGATATTCAAGCATTGTTAGTATTATTTTGTGCATCCTACCATCAGTTGGCTGTAAATTTGCACAACTATTATATTTTTAACAAAAAGGAGATGTTACACACACACATTTCCTCTTACGTAATTTTCTATCTCCAGTTAATAATATATATTTTGGCTCTATATCATCAAATTAGACCCACTTCATTATTTTAGTACCTGCAGAGTCAATATTCATTATATAAATATACTATGATATATTTATTTATTTATTTTTTACTATGATATATTTAATTGGCCATATATTAATGGGCATTTTATTCATTTCTAGCATTTTGCTAATTCAAACTGTGCTACAGTGAGAATCTTTGTACACATGTCTTCACACAATTGTGACCCAGTGATGTGTCTTAACTAATGGAATGTGGAGGACATGACATTTTCCTGCTTTTGTGGAATGGGTAGCAAGTTGCCAGGTAAGAACTCTAACTGCCAGAGATACCACGACCTCCCAAATTGTAGAGTTGTGAATAAATCATGCAATGTCTTAAGCTACTGATTTCTATGAAATAGAAATAGGTAACCAAGAAATGCTTCATTAAATTTAAGACATTCTGTTCATCAAAATACACCATTAAGAGAATGAAAAGAAAGTCATGGATTAGAAGGCATTTACAATACATATGACTGAAAAAGAACTTATATTCAGATTATATAAAGAATCTCTACAAATAAATTGAAAATCCAAATAGTAAATAGACAAAAGGCTGGAGATACCTTATAAAAGAATACATAAAAGTGGATAATAGTTATATAAAAGGTGCTCAACATCATTAGTAATCATGGAAATAAAAATTAAACTGCAAGGAGATACCACTGCTCATCTATCAATGGTTAAAATAGAGAGTTTGCCAATGCCAAATGTTGACAAGGATTCCTGCAGCAAATGAAATTTGTTCACATACTTAGTGAGAGTAAATAAGCACAACTACATGGAAGGTACCTTACCAAACAACCAGCAATTCCCTTCCGACAAAGATTCTTAAGTGAAATGAGTGAACTTGTCCTCCAAGGACAGATAAAAAATGCTCATAATAGCTTTACTGATAGCCAAAGTTAGAAGCAAGTAACCATACACAAAATGTTACATTTGTGCAGTGAATACACAGTGATGAAAAAAAAGTAAATTATTGATATATGTAATGACATGGATGAATATTGTTTTTCTTCATAAATGGCATCTTTCTATCTAAAATTTTTATTTTGCTTATGAAGTACTTCCCCAACTACAAATTCTTTCAAAATGTAGAAATACCTTGTTTTATTTTGCTTCACTTTTATTGCACTTCATAGATGCTGCATTTTATACAAATTGAAGGTTATTGGGAACCCTGCATTAAATCTATTAATGTTAACTTTTTCAGTAGCATCAGCTCACTTAATGTCTACATCACATTTTGGTAATTCTTGCAATATTTCAAACTTCATTATTATTATATTGCTATGGTGATCTGTGGTTAGTGATCTTTGATGTTACTATTGTAAGTCTTTGGGGGCTCCATGAACCCTACCCATATAACCTGGGGAACTTAATTGATAAATGTGTGTGTTCTGACTGCTCCAGCAACCAGCCATTCCTCAGCCCCCTATCTCTCTCCCTCTCCCCACGCCTCCCTATTGCCTGAAACACAATACTGAAGTTAGGCCAATTAATAAGCATACAATGACCTCTAAGAGTTTATGAGCCTTGAGAGCTTGTTTGGAGATTCTAGCAGGGGAGCACAGCTACTCATATACCCTTGCCCGAAGAATGGTCCTCTCTTCTATCTGGATAGGTCATCCTCTTTGACAGAGTGTGCAGCTTTGGGAGGAACACAGGCGGATTGGTGAGGGAGGAAGGGGACACCCGCCTAGCCAGCCAGATCAGCCTAATCAACCCTGGTAATCAGTGGGGTGACAGATGTTGCAGCCAGATTGCCCTCACACCCAACCACTAAGAGTTTAAATGAAGAGTCACATGTTTCTCATTCTAAATTAAAAAAACTAGAAATAACTAAGCTTAGGAAAGAATATTGAAAGTCAAGATAGGCCTAAAGCAAGGGCTCTTGCACTAAACAGTTAGCCAAACTGTGAATGCAAAGGGAAACATCTTAAAGGAAATTAAAATTGCTACCCCATTGCACACAAATAATAAGAAAGCAAAACAGTTTTATCGCTGATATAAAAAAAAAATTTGAGTGGTCTGGATAGAAGATTAAATCACTCACAACATTCTCTTAAGCCAAAGCCTAGTCTAGAGCAAGTTCTAAGTATCTTCAGTTTTATGTAAGCTAAAAGAGGTGAGAAAGCTGCAGAAGAAAAATTTGAAACTAGCACAGTTGGTTCATGAGGTTTGAGGAAAGAAGATTTCTCGTAATGTGAAAGTACAAAGTAAAGCAGCAAGTACTGATACAGAAGCTGTAGCAAGTTCTCCAGAAAAGCTAGCTAACTAAGATCATTAATGGAAGTGGCTACACTAAACAACAGATTTTCAAGGTAGATGAAACAATCTTCTACTGGAAGGGCTTTCATAGCTAGAGAGGAGAAGCCAGTGGTTGGCTTTAAAGGTTCAAAGTTTCAAAGGATAGGCTGATTTTATTAGGAGCTAATGCAGTTGGAGACTTTAAGTTGAAGCCAAAGTTCATTTACCATTCTGATAACCTTAGGAGCCTTAAGAATTATGCTACATCTACTCTGCTCAGGCTTTATAAAAGCAGCAACAAAACCTGGATGGCAGTAAATCTATTTATTATATGGTTTACCAAATATTTTAAGCCCACTGCTGAGACTTGTTTAGAAAAAAGATTCCTTTCAGAATATTCTGTTCATTGACAATGTACCTGGTCACCCAAGAGTTCTAATGAAGATGTAATGAGATTAACAATGTTTTTATGCTAACCAACACAACATCCATGCTGCAGCCCATGGATCAAGAAATAATCTCAATTTTCAAGTCTTATATATATTTCAGAAGGCTCTTGCTGCCATAAATAGTGATTTCTCTGATAGAACTGGAGAAATGAATAGAAAACTTTCTGGAAAGTATTCACCATTCAGCCGTTAAGTACATTCATGTTTGGAGGAGGAGATCAAAATATCAATATGAACAGGACTGAGTAAGAAGTTGATCCCAACCTTTATGTATGTCTTCGAAGGGTTTAAGACTTTAGTGGTGGAAGTAACTGAAGATGTGGTAAAAAATCTTTAAGATGAGGAGTTGCTTCTTATGGAAAACAAAAAAGTGGTTTCTTGAGATGGAAGTTATTCCTGAAGATGCTGTGAAGATTTTTGAAATGAAAAAGGATTTAAAATATTGCACAAACTTAGGGTGCCTGAGTGGCTCAGTTAAGCCTCTGACTCTTGATTTCAGCTCAGGTCATGATCTCAGCATCATGAAATGGAGCCCTGCATTGGATTCTGTGCTGAGCATGGAGCCTGGTTAAGATTCTCTATCTCCCTCTTCCTCTGTCCCTCTCCCTGTGTGTTTTCTCTCTCTCTCTCTCTCTCTCTCACACACACACACACATACACAAATAGAATAGTACACAAACTTAGTTGATAAAGCAGTGGGACAGCTTGAGAGGGTTGATCTCAATTCCAAAAGAAGTTATACTATGGGTAAAATGTTATCTAATGGCATTGCAAGCTACAGAGAAATTGCTCATGAAAGGAAGAGTCAACTGATATGGTACGCTCCATTGTGCTCTTATTATTTTTTTTTAATTTCTTTTCATTGCTGTCTTATTTTAAGAAATCACCATAGCCACTCCAACCTTTAGCAACCACCACTCTGATCAGTCAGCAGCCATTAACATTGAGGTAAAAACCCATCACCAGCAAAAATAACAGTATTCACTGATGATGATTTGCATACTTTAGTAATAAAATATTTTTAAATTAAGGTATATAATATCTCTCCACCCTGGCCCTAACCCTAATCCTAACACTTTATTTGAGAAAAAAAAAATAAGATGTGATACATATACAATGGAATATTACTCTTCCATAAAAAGGAATGTAATCTTGCCATTTGCAATGACATGGATGGAACTAAAGGGTATTATGCTAAGAGAAATAAGTCAGTCAGAGAAAGACAAATAGCATATGATTTCACTCATATATGGAATTTAAGAAACAAAACAAAGGAGCAAATGTGGGGGCAGAGAAAGGGAGAGGAAACCAAGAAACAGACTCTCAACAAAAACAAACTGATGCTTACCAGAGGGGAAATGGATTAAATAGATGATGGGGATTAAGGAATGTACTCGCTGTGATAGGCACCAGGGTGATGTGTGGAAGCGTTGAATCACTATATTGTACTCCTGAAACTAATATTACGTTATATATTAACTAACTGGAATTTAAATAAAAACTTAAAAAATAAAGGTATGTACATTTTTTAGGTATAATGCTATTGAACACTTAATATACTGCAATGTAATGTGAACGTAACTTTTATATGCACAGGGAGAGCAAAAAATTTATTTGGCTTGCTTTATTGCAACATTCACTTTATTGCGGTCGTCTGGAACTGAAACATACCCACAATATCTCTGAGGTATGCCTTTGTATTATTTTAGCATTTTTATAGATTCTGGTTTTAATATTTAAATCTTTGATTTATTTGTAATTGTTTGCTGCAAGAGGAGTTAAAAATCACCATTATTTCTTTCTGATGGCTAGACATGAATTCTAACATTTACTGAGTCCTTGTATTGTCTTCACTAATTTGGACCGGAAATTTGTCATATATTATGTTCCTATGCTTGTTCATGTTTGTTTCTCAATTTTGTAATTAGCACCATTAATATGTTTATGAGCCAATATAAAGCTATTTTAGTTATAAAAAAACCTTGTTTACCTTTTACTCATTTTCTCTTTAAAATATCCTGTGTTTTCTAAAAAAAAAAAAAAAGTGTTTTGTTGTTAAGAACTTTAACATTAGAACTGTTGAGTTCCAGAAATTATTTGAAAAGATTACAGTTCAGATTCATTTAGGGGAGAAATGACATATTTAAAAATAAAAAAACTCTACTCAAAAACAATGTTTATGATTCCATTTATTCAAGTTTTATTTTATGTCCTACCCAAAAATTTCAAGTTTTCTCTATATAGATCTGCAATTCCTAAGTACATTGTCACTGGATATAGCCATAATCTTTTTTCTCTTCTTGACCTTTTTTTTGTTTCTCCCTCCTTCCCTCTTCTTTCTTTCAAGAAATATTGCAAATGAGGTCTTTTTCTCATTAGATTTTTGTTGTTATATTTACTATACAAATGACTTTTTAGTTAATTGTGTAGCTAACCCTTTAAAACAGTTTCTTAATAGAAATCTACCAGTTTCTAACCAGATTCTGGTTGAGTTTTCAGACTTTTACAGAAATGCAACAACAGCATCTACCAATAGTATTCTTGTTTATATAAGGTTTGCATAAATGGTCTACCTATCAGAGCATTTAAAATAATTGTTTTTTGAAAAACTTTGGGTTTTCATTATAATGATATTTAGCTGAGATAATGTATTTTAATTTCTTTTTTGCTAGCCATTAATTCCTTAAATATGTCAAACTATTTTCCCCACATTTCACTTTCGTTTTAGGTAAAGTGTGTATATGTGTGTGTTTGTTTTCATTAACGAATGCAGAAGTTCAAGTGCCTCTTTTAGCATCTATTATCTGTTTTCCTCCTTTGAATCAGTAAAATTAATGTATGTCCTAATATTGAAGTATCTACATTCCTTAGATAAAATTCACTAACTTGATTATACTTATGTATTAATATTACATTTAGTATTTTTGGACTGATATTTATAATAGTATTGGTCAGTAATTTTCTTCAATTTATTCTTTACCATTTTCATGTTTGGGTGATAGATAACATTTTCCTAGCTTTCTAAAAAGAACTGTACAAATTTCTACCTTTCTCTACAATTTAGACAAATTTAAATATAATAGAAACTATCTATCCCTTAATAGAAAAGTATGCAAATAATAGTACATCTTTAGAGTGTAAATAATAGTATGTTTTCAATTCTAGAATGAAATCAGTTAGTACTTATGAAAGACTTGGTATGAAGTCAGGTATATAGTAGGTATTATACATATGTTAAATAATTAAAACGCATTAAAATTAACAAAACAAGAACTCTAGAAAAATACCAGCAGCTTCTATTTATGTACTAGCTAATAATAGATGAAATATTCCCAATAAAATTAAGTATATGGAGAAAATAATTTTGGTAGGATACAAAGATGGATATGTTTTGTACTTACATACACTGAGCACATAGAATACACTTTGCAACCACTCAAGAAATACTTAAGTCATGGTTTCTGACCTGGTCCTGAAAACATTGTAGACATTGCTCCACAGTTTTGTTTTAACACTCAATAGTGTTATTAACAAGCTTGAGATGAGCTCTGTATTTTTGTCTCTTTTAGATTACTTGATTTTTTTTACCTAAATCCCCTTGGAGTTTTTTGTTAATGAAGTTCTGTGACTTCATTAAGATTAACCTGGTATTGATGAATCTCTTTTTTCCCCTCTTTGGGACACTGAGTGCTATTTAAATAATAATACAGGTCTTCCTTTATTAATTTTTTCTTCAATTACTTGGGAAGAGTTCAATTAATTGGGATATACAGTCCCAAAAAGGTATTCAATATTTTTTCTAAGTTTACTTGTTATGTTCTTATTTGTTACACGATGCTTTCTATTTTATCTCTTTGTAGTATTTGCTCATTTTTAATTTGATTTTGTATACATGCAGACATTTGACCAAAGACCTATTTATTAACTAATACTATTTGAATTTTCATTACATATTTTTTTTCTTTCAATTTATTTTCTGGAACCAGTTTGCTCCCTTTTCATCTTTATATGTTAGTTTGTCATTGTCTCTTTCTCTTTCTCTTTTTTTTAAGTTCTTATTTATTTATTTGAGAGGGAAAGAGAGAGAGAGATAGAACAAGAACACAAGAGCAGAGGGAGGGAGAAACAGACTCCCCTTTGAGCAGGGAGCCCAAAGTGGGGCTGGGTCCCAGGACCCTGAGATCATGATCTGAGCTAAAGGCAGATGTTTAACAGACTGAGCCCCCTTGGCACCCCTGTCATTGCCTCTTTGAGGACATATAAGAAGCCATATTTTTCATTGTTCTGTTTCATTGATTTTTAAAATCTGATCTACTTTGTGGTAGAATTCATCTGTCATGTGTTTGTCCACCACAGGCTGGTTATTTGGAGGTATCATGGCATAGGTTGCTTTGCTCAGTCCCTTTTAGGTTTCCACTCATCCCTGAAAAGAGACCATTCTCCAAGGATCAGCTATTTGTAGAAGTGTTTTTGAGAGAGGAAATAGGTCGATGAGTTGTAAGAACCCATCTTGGACATTTTTTCTTTGGTCCTCAAAATTTTTTTCCTTAAGGTAGTAAGCAGTCCCCTTGGCTCTCAGTTTTCCTTAACTGGCTCATTGCACGTTAATGTGGCATTTTCTTCCTTTCAGCAGACAAGGTTGAAAACTGCTTTCCTGCATGCTTCTTCACCCTGCCTCCTACCAGTGTGATTCTTGCCCAGACAGTGTGGAGGGGTGGGCTCTTTTCTAGCCACCTTTCCCCTGACACACCTCCACGATGAATATAATTTAAAGACATCTCCTTGTCTGTCCATTCAAACATTGAAATTTCAATGAAGAACACCTAAAAATGGCCCCTTGGAAAGTGTCATCAAATTTGTAATTTTTTTGTGCTCCCCTCTCTCTGATCTAGATACACAGAAAAAGTTTTTTTCTCTTGCCCCTCTTCATTGTACTAATCCAGTAGCTGCTGCTGGTTGGCAGTCTTATTCCATGTCTAATTTATGTGTGTGTGTGTGTGTGTGTGTGTGTGTATTTGATCCTAATTTTATCAAAGGTGAATTTTCTATTTCTTATTTTTTTGTGTAACAGAATTTGATTCAGGAAAAAAGTGGGCAAAGTGAACTTTGAAATCTACAAATTGAAGTCAAAACATGATTTAAACCTTGATGTCTCTTGTAAGATATTCAGAACACAGAATGATTAAAAGATAAAAATGACCTGCTGTAAGAATAATGGCTGAGTGTATCCACATATTTATAATTGCACTCCTTTTTAAATTTTGCAGCCTTATGTCTCATCCATATAGGGAATTATCATAGATCATATCATTTTCAATATAATATGTACCCCTTTGCAGAATTCAAATTCTGTACTAAATTGTGTTGATATACAGTCCCAAAAAGGTATTAAGTATCCTAACATCTATTACGTGAATGAAAAAGAAAAGCACATGCATAATACTAAAGGAAAAATGTAACACGTCTTTGTAATGTTATTATTCAAAGGGTTTTATATATTTTTATGAAATTGCCTGGATCTCTGAAACCTAAATTATAAGTGTCTTTCCAGATACTATGCATAAAAATAAAATGTTTTCTCAAATTACATTCTCCTTTCCAATATAGTATAATTTTTCTCATGTATTCTGATTCATTTCAAATTTATTTCTCATGGTCACTGTTGACTTTGGTTACCTCATTTTTGTACTTGAATAATATTTTAAATGTTATTTGAATTCAGCAGATTTAGATGCTCCATGACAATTAAGGACATTTGGGTTGGAGGGAAGATTTCTCTGTCATTAAGTGACAGAGTGATGTTTATGCTACTGTATTATTTATTTACTTCTGGGGAGCAAAATGTTTCAAAATTTAGCTATTTAAAAATAACAAATATTGGGGCGCCTGGGTGGCTCAGCGGGTTAAAATCACTGCCTTCAGCTCAGGTCATGATCTCAGGGTCCTGGGATTGAGCCCTGCATCAGGCTCTCTGCTCAGCAGGGGGCCTACTTCCCCCTCTCTCTGCCTGTCTTTCTGCCTACTTGTGATCTCTCTCTCTCTGTGAAATAAATAAATAAAATCTTTAAAAAAATAAAAAATAAAAATAACAAATATTTACCACCCATATCTTCTGTGGGTCAAGACCTTGTCACAACTTATCTGGGTGCCTCTGGCTCATGGTCTCTCTTAAGGTTTCATTCTAGATCTGGACAGAGGCTGTGGTCTCTTCTGAAGGCTCTGCTGGAGGGAAGGATCCCATTCACAAGCTTCTTCATATGGCTGTTGGCAGGCCTTGTCCCT
>CM053604.1:97933476-97966273 GCA_028646535.1 Procyon lotor
TTTTCAGTGTTCCAAGATTCATTGTTCATGCACCCCACATCAACTTTTTGAGGAACCTCCATACTGTTTTCCAGAGTAACAGTGTAGTTTTGATCTATATTTCCGTGATGATGAATGATGTTGAGCATCTTTTCATGTATCTGATGGCCATCTGTATGTCTTCTTTAGAGGAATATCTCTTCATATCTTCAGCCCAATTTTAATTGGATTATTTGTTTTTTGGATATTGAGTTGTAGAAGTCTTTTATATATTTTGGATACTAACCCTTTATTAGATATGTCATTTGCAAATATCTTCTCCCATTCAGTGGGTTGCCTTTTAGTTTTGTTGATAGTTTCCTTTGCTGTGCAGATTTTCATTTTGATGTAGTCCCAATAGTTTAATTTTATTTTTATTTCCCTGCTTCAGGAGACATCTTTAGAAAATGTTGCTATGAGTGATGTCAGAAATATTGCTGACTGTGCTTTCTTCTAGGTTTTTTTAAGGTTTCAAGTCTTACATTTAGGTTTTTAATCTGATTAAATTTATTTTTGTTTATGATATAAGAAATTGGTCTACTTTCATTCTTTTCCATGTAGCTGTCCAGTTTTATCAGCACCATTTGTGGAAGAGATTGGCTTTTCCCCACTGTATATTCATTTTTCCTTTGTCAAAGATAAATTGACCATATAATGTTGGGCTTTTATCTGGATTATCCATTCTGTTCTATTGATCTATGTCTCTATTATTGTGCCAGTATCATACTGTTTTGATTCTGGAATTGTGATACCTCCAGTTTTGCTTTTCTTTTTCAAGATTGCTTTAGTTATTTGGGGTCTTCTGTGGTTCCCTACAAATTTAGGATTTTTTTCTTCCAGTGCTGTGAAAAATGCTGTTGGTATTTTGGTAAGGATTTCATTCAATACTCACAAATCATTCAATATGGTAAGTCACATCATACCATCATACCAGGGATTGCTTTGGGTAGTATAGACATTTTACTAGTATCTCTTCTTCCAATCTATGAACATGGAATGTCTTTCCATTTCTTTGTGCGATCTTCAATTTCTTTCATCGATGTTTTATAGTTTTCAGAGTACAGGTCTTTCACCCCTTTGTTAGGTCTATTCCTAGGTTCTTTATTATTTTTGGTGCAATTATAAATGGGATTGTTTCTTAATTTCTCTTTCTACTACTTCGTTATTAGTGCATACAAATGCAACAGATTTCCATACATTGATTTTGTATCCTATGACTACAGAATTAATTTATCAGTGTGGTAGTTTTTTTGGTGGTCTTTAGTGTTTTCTATATATAGTATCATGTCATCTACAGATAGTGAAAGTTATACTTCTTCTTTGCCAATTTGCATCTCTTTTGTTTCTTCTTGTTGTCTGATTGCTATGGTTATGACTTCCAGTACTATGTTAAATAAAAATTGTGAAAGTGGATATCCTTGTCTTGTTCCTGAACTTTGGAGAAAAGCTTTCAGCAATTCCCCATTGAGTAAGATGTTAGCTGTGGGTTTTATATATAAGTTTTAATACTAAGGTATTTTCCCTCTGAAGTTACTGGGTTGAAGGCTTTTATCATCAATGGATGTTGTACTTTATCAAATGTTTTCTTTTTTCTTTCTGAATCAGCTGAAATAATCATATGGTTTTTATCCTTTTTCTAAATGATGTGACATACCATATTGAATGATTTGTGAGTATTGAATGACCCCTGCATCCCAGGAATAAATCTCACTTGATTGTGAATGATTTTTCCAAGGCATTATTAGATTTGGCTTTTTAGTATTTTTTTTTTTTTGAGGATTTTTGCATCTAATTTATCAGAGATATTGGGCTCTTTCCTTTTGGTGTCTTTGTCTGATTTTGGTATCAGGTAACGTAGGCGTCATAGAATGATTTTGGAAGTTTTCCTTCTGCTTCTATTTTTTGGAGTAGTTTAATAATGACAAGTATTAACTCTTCTTTAAATGTTTGGAAGAATTCACCTGGGAATCCATCTTTCCCTGGTCTTTTGTTTGTTGGGAGTTTTTCAATTACTGATTCAATTTCATTGCTGGTAATTGGTCTGTTCAAATTTTTATTTATTCCTGCTTCAGTTTTAGTAGGTTATCTATTTCTAAGAATTTATCCTTTTCATCTAGGATGTCCAATTTGTTGACAAATAGTTTTTCATAATATTTTCTTACAGTTGTATTTCTGTGGTGTTGGTGGTTATTTCTCCTCTCTTATTTGTGATTTTGTTTAGTTCCTATTTTTTTTTTTTTTTTTGGATGAATCTGTCTAAAAGTCTACCAATTTTATTGATCATTCCAAAGAACCAGCTCCTGGTTTTATTGGTATGTACTATTGTTTTGTGGTTTTTTTCTATATTATTTATTTCTACTCTAATCTTTATGATATCTTTCCTTCTGCTGGTTCTGGAGGTTTTTGTTTGTTTGTTTGTTTGTTTTTTGTCTTTCTAACTCTTTTAGGTTTAAGGTTAGGTTGTTTACTTGAGATTTTTCTTGCTTCTTGAGGTAGGCCTATTTTGCTATAAACTTCCTTCTTAGAACTACTTTGCTGCATCCCAGAGATTTTGGAGCATTGTGTTTTTATTTTCATTTGTCTCCAAGAGTCTGAAAGTCTCTTTATTTCTTCTTTGATTTCTTGGTCCATTCATTCACTGTTAGTAGCATGTTGTTTAACCTCCATGTATTTGTGTTTCTTCCAGATTTTCTTGTGATTTATTCCTAGTTTGATAGTATTGTGGTCAGAAAAAATGCATGGTATGACTTTGACCTTCTCGAATTTGTTGAGACTTGTTTTGTCACCTAATATGTAATCTATATAAGAGAATTTTCCACGTGCACTTGAAAAGAACATGTATTATCCTGTTTCAGGGTAGAATGTTCTCAACATATCTGTTAAGTACATCTCGTGCAATGTGTCATTCAAAGCCACTGTTTCCTTGTTTGTTCTCTGTTTAGATGATCTCTCCATTTGAAGTAAGTAGATTGTTAAAGTCCTCTAATATTATTGCATTACTATGGATTAGTTTCTTTGTGTTTGTTGTTAAATGTTTTATGTATTTGGGTGCACCTGTGTTGGGTATATAAATAGTTAAAATTGTTATAACTTCTTGTTAGATTGTCCCTTGTGTTATTGCATAGTACCTTCCTTGCCTTTCTTTTAAGTCTATTTTGTCTGATATAAGTATTACTACCCCAGCTTTCTTTTATTTTTTTTTTAAGATTTTATTTATTTATTTGACAGAGAGTGAGATCACAAATAGGGAGAGAGGCAGGCAGAGAGAGAGGGAGAAACAGGTTCCTTGCTGAGCAGAGAGCCCAATGCGGGGCTTGATCCCAGAACCCTGAGATCATGACCTGAGCCAAAGGCAGAGGCTTTAACCCACTGAGCCATCCAGGTGCCCCTACCCCAGCTTTCTTTTGACATCCATTTGCATGAGTGTTTTATCCTTCTTCTCCCTTTCAATCTGCAGGTGATTTTGAGTCTGAAATCAATCTTTTGTAGGCAGCACATAGATGGTTGTTTTTGTTTGTTTGCTTGCTCTTGTTTACTTTTTATTCATTTAGTCACCCTATATTTTTTTATTGGAGTATATACTTTATTTCCATTCAAAGTAATTATCAATAGATATGTAATTATTACCATTTTGTTACTTGTCTTGTGATTGTTTTTGTAGTTTTTCTCTGATCTTTCTCACTTTCTTTCACAGTCTGCTGGTTTTCTTTAGTGATATACTTGGATTCCTTTCTCTTTATTCTTTGCGTTTCCATTGATTTTTAATTTGTGGTTACCAGTATAGGTTTGTAGATAACATCTTATGCATATAACAGTCTATATGAACTTGATAGTCACTTAAGTTTGAACTCATTCTTTACTCCTTTTCCCACCATGTTTTAGGCATATGTTGTCATATTTTACAACCTTTTATTTTGTGAATCCCTTGATTGATTTTTACAGTTAAACTTATATTTCATACTCTTATTTTTTATCTTTCCTCTACATCCAAAGAGTTTCCTTTAATATTTCTTTAGGGCTGGTTTAGTGGTCATGAACTCCTTTAGTTTTGTTTATCTGAGAAATTCTTTATCCAACGAGGTTATAATTCAGAAGAGAAAGAGAAAGAGAGTATTCTTGGCACCAAATTTTTCCCTTTCAACTCTTTGAATATATTTGCCACTCTCCTTTGGCCTGCAAAGTTTCTGCTGAAGACTCTACTGGACTTTGGAGATTTCCCTGGTATGTCATTGTGTTCTTTTCTCCTCTTTTAAAATTTTTTCAACACTACTTTTTGCCATTTCAGTTACTACATATCTTGGTATAGACCTCCTTAGGCTGATGTTCTTGGGGCATCTCTGTGTCTCCTGGATCTGCATATCTATTTCCTTCTCCAGATTAGGGAAGTTTTCTGCTATTTATTTAAATAAATTTTCTGCTCCCTTTATTTTCTCTTCTTCTTCTAGGATCACTTTAATGGGAAGGTTATTGTGCCTAATGAGGTCACTGAGTTCCCTAAGTCTATTTTTGTTCTGCATATTTTTTCTCTCACCTTCTCAGCTGATTACTTCCTATAACTCTGTCCTCCAGGTCATTAATTTGTTCCTTGGCTTCCTCTAGCTTGCTATTTATCCCATCAACTGCATTTTTTATTTCATTTATTGTGTTTTTCATCACTGATTGGTTCTTTTTTGTCTCTTTCTTAATGGTCTCACTGATATCCACTCTTCTCTCAAGGTCAGTGGGTATCCTTGGGTTTTCTATTCAGCATATTACCTATATCCATTTCACTTAGATTTCCTGCTGTGGTTTTGTCCTATTCTTTCATTTGGGACATATTCTTCTTCTTTTTTTTTTTTTAAGATTTTTTATTCATTTATTTGACAGAGAGGAAAGAGATCACAAATAGGCAGAGAGGCAGGCAGAGAGAGGGGGGGAAGCAGACTCCCTGCTGAGCAGAGAGCCTGATGTGGGGCTCGATCCCAGGACCATGAGATCATGACCTGAGCTGAAGGCAGAGGCTTTAACCCACTGAGCCACCCAGGCGCCCATGGGACATATTCTTCTATCTCCTCATTTTTATCTAACTCTCTTTGTTTCTCTGTATCAAGAAAGTCAGCTACATATTCTAGTCTTAAAGGTAGTGGCTTTATGAAGAGGAGGTCCTGTAGTGCTCTGCAGTGCATTGTCCCCAGTTTCCCAAGGCCTGGTGCTTCAGGCAGTGTCTACTACATATGTAGCATGTGTTCTGATATTGTGTCTAGGCTGCTTTTCTTTTCTGTCCAGTCATCTGTAGAGGCTCTCTTTGCCTCTTATGGCAGTGTTTGGTTCCCAGCAAGGGTGGGGCATATTTTAATAAGGTGTGTGCTGGTCTGTTTGTGAAATGAGACCTGCTGCTGCCACCAGAACCAAAACCCTGCCAGTGTGTGGGTTGAGATATGTGATGATTGTGGGGTTTTGTACCAGTCTTCTGGTGGAGGGGGCCTGCTACACCAGTACCAGGGCAAGCATGACATCCATCCGAGTGTGGAGTGGCAGAGCTTGGGTGGGTAGTTAAGAGTAGATAAGAGTGTCCACATCATGCTGGTTACTGCATTTAGCCCTGTGTTTATGATGAGGGTAATGGTACTTGCTAGCTCCTTTATTCCTGGAGGGGTCTCCCTCTGAGCCTTGTTTCCCTGGGATGTGCTGAGATGAGTAACTCCTTTAAGTCCCAGAAAGCTTTACAAACTGCTGGTTCTACGCTGCATCTGCACAGGCTGTTGTGCAGTCTCTTTAAGGACAGGGACTCAACTTCTTAATGCCCTCCAGGCTCTTCCAGAGCGAAGTGCACTGATTTTTAAAATTCTAGACTTTAAGTCTTGACAGTTATAAGAACTCACAAAATTTGCCTCCTCTTGCCTTCAAAGCCAAATGTTATGGGGATCCATCTTCCCAATGTGGTAGTCTGTTTCTTGCCTTTCTCTGCACCACTGGTACCCTCATGACCAGACACAGCCATGGTCCATTTTTCTCCATATCTCATGTCAGTCCTTCCTACTCTTCTTAAGGTGGCCTTTTCTCTATCTTTAGTTGTAAAGTTTATTCTGCCAGTCTTTGGGTCACTTTTGGAGTTATTTATGAGTGTTAAATTATGTGTTATATTTTGAGTGTTGCCTAGTTATATCCATGGGAAGAGGCAGAACATACAGTCTTCCTATTCCACCATCTTTCTAGCCTCGTCTCTTATAGATATCTCTCAATATACTTCAACTATTATCTATTGACTTTTTACTCTGAAAAAAAAAAAAAGACTATAGCTCAACTAAAAACCTCCTTATTTTCCCTTCCCTTCCCCATTCTTCCGAAATAAATATTTCATTATTTGTAATTCTCCTCTATAAAACCTTTAAAGTAGGGGTGCCTGAGTGGTTCAGTCATTAAACGTCTGCCTTCGGCTCAGGTCATGATCCCACGGTCCTAGGATCGAGCCCCACATGGGTCTCTCTGCTCGGCAGGAAGCCTGCTTCTTCTTCTCCCACTCACCCTGCCTGTATTCCCTCTCTGGCTTGTCTCTCAAATAAATAAATAAAATCTTTAAAAAAAAACAAAAAAACCTTTAAGTAAATTTATTTGGTATATATAGGTAAAGTGCTTATATATCTATTTCTTGTTCAATAAATTATGCATAGTATCACGACAGATATAGTTGTCTGTCTCTATAGCTGCTATTTTCCCCTCACTTTTTTAAAGATTTTTTTTAAAAGATTTTATTTATTTTGACAGAGAGAGACACAGTGAGAGAGGAAAGACAAGCAAGGGGAGTGAAAGAGGGAGAAGCAGTCTGAGCAGGGAGCCCAACACAGGGCTAGATCCCAAGACCCCGGGATCACGACCTCAGGCAAAGGCAGACGCCTAACAACTGAACCACCCAGGCACCCCTAAAGATTTTTTAAAATTTACTTTTATTTACAAGCCCTTGTGTCAAGGGCTGACTTTCTTTCAATAGATCTCAGTGAGGGAGCTCCTCTAGTATATATAAAACCTTGATCCAGAAGCAGGTCATCTACAAATAGTTTAGCACCAGGTTCCCCACAAACATATGTTGCCTGATGGGTTAAGATATATTTATTTATTTTAGAGGTGGGGAGAGGCAGAGAGAGAGGAAGAGAGAATCTTCAGTAGATTCTCAGCTGAGCACAGAGCCCAATGTGGGCTCCATCTCATGAGCCTGCGATCATAACCTGAGCCAAAATCAAGTCAGATGCTTAGCTGACTGAGCCACCCAAGCATGTTCCTACTTCCCTCTTTTTCAATTGGTTTATGGAACACTTCTGTCTAGGATTATTTTATTTAAAGATACTGCTTAAAGCTATAACTGACTTTGTGGGGGAATCCACTAATATCCTAAAAATGAGAAGAAAAGTAAAGCCTGGTCCTTGATAACATGAATGTATCTCAAAAAACATTGGGTAATAGTCAATTCTAAATATTTTATTTTTAAAAAAGTGACTGGGGGCCCCTGGATGGTTCAGTTGGTTAAGTGACTGCCTTTGGCTTAGGTCATGGTCCCAGCATTCTGGGATCGAGCCCTATACTTTTCCCTCTCCCTCTGGTGCTTCCACTGCTTGTGCTCACTTTCTCTCTCTGTCAAATAAATGGATAAAATATTTTTTAAATTCTTTTAAAAATAAATGACTATATGGTTTATGTCAATTTTATTTGACTAGTCTCTTACTTGAAGCTGAAAATATTCCTCATGCATTATCAGTTGATGCCCTCATTCTCTTCTGTTCTCTTTGCCTTCTACTTTCTAACTTTATTTACCTTCTCTTTTCTTTTACTTTATCAAGTGGAGGAAATAAAAACAGAACTTTATAATAAGAAAAAATAAACTTGTGGGAGATAAGGAAGTAATTAGAGGACAGTTCATAGCCTCTCAAGTGTATAAACAAATATTTGTGTACATATATAAATGTAAGAAGGAAATATCATGAAGCTAAAGAAAGTTGAAGTAATAAAAGCTGCAACATAAAAAAGAAATGGAATGCAGGGGCACCTGGGTGGTTCAGTCGTTAAGCGTCTGTCTGCCTTTGGCTCAGGTCATGATCCCAGAGTGCTGGAATCAAGCCCTGCATCGCATCGGGCTCCCTGCTGGGCGGGAAACCTGCTTCTCCCACTACCATTCCCTCTGCTTGTGTTCCCTCTCTCACTGTGTTTCTCTCTGTCAAATAAATAAAATCTTTAAAAAAAAAGAGAGAGAAATGGAATGCAAAGAAATAAAAGGAATCCACCAAATCAAAAGCTCACACCTTGTAAAAGGAAAGTAATAGTCAACCATCAGCAAAACTGGTAAGAAGAAAAATATGTAACAAGATTTTTTTAACTGGCATTAATATAGATAAAAAAGATTTAAATAAGCCTAAAGAGACTACCATAGACAAATTAATGTTTGTAAATTTAGAAGCTTATATGAAGTAGATGATTTTCTAGAAAAATTAAACTTCCCAAAATAGAGCTAGGAAGAAATTAATAATCAGAATAAGTCAATAATCATTAAAGAAATTACAGCAACAGGGGTGCCTGGGTGGCTCAGTGAGTTAAAGCCTCTTCCTTCGGCTCAGGTCATGATTTCAGGGTCCTGGGATCCAGCCCCGCAAAGGGGTCTCTGCTCAGCAGGGAGCCTGCTTCCCCCTCTGTCTATGCCTGCCTCTCTGCCTACTTGGGATCTATCTCTGTCAGGTAAATGAATAAAATCTTTAAAAAAAAGGAAAGAAATTACAGAAACAGAAAAAAAAAGAAAAAGAAAAAAAAGGAAGAAAAAAGAAAAGAGAAAAGATACTAGAGATAGCTTTGTAAGAGAATACAAAAAGGATGTTTCCAATAAAAAAGAATGTTAAAAAGAATATAATAAACACTTGATAGGTGATTTCCAGAGAAATTAGAGACTACCCAAAATTAGCCAGAGATTTAACAAATGCAAATTAAGAAACAGAAAGCCAATAGGGAATTAAGCCAGAGAAAATATTAAGAGATAGTATAAGAAAAGCTATGTGAATATAGTACCCTATTTGGTAAAATAGTATTATGTGATAATTTAAAAAATAAAAATAATTCATATGAATTCATTAAAAAATGTGAAACTCTATGCAGGGAAAATAAAGAGAGAAAAATAAGGATGAAAAGCTAAGGGATTAGACCAGTACAGGGACAAAAAAAGCAATGAAATAGAATAAGAATCTGATAATGAGATTTTACTTTCTGATAGAGGTGGTTTTCCAAATCTGTAAGAAATGTAAAAAAATTCAGTAAGTTTTCTGGAAAAATTGACTATTAATGCTTAAAAATATAAAATTGGATATATTCACTATATAGAGATATGCATGCACAATAACAATTGCAGTAAACTTTAACCTAAATATTTATAGCAAAATATGAAAACTGTAGAAAATATAAAAGAAAATCTCTCTGAATGTAGGGAAAAACTCTTTAGGCAAGAATCAAAAGGCATAAATCATTAAGGAAGCAATACATTTGACTATTTTAAAATTGAAATCAAGACATTCAAATCAACATAAACATATTAAAAGTCAATTCATCCACAGAGAGAAGATATTTACCACATGTATAAATCAACATAGAAATACTATATAAAGAACTCAACAAATCAAATTGAAAACAATAAAGAGAGAACCTGGCAAACTATATGAAGAGGAAAAAGACCCAAATTTTAAATGTGTTTTCAAAAGAATGGGTAATCTTACAGTAGTCAGTAACAACACTTCTCCATTATTCTCTTTCCTCGAAAGGCTAGGTCTTTTTCCACATGTGCCCTGCCAATATCTCTACACGCTATGTTTGTAGAGACAAATCCCTATACTGAATTGCTCCCATGTGTTTTCGTCCCCTAGACTGTCTTCACAGTTATTTTCGATCTTCTGGATTAAGCCTTAAATCATATCCATGTAATTGACCTCTATAGTACCATTTGTTCTCTTAGAATGATATTACTCAGGTATGTTTGTCAAATCTAATTTTGATAGCTAATTGTTTTTACAGAATTGATTCCCTATCTTGCAGGGATAAAAACTTTTTAAAAAAAGTTTTCCCACTATCCAGTTCTTCCCCCCCGCCACCCGCCCCAGTCCCCAACTCAAACTGCAACAGCTTTGAGTTCTGCATTTTTAACCTCAGCTGTTAAAACCTAAGATTAAGGTATAATCTTAATTGACTCATTGCTTTGGCATATCTTTAAGATTACTAGATATGCTTTGTAAAACAGGAGCTCTTTTATATGCATTGCTATTTCTCCTATAGAGGTAAATATATTCTATAACACACGTTCGTGTCTGCTGATGTGGGACTATGAAAGTCACCAATAAGACAAGTGCAATGATGCTTCAAAATCCAATGTTTATAAGCTTTCATTCTCCTTATTATATAAAAACAGAATTTGTTTCTCAATAGTCACCAATCACCTTCCTTGTTTCTATTCCATTATTTTGACCAAGAAAATATGAGGGAGATATTAAGAACTAAGAGAAAATTCAAATAATTATTTTTCAAAAATTCTGTCCTTCCATTTAGAATAGACAGTCTTATATTCCAAAAGTCTTATATTCCAAAATTGGAAAGGCATATCTTCTAATTCTGAGAAAATCTTAAATCTCATTTTTAGGTAGGACAATTCTAATGATTATAAAGCTGAGACGGATGGCTTTTCATTCCTCTACGTAAAGGACAGTCTCCTGGATAACAAGTCTACAGCAGATGCTTCAGGAGCATTTTTTATGAGAACATAGGGAAGCATGTTCAGAAAAGGCTCATCATCTTATTAAAGGGGAATTAAGCCATACAAAGCATTTATTAAATCAAATATTAAAGAGTTTATTATATACTTTGAAAAAAGAGCGTTTAAAAAATGCTTTAAATCACTTTCAGATGCTTTACCTGTTAAATTAAAATATTCTATAAAATTTTAGGTTAAGTAACAACAAAAAATCCATTTTGCATTTCATTTTGCATTCCTTGAGATTCTACTGATTAATGTACTCTGTGGCAATGCCAAAGTGCTACAGTCCTTAAAGTTGTGCTGATAAGGCTATATAAATTATATGCATATCATAGACATAATTTAAAACTTAATACTGTCCAAGCTTGTGAAATCTTATTGCTAAAGTTGACTGCTGAATGGATTTCTTGAAATTAGGTCACATCCACTGATTGTTCATTTTTTCCTATTTAAAAAAGTGAATCAATTTATTGCAAGTTGCAAAACACCTACATTTCTGCCAACATATAGTATGAGAATTCCATGTAAGCACACATCTGGACTAAAAACCACATTGTCTAGCATTCAGAGTAAGTGTAAAGAAAAAAGCCAATTTTGTTCCTAAACAAAAATTGCAAAATTAATCACATATTTACAAACAAGGATAGTATGTAAAATTTTAAAGACCAGGAATCAAACCTCATATGCAATCTTTTCTGTCAAATATGAACTTAAAGAGCATATTTCCACAACTGGCCACACCTTACAGTATTATACCTTTAAAGGCTCTTGGTCATTACGCTTTTTCTAACCAAAGAAATTGATATTAGTATCCACTCCCTCTCTTGGTTTTATTGGTATGTTTTATATTTTTTAGATGGTTAAAATTTTCTAAGGATATCCTAATCTTCTAGTAAATATTTCTTAAAATCTGGATCTTAACACGTGTGTCAATCAGAGTCATCTGATCCTTTAAGAATTTCTGTGTAAGGGGGCACCTGGATGGCTCAGTCATTGAGTGTCTGCCTTTGGCTCTAGTCATGGTCCCGGTGTCCTGGGATGGAGCCCCGCGTCAGACTCTCTGCCCAGCGGGGAGCCTGATTCTCCCACTGCCATTCCCTCTGCTTGTGTTCCCTCTCTCGCTGTGTTTCTCTCTGTCAAATAAATAAAATCTTTAAAAAAAAAAAAAAAAGAATTTCTGTGTAGGGACGCCTGGGTGGCTCAGTTGGTTAAGCAGCTGCCTTCGGCTCAGGTCATGATCCCAGGGTCCTGGGATCAAGTCCCACATAGGGCTCCTTGCTCAGCAGGAAGCCTGCTTCTCCCTCTGCCTCTGCCTCCCTCTCTGCCTGCTTGTGCTCTCTCTTTCTGACAAATAAATAAATAAAATCTTAAAAAAAAAAAAAAAGAATTTCTGTGTAAAATGAAACGGGAGGGGATGCGGAGGGAGACAAACCATAAGAGACTCCTAGACTCATGAAGCGAACTGAGGGTGGCTGGGAGGCTGGGGGGTAGGGATGGGGTGGCTGGGTTGTGGACATTGGGGAGGGTATGTGCTATGTTAAGTGCTGTGAAATGTGTAAGCCTGACGATTCACAGACATGTACCCTGGTGCAAATAATAAATTATATCTTAATAAAAAGAAAAAAGAAAAAAATACATACACCAAAAAAAAAGAATTTCTGTGTATCCTCAGTGATTGTTTTTTCTATATTCATTTATTTGAGAAAGAGAGAGAGAGAGAGCATGTGCACAAGCGGTGGGGAGGGGCAGAGGGAAAAGGAAGAAGCAGACTGCCCACAGAGCAGGGAGCCTGACATGGGCTGCATCTCAGGACTCTGTGATCATGACCTGAGTGGAAGGCAGAGGCTTAACCGACTGAGCCACCTAGGTGCCCCTGAGTGATTGTTATAGACATTCTAAAGTTTGGCAATTATTGCTCTAGCATTTACTGTTACTCAGCAGTCAAGACATAGGTGAGGGTGGGGCTTAATTTGTTCAACTTGTTTTTGTATTTAAAGGGGCTTATATTCCATAGATTTATAAATTCTCAATTACACATGGGTATTTTTCACATCTGAAGTGCCACATTTCTAATTACAGGGATAAAAGCCCAGGGAACATGAGATTTGTTATACCCAATAAGACATTTAACTTGTTAAAAATCAGCTGGGCATAGCAAGCTCATTAATAGATACTAGGGGAGAAATAAGTTGAAGAAACATCTTTTAGAAAGAGAGGGCGGAAATGCCACTATGCATTTTCTAAAGAGTATAACAGATAGAGTTTAGATAGCTCTGATTTCTTCTGAAGTTCAGGAATTCAGGACTTTCAGTTTAGCTAGAATTCAAATCAGTGTTCAATATTGAAAAGGCTAAAATGTCAGGCCATAGATTTTGGACTACTTTGGTTAACCTTGAAAATCTCTGTAAGTAGTAACCTATAAAGCTTGACATTGATAACCAGAACATCTACAATAGCTAAAAAGCATTGCTGCCCTTACTTGGGAACCTTAACCTGTAGCAATTTAATTGTAATAATATGTTTCTAGAAATGAGAGCATATAAAACCTACTTCACAAATTATAGTAAGCTCTTTATATTTGTATATGTCTGGTATTTGAAATAATCCTTGCATTAAAAGAAATCATCTTCTCAAAGTGTTCCCATTCTAGTGCTAAAGCTTGTGAAGTTCATGAAATTCTTTCCCAGTTTACCAGGTGAGGTATATATACCTGAAAATACAATATTGGTTATGTCAATAAAATTCATGCTCACAAAATTAGCAAATTGTGTATAAATGGGCAGTACTATCAAGTATTGAAGAGTCTTACATGAAATCTTATATTTAATTAGAGAAAATCTAAATATTAAGGAGGAAGATAAGTGGGTTTTGAAGAGTAACCTTCAAGTTGAGACACCAAAAGTATAAGCCCAAGGAAATAATTTTGTGGATGGGTAGTATACACATGTCATGTGTTGGCCTTTGCATGTTACTGGTCTTTCAGTTATGTGTCTAGGAAATGTTTACACTGTATAATGTAAAGATTAATTGAAATTAAAACCCACATATATTTATTGTAATGGCTGTAGTATGACTCGCAGTACCTGAATCTTAGCATACCATTGTAGCAATACAGTAGTCTAGTATAGTAATGTTCTAGCATTCCACTAGTGTAGTAACATCTCTGTGTATATTTATATCTATTACTAGTAATTGTGTGTGTTGGTTTGTGTGTGTGAGTGATTTTTTCCAGTACTAGGGAGCCAAGTTCAAAATATGGCTCCAATTTACTAGCTATATGACCTGAATTAATTTTTCTCTGCGTCCACTTCATCTTTAAAACAGAGATAATAATGGCACCAGACTATGATTATGTGGAATAAATAAGTTAATACATGTAAAACCCTTTTGGTAAGAATACGCTCTCAGTAAATGTTCGATATTGTTTTTGTTACTACTCTGTTGATCCTCTTTGCCAGCAATATCCCCTGACCACTTATGCTAAGAAATCTGGTATGGCAATTTGGCCAAATGACATGTGGAGTTTCTGATCCCTGGATCATTCTTAGGGATGTGAATAACAACAAAAATAATTGGGAAAAAAATCACTGTAAGTTATTTTATTAGCTGAAGCTTTTAAAGGTAAGGATTCATGGTTAGTTATCTTTATGTCTCTAATACTTAGCATAGTACTTGAGGATTAGTTTTTGCTTCTTAAGTGTCTGCTAAATGGCATTCATGCTATGAGCATTTATATAATGGAAAGAATACTCTGGGTAATTTAGGAGGTAAGCCTTATGGTATTAATCTCAGAAGCTCTACATCCAAATCCGAGACAGGTAATCCAAAAGTAGAGCTAGATCCAACATAAAGAAAGTGAAAGCCAAGGTGACCACAGGGGCAGGTTTATTGCCACAGAAGGCTGTGAGATCTGTCTCTCTCATAAACTGTCCTTATAATACTGTGATGGAAGCAGGTAAGATGTAGAATTGGCAGTGACAGCACCTGGAATCATGTCAATCTTGAAATAGGGCTGGCAGGAAATAGGGTTTGGGCAAAGAGGAAGATGGAGCAAAGGCCAGAAAAGCCACTCTTTGGGAGATGGCCCTATCCAAACTACATTTCTCAGAACGGAAAGGAAAGAGGCATTGCAGTTTTGTATTTCCCCAAAATGATTTCTGGCTAGAGTCATCTTGTTTGGGGACTGCCATGTTGTTTACTGGCTTTGTACCTTGTAGAGAGTGTGGCTGTTTTATGTGCATGTGTTGTGTGAGCTAATTCTCTGGGAGAAGAAAACTAAATAATTATTGGGCATTTGATATATCACAGACACTAAGTCGAGTGATTTCTCATTGCATCATTTAGTTTAAGCATAATAAAATTCAGTGAGTTATATCCTTCTTAAAATTTTACTGATAGTATTATCACTACTTAATTTCTTTTAACTATAAAGGAACAAAAGATTATAGAATTTGCCAGACATCAATCTGTCACTGATAATTAAGAGTCTCCATAAATATTTTGGATAAAAGAGCACTAAAAGTGATGATTTCTTCTTTCTTATGACTTACCTGCAAAGAAAGCCATTGTCTATTAGTTCAATAGAGATTTTTTTTTTTTTTGGTCTGATCTCATTTGGTTAAATTGGATTAAATAAGATGTATCTGTTTCACTTGCATTTCCTGAAATTTTAGAAACTTGAGAGAATTTATGGATGACAAGCAGAAGAAAGAAATGATTAATCCTCTAAAAATAGATCTGTGGTACACATAAAGGATGTGTAGAATTAATAAAGTAATTTAAGTTAGACCAGGTTGAAGAAGAGACATTATGTTAAGAAAGATAACTTCAAGGCAAAGTCTGTAAATCTGCGTTTCACACATAACATGTTGCAAGTGAGGAACAAAGAATATAGACAGAAATTTCTCATTTCTTTCAGAGTTACAGTAAGATTTGATTAAACACAGTGAAATATATTATTGGTTATTACAAGATGAACTCTTGTATATTTTATAACTCATTGACTGCTGAGGAAGAGGAAGAAAAAGTATATTGGGGGAAAGAAAGAAAGAAAGAAGAAGAGGGGCACCTGGGTGGCTCAGTCGTTAAGCGTCTGCCTTCGGCTCAGGTCAGATCCCAGGGGCCTGGGATCAAGCCCCGCATCGGGCTCTCTGCTCCACAGGAAGCCTGCTTCTCCCACTACCATTCCCTCTGCTTGTCTTCCCTCTCTCGCTGTGTTTCTCTCTGTCAAATAAATAAAATCTTTAAAAAAAAAAAAAAAGAAAGAAAGAAGAAAGGAAGGAAGGAAGGAGGCAAAGAAGGAAGGAAGAAAGACATGGCTATAGGCCACTCAATTTTTTTAACACCATCTGAAGGAAGTATCATCCTTTATTCTCATATTTTACAGGAAAAACTAGGTATTTAGGTATTCATTGAGTCAGTAGTGGAGCCAGGTTTCACACCCAGCGATCTGTTCCCATAGCCCACAATATTTATCTGTTGCCTCCATAAATGAGATAGACAAGAATCTAAACAGACATAGAGCAGATTGAGAAGCAAACTGAGGGAGGAGGTTAGGGGGATGGGTGAGCCTGGTGGTGGGTATTGAGGAGGGCACGTATTGCATGGAGCGCTGGGTGTGGTGCATAAACAATGAATCTTGGACACTGAAAAAATAAAATAAAATTGAAAATTGAAAACCAAAAGAAGAAATCAAGCAGATTGCTAATGGTCAGAAATGAGAGATAAGGAGTTGAGTGGGGGATAGACTTTGGGAAGTGTTGAACAAGAAAAAAGTGAGAAAACCCCTTGTGCTGATGAATCAATCTGCATCCACTAACTTCTGAAATTTCCTTAGTTGGCAAGGTAACTAAGCAGAATAAAATGGAAGTTGGAGGTTGGCAAAGTCATTTTGCCATGGTTATGTTCATGCAGTCATGGCACAAAAAAGTGCATTTATTACCATTTCCTCAAATGATTCTATGTTCTCCTTCCATAAATTTAGTAAAAAAAAAAAAAAAATGCCTACTCAATGTGCAAAATTTAAGTAATACCAAGAGAATTGTTTCAGCTGAATTACTCCAAATTTGCCAATCTCAAAACCTAAGGGTGCCATTGTAAAAATGTTTTTTTGTTTTTATTTTGTTTTAGTACTTGGAGACATTTAAAGGACATAATACAATTCTACAATCTGTTAACTGTGTATCTTTGATATTTTTCCAGTCATTGTAGATATCCTTTTCTAGGATATGCATTGCCTCATAGTTCATTTATAAATCATCCTATTAATTTGTTTGTTTAACAATATCTGTATAACAGATAGTCATTGTCCTAAGTACTATAGAAATAACAGTTATTTCATCTCCAGAACAATCCAGTGGGATAGGTACTTTAATTAGTAAAGTAGCTTACCTATGAACACATAGCTCAAAAATGGGAAAGCTGAGTTATGGGCTGAGCTTTTCATTAATACAAGAGCATATATTTTGGATTAGTTTTCTCTTCCAATATAGGAAAACTTTTGTTTTAATAAGTAATTTTATGCAATTTACATTTATTATATCTATTTTGGGATTTTATTCTGTCATTTTATTCATTGTGCACTCTCTTTTCCTTTCCAAATGGTTTTGTGATATGTTTTATTTATACTGAAGTATGGTTGACACACAATGATACATTAATTTCAGGTATACAGTACAGTGATTCAACAACTCTATGTAATCTGCTATGCTCACCGCAAGTGTAACTGGTATCCGTCACAAACAATGTTGTTACAGTATCATGGACTATATTCCCTATGTTGTACCTTTATTCCCAAAATCTATTCATTCCATAACTAGAAGGTTGTACCTCACATTTCATGTCACATATTCTGCCTGTCCCCCCAACCACTGCCCTCTGGCAATCACCAGTTTGTTCTGTACTTATGGGTATGTTTCTGCTTTTCTGTTTGTTCATTTTGGTTTTTAGATTCCACATACAAGTAAAACTATATGTTATTTGTTTTTCTCTGTCTGATTTATTTCACTTAGCATAACGTGTTCTAGGTCCATCCATGTCACAAATGGCAAGATCTCATTCTTTTTTTATAGCTGAGAAGTATTCCAGCGTGCGTGTGTGTGTATGTGTGTGTGACCTCTATCCTTTCATCTATCAATAGACACTTAGGTTGCTACCATAGCTTGGCTATTATAAATAATGCTGCAATAAACAGGGACTTATATATCCTTTCAAAATAGTGACTTCTTTTTCTTTGGATAAATACCAAGTAGTGTGAATACTGGATCATATGGAAGTTCTATTTTTAATTTTTTTGAGGAAGCTCCACACTGTTTTCCACCATGGCTGTGTCAGTTTGCATTCCCACCAACAATGCAAGACTGTTCCTTTTTCTCCCCATCCTTGCCAACACTTGTTTCTTATGGTTTTGATTGAAGCCATTCTGACAGGTATGAGGTGAAATCTCATTATAGTTTTGATTTGCATTTCCCTGATGATGAGTGATGTTGAGCATCTTTTCATGTGTCTGTTGGCCATCTGGAAGTCTTCTTGGGAGAAATGTCTATTCATATTTTCTGTCCATTTTTAATTGTATTAAGTTCTTAATATATTTTGGATACTAACCCTTTATCAGATATGTCATTTGTAAGTATCTTCTCCCAGGTCTTTTAGTTTTGTTGATAGTTTCCTTTGCTGTGTAGCAGCTTTTTATTTCGGTGTAGTTCCAATAGTTTAATTTTGCTTTTGTTTTCCCTACCTCAGGAGACATCTATAGAGAAATGTTGTAATGGGCAATGTCAGAGAAATTATTGCCTATGTTCTTTTCTAGGATTTATATGGTTTCAGGTCTCACATTAAGTCCTTAAAGAATGACCCTTTTGATTGAATATGGTTTGCTAATATTTTGTGAAGGATATTTGCACTAATGTTCATCAGGGATGTTAGCCTATAGTTTTCTTCTTATTATTCATCTTTTTTTTTTTTTTGTAGTATATTTGTCTGGTTTTGTAGTATGTTTGTCTGGTTTTTTTGCAGTATGTTTGTCTGGTGTCAGGGTAATTCTGGCTTTATAGAATGTATTTGGGAGCTTTCTTTCCTCTTCTTTTTTTTGGGAATAGCTTGAGAAGAATAGGTAGAACATCTTCAAATGTTTGGTTGAATTTTCCTGTGAATTTATCTGATGCTAGACTTTGTTGTAAGATTTTTTGATTACCTAATCAATTTCATTACTTGTCTGTAATTTGTCTGCTCAAACTTCTATTTTTTCATGATTCACTTTTGGAAGAAAGTGTTTCTAGAAATGTATCCATTAAACCTACATTGTCCAATGTGTTAGCATACAATTTTTCATAATATTATAATTATCTTTTGTATTTCTGTGGTATTGATTGTTCTCTCATTTCTGATTTTTTGGGTCTTTTTTCCTTAATGAATCTGACTGAAAGTTTATCAATTCTTTTATTTCAAAGAATCAGTTCTTGGCTTCACTGGTCTTTATTTTTTGTCTCTATTTCACTTCTGCTCGTTGGTTGTTTATTACCATATTTTTAATCTCCATATATTTGTGAATTTACCAGTTCACATTTTGTAATTGATTCTAGTCTCATGTTGGTGTGGTTGAATGGTTTATACGATTTCAATTTTCTTAAAGTTATTAAGACTTGTTTTATGGCCTAACATGATCTATCTTAGAGGATGAACCATGTATGCTTGAGAAGAATGTATATCCAGAACTTTTTGATGAAATGTTCTCTGTATACTTTAAGTTCATCTGGTCTAATGTGTCATTTAAGACTAGTGTTTCATTTTGATTATCTGTCTGGATGAACTATCCATGATAAAAGTGCCATATTAAAGCCCCCTACTAATATATGCATACATATGTACTCTGTGCATAAAAATGTTTTTAATTTATATTTATGTTTACCATGAATTTATATTTAATTTATATTTACCATGTTTAATTTATATTTATCATGAATGCTTTGTTCACCACTTATTTCTAACAACTAGAATACTCCCTGACAGAAAGCAAATATTAAAAATAAGAAAAGGAAAATACTAAAAAAAAAAAAAAGGAATAAAAATCAACATGCCAAATGACAGATACACCGTTTATGTTTGAAACTGTGAAATACGAAACAAACTGAGGGTGGCTGGGGATGGTGGATAAGGATAGGGTGACTGGGTTATGGACATTGGGGAGGGTAAGCGCTGTGAAATGTGTAAGCCTGATGATTTACAGACATGTACCCCTGGGGCAAATAATACATTATATGTTAATTAAAAAAAAAAAAACTGTGAACTATGTTTATCCATGGTAAAGGACGAGATGGTGATATGCAAAACAAATGTGCTATAATTTGTTATAAATGATTTTTATTTCAAAATGTGGTTTTCAATATTGTTTTAGGTTATATTTTCCATAAACAAAAATAAAATAAAATTTGGGAGATGTTGAAGATGAAAAAAAGTCCTCTACTAGTATTTGTTATTTCTCCCTTTAGTTATGTTAATTTTTTATGTGTATATTTAGGTGTTCCTATGTTGGGTGCATAAATATTTACAAATGATAATCCATTTGTCAAATTGATTCCTTTATTGTTATGTAATGCCCTTCTTTGTCTTCTCTTACAGTGTTTGCTTAAAGTCTACTTTGTCTGATATAAGCATAGCTACTCTAGCTTCCTTTTCATTTCCACTTAGATGGAATATTTTTTTCCATCCTTTGTCTTTCATCTTGTGCATCCTTAAATCTGACGTGCATCTCTGGTACGGAACATACAGATAGTTCCGACTTTTTAAATTTATTTCACCACTCTTTCTTTTGATTGGTGAGTTTAATTAATTTACACTTGCAGTTATAAATAATAAGGATGTGCAAAAGGATGTCCTTTTGTTAATTTATTTCTATATGTTGTGTAGCTCCTCTGTTCATTTCTTCTCTTGGTCTCTACTCTTATGATTTGATGATTTCCTTTAGTAACATGTTAAATTTATCTTTCGTGAATCTACTATAGGTCTTTGCTTTCTAATTACTGTGTGGCTTACAGATAACATATTTTTAATAGTCTATGTTAGTAACAACTTTAAAATGAATTCAAACTTAAGTTCTGCATCTTTACTCTCCTGTGTTTCATGTTTCTGATGTCACATTGTATATCTTTTTTATCTTGTATATTCCTTAACTAATGTAGTTACATATTTTCACTTTTGTCTTTTAGCCTTCTTTCTTTCTTTGCAAGTGACTAACCCACCACCTTTACATTGGACTACTCTAAATTTAACTATATATTTATATTTTCTACTGAGATTTATAGTTCATATATTTTCCTATTACTAGTTAATACCTTTTCTTTTCAGCTTAAAGACATCCCTTTAACATTTCTTGTAAGACTGGCTTGACAGTGATGAACTCCTTTAGCTTTTGTTTGTCTAGAAAACTCCATCTCTCCTTCAACTTTGAATGGAAACCTTGCCATATAAAGTATTCTTGGTATTGTTTTCTTTTCTTTCAGCACTTTGATTATATCCTGTCATTCCCTTCTAGACTGAAAAATTCCTACATTAAATACACACACACACACAAAATCACACAAAAACACATCTACTTATAGTTTTGTTGTGGAGATTCCCTTGTATATAACAAGTTGTTTGTTTTTTGTTTTTATTTTCTCTCTTGCTGCTTTTAAGATTCTTCCTTGTCTTTAACTTTTGACATTTTAATTATTATGCATCTGGATTTGGGTCCCTTTAGGTTCATCTCATTTGGACCTCTCTAGGCTTCCTGGTCTAGATGTCTATTTCCTTCCCTAAGTTAAGGAAGTTTTCTGCCTCTTCTTTTCTCTATCCTCCTTCTGGGACCCTTACAATGCAAACATTATTCCACTTGATGCTGTCCCATAATTTTCTTAAGCTATCTTCACTTTTTAAACTTCTTTTCTTTTTGCCTATTTGAATGAATTCCCCCTGCCCTGTCTTCCAGGTCACTGATCCATTCTTCTGCATCATCTAGTCTGCTTTTGAACCCCTCTATTGCATTTTTTTCAGTTCAGTTATTGTATTCTTCTACTCTGTAATATCTTTATAGTACTTTTCTTTTTGTTGAAGTTCTCATTGTGTTCATTCATTCTAATTTCACAGAGCATCTTTATGATAATTACTTTGAACATTTATAAGGTAAATTACTTGTCTCTGTTTCATTTTGTTCAGAATGCATTCCTCGGTTTTCTCATTTTGCTTACCTCTGTGTTTGTTCCTATATACTGTCACCTCTTTGCATCTCAAAGAAGTAGCTACTGTAGGTGATTATTCAACTATGCTGTAGCTCTTGGTTGTCTCTCAATACTTTGTGAATGACCATACAGTCAATTTTTTGTGTGGCTCCTGGTAGATGAGTGAATGCTAAAACATGCTATTGTCATAAAGCAGAAGATCTGAGTGAGAACTTCAATTTAGGTTGATTAGAAGCCAGACACTCAGTTTTTACAGTGTACAAATATGTATAGTTCCATGGGACCACAAGGGTAAGTCCAACAGGCCATCAGAATTAGGTGTTCTAAAGGTGTCCTCTGAGTGGCAGTTACAGAAATTGGAATGTCAGTTAAAAATACCAGTTCCTTGGTGGAATGCCAACCTAGAGTGAGGCAGAAGCAGATGATGAAGATGGTGTCTGTTGACTTATCCCTAGCCTGCACCTTAACAAGTCTCTAGATATGTGTCGAACTGGAAGTCTGACCCTCAGGCTAAAGCTCTCAGACAAGTAGATATGCCCTTTGAACAGAAAGACTAGGGCTGTGTTTCAGTCTGCTGTCTGCATAGTGCCCTAGGAATGGTAGCTGGCCAAGAACTTTATCTCAATTTGTTACAGTCCCATAGGATCCAGGAATGTAACCCCTGCTGACCACCAGAGATAGATGATTAAGAGGTGTCCCCTGGGTGGCAGTCATGAAAAGTAGGCTGCTAGACATACATACAAGCTCCTTTCTGGGACATACTTGCTCTTTAGAGCTTGGTAGAGGGAGAGGGCAAATATGGTGCATCTCCTCCAAGTCTGTAGAGAGTATTACAGTTGGCCCTAACATGTATATTTAATTAAAAGCTTGCCCCTCTGGCCCTCTATGAAGATAAGCTAATAGCCTGCTTTCACAGAAAGACTGGACTTCTGGCTCTTTTGTCTCTTGCTGTGCCTTTGGGGTAGTAGCTAGTTGAAAACTCGTTCTCTGTTGGTTACAGTTCTATGGGATCCACGAGCATGAGCCAGGAAATTTAGAGCTGCCACTGGTGGCAGCTGTAAAAATTAAGGCACCAAACAAGGTATAAGCTCACTTCTGGGAGATGTTAGTGAGCTGGAGGCAAGCAGAAGGAGAGCACAAAGATGGCACCTGCCAACTTCCATCACTGAAAAGCACCCCATGTGACTCCTAGACATGTGTTAAATTAGATGTCTGCCCCTTAGGCCAATGCTTTCAGATAAGCAATTAAATCCCTTTCATAAAATGTCTGTTTACTTTTCAATTGGCTGTCTCTGCCCTAGTCCCTGGTATGGGTGAGTCCAAGGGGGCAAGGCCTTTAAGAGCCATTTCTCAGTTCACTATAGCTCTGTTGGTTTCATGGACATGAGCCGGGTTGATTTTCAGTGCTAGGTGTTTTGGGAGCCTACCTCTCTGATGCAGAACTTAAAAGCTGGTGACCAATGTGGGGTTCAAACCCTTCACTCCTCAGGGAGAACCTGGGTTTTCAGTTACCTTCCCATTATGGGTCACAACTCCAGGGGTGGGGTTTAAGGCAGGATTATGTCTTAGCCTCTCCTACCCACTTCAGTGTGGGGTTTTTGTTTGGTTTTGGGGGTTTTTTTTGCTTGATGTGTAAGAGTTGCTAAGAAAGGTTTCTTTTCTTTATTTTTTCAGAGAAATTTGTTACATCTGTAGTTGTAGATATGATGGGTTCATAAGAGGGGGTAAGTTATGATCTTCCTATGCCACCAAAATAGAACCCTTTAAGTAATTATTTTACTATGTACCATATAACTTTAAATGTATAAACTTATGTAGACACAATATACATATAGATACAGATATATGAGCAAACTTCTTGATTTTGAAAAATGTATAATCCCTTCCAATGACACTTAAGAACATGAGGAACATGTAGCCTCTCCAAATTCTTGTCTTTTATTACTCAAAGTAATTTTTCTTTGTCAGGAAGGTTTATGGGTGGCTCCATATGTTGAATATATACATGTTCAGGAAGACTGTTCATATTTTAAATAAAAATGATATAAAATTTTAGCTTATAGGGGCACCTAGGTGGCTCAGTGGGTTAAGCGTCTACCTTTGGCTCAGCTAATGATCTCAGGGACCTGGGATCGAGCCCCACATCAGGCGCTCTGCTCAGCAAAGCGAGCAGGGAGTCTGCTGCTCTCTCTCACTCTCCCTCTGTGCTGTCTCTCGCTCTCAAATAAATAAATAAAATCTTTTGAAAAAATGTTTAGGTTATATTTCTTCCTGGAACTCTATATATTGTTCTATTGTTGGCTGACACTGAATTTGCTGAAGAGAATAATGAAACCAGTTTTTCATGCTTCATCCATCCATGTAACTTGATTTTTCCATCTGAATATCATAGGATTCATTCTTGATCCTTCAAGTTTATTATTATTATTAACATATACATCAGTGTTCATCATTTTATACCAACTTTTCCTAGAACATATTTTGTATTTTTGATATAGAAATTCCTCTCTTATTTTAGTAATAAAATCTCTTATATTTACATTTTTCTATAAATCTAATCACACTTTTCTTTGATTTCCTTTGTTTTGCCATAAGTGTCATCTTATTAATCATATTTTTTACTTGATTTTAACAATTTTCTTTTGCATAGTCTTCTAGTGTTGGTCATAACCTTGTTTCTGTTTCCAGTAGAATTTATTCTGTTGCTTTCTGGTTTAAATGTAATTATCATTGCTCTATTTGTTTTATTCTTTTCTTTCTTTTCTGTGCATATGCTTAGTGTTGAAACTTTTTCCTTTTCAATTCATTTTGAACAGAAAAATTTTATCTAGTTCAACTGTTTGCACTCAATAGTTAAGACAAGCAGATGAGTATTGATCTGAGATTACAACTTTAAGAGAGAAAAAAAACCCACACTGATAAATCAGCTTTTGGCATTCCCTCCTCAAAATATGTGGTCACCCAGACAGAAGATGTTCATTCTCAATGAAGCTTGTAGCCCTTAGGTATTTTGTTTGATGGTTAATGTTGATCTCTGCTTAGTCAGTTCAGTCCTCTGCTATAAAATTGGATGCCATTCAAATTCTCTCCTTTCATTGACCCACCATGATGCTTTTCTTGCATAAAAAGAGAAATTAGAGGACACAGAGATGATCCATAAACAATATCATTCCTCCATCCATACTTTTTTATTAGGTTTCAGGAGGTAATGGAGCATAAACAGGCTACTACTTTATCATCTTTTTATCTTAATTCTTACTTTGATCATTGAATTCTCACTTTATGAATTAAATCTAGCTCAATTTTGTGTATAGAGGTCACAGTTTTTTTAGTATTTCCATAAAATCCACAGTGAATTTCTTGGTCTGCATTTATATTTTTAAATGAAGCATCAATTACCTGGCCATTGAAGAAAGGTGTAAGTCACATTCACTGCAATGGATTTTGCATGACAGTAGTTCTAAATACAGTGGTGATTCACATGACATATTGCAAAATTATAACAGGTCTTCAGAATAGAACTCCAAAGTCTTTAAAGCAGGAAAAAGTTCATTTCTCATATGAGATATATTGACCTCCTTTTACTGAATTACTATACAATTAAATGAACTAGCAACTAGCAAAATAGCATTTGCTATTTTATTACTTTTTTATAAGAAAAGGAGAGCATATTAAAGTGAAAATATACAAATTCTAAATATCATTTTCACAAAGAGTGCCTATTTTATTTCCTCATGATAGATTTTCTTGAATCTTTTGAAAGAGGTAAAGGTACAAAAATGTTCTCTCAGTATCAATTAAGCAACTTTTAATTGTTCAGCTTTGCTTTGTGTTTTGCTTCCTTGGCATATCAGAGCATTTGGATTTTACATAAGCACATCTGCCTTTCAATTGTAAACTCCCAGTAATAAATCTTTAAAATCTGATTGTGTTCTCATTAAATGTATCATAAATTCCTTGTTGGACTTATTAAACTTTGAAATTGCCCTTAATATAACAATTTCTTATATGTCTTAAGTTGATTCCTATATTCATTCAGATGTACAATTTAAACTTATGGAAATATACAAAGACATCAATGTAAAAAAAGCATTTATTTATATTTTAAGAATACAATAAAAATTTAATATACATTCACAAGTTATCATTTATCTCTAGGAGACTGATTCATATTTAGAGTATGGAAACACTGCTGTTGTTTGCTCCAAATGAATTAGGTACCTTTTACAGGGAGAGAACTGTTCAAGCTTAATTTTCCTAGAGTTTCTCTCATCTCTCTCTCTCTCTCTCTCTCTCTCTCTGTCTCTGCCTTATGGCAAATGGATAACTTCTCTGACATGTCAGTTTTCTCTCTAAGAATGAGATGCCAACATGTGCCCAATGTTATGTTTTGCTTTTTTGTACCATGACAGCATAGGGAAGACATTTTAGAGGATGGTCTTTATACTTCCAGCATTGCTTCGATTGGATAGGCTGTTTAATTCTTCAAAATAAAGCATATTACTTGGCTGCAGATATATACCAATATTAACTATATCAATTAGAGAAACAGTCATATTTGATCTCTCATCTTTCTTACTCTGTTGGTCTTATTTCCCAATTGATTTAGAAATCAGATGGGGAACTTGGTGCTATAAAATCCTAAAACCTATGTTAATTTACTTTATAAGAGTTTGCTGGGTCAACAAAAATGTTAAGGAATTATTTTACACAGAAAAATAAAACAGCCAGACAAAACAGAGAAATACTTGTTAGCCAGTAGTATCTCATTTCCTTATAAGAAAAATTATGTGGGAAATCATGTGTCATTATTATATAGATGACTGTGTGTTAAATATGCAATTATACAGTCTGGGTAAGACTTTATAATTTTATTCTCCTATAAAGATATGCCTATCATGAAGACTAGATGCTTAAATCTTCTGGTCTGTGTAAGTTCTTTGTTAGAAACTGCTGGAGATAATGAAATTTTCCTTGGGTGCCCTTTTTCTAGCTAACTACATTATTCTCCTCACATACAAGAAACTGTCTTCGAATAGGGTATAATATATTTGAACATGCTATATCAATAGATATTCTAATATAGTTTTATAAACACTTACTCAAATTGTCCAGTCTACAGCTACAGAAGATATATTTCTAAGTCTCCCATAGCAAAGATGGCTTGTTGTTTACCCACGACTTGCTTCCTATTCATTGTGTTCAATTTATGCTAGTAACAATTGCTCAGGTAGACAATAAAATATATTTCTCAGTCACTCATCTTTAAACACCTAGGTCCCCATGATTGGGGTCTGACTCATGGAATGTGGGCCAAAGTTCTTTTTTTTTTAAAGGTTTTATTTATTTATTTGACAGAGAAAGATCACAAGTAGGCAGAGAGAGAGAGAGAGAGCGCAGAAGCAGGCTCCCTGCTGAGCAGAGCCCCATGCGGGCCTCAATCCCAGGATCCTGAGATCATGACCTGAGCAGAAGGCAGAGGCTTTAACCCACGAGCCACCCAGGCGCCCCCTGTGGGCCAAAGTTCTCAAGCAACCTCTAAGCCTGTCCCATAAAACCCCTTATGTCCTCTACTCTTGATTGTTCCTCAAAATCAATGCTGAATGTCGAATTCCAAAGTGATGTATCCAGCCTCTGTTGGAGATGTAGAGGCTTCATTAGGCTGGGCTCCTAAATGAATATATAAGGAAGCCATCTAAGAAGGGACATCACCAAGATGGTGACATAAGTTCCTAAGTTTGCTTCCTTTCACAAGAACAACTTATGACCATTCATAGACCAGACATGACTGAGAAAACCTGAGAACATGAGAATGAGGCTGAAGCATACTACTGTAGTAGAGACAGCATTAAAAGGGTGAGAGGACTGACCACATCACCCTTTCTCCGGTGGGGAAATAAGAGTCCAGGGGAGACATCCAACTCCCTTAGCATTATGAATCCTTTCTTGGGAGCTTCTACTCTGGTCTTGCCATATGGGGATTGATGGGAGTATGAAGGTCTTGACCTCTGGGAATCTATGATAGAGAAGAGGTTTCCAATAACCAGCACTCAAATCTTAGACCAAATTCTACTTTCAGTGCCCAAATAGTAGTCCCAATCAGCAGTTTTACTAATCTATACAGCCAAGATGGTAATGAATTCTAATCAGGGAACTTGATGAGGTGTAAGTCTTCCTGATTCAGGTATTAAACAAAAGCTCCTCTTTGGTTCTAGGGCCTGGTCTGCTGCCACACAGACAGGAAGAGCTGAAACATAACCCATCCTACTGCTGAGTGTAGTTCATGACACCTGCTGACCAGAAATCCTGACCAGTAATACCAGAGAGTCTTCCTGGAGCTGGCCTTACTATTCTAGCCCAGTAAGGAGCTAACTCATAGCCTCATTTGTTGCTCCCCTGAGCCCTGCCCAACCAGAAAACATGGCCAGAACACATAGAAAATTTTGCAGCCCAAGTACAGTTGAGTGGAGAGTCTGGCAGACAAAACCAATCATCTGCAGAGCTAAGCCAGGGGTCCTGTTCAGCTAAGAAACTTGGGGCATGGGTTAGTTTGACTTAAGATCATAAAGAGCTTTACTAGCTTAGAGCCAGTTCTCCTACTTTGCTCTTGCAGAGAAACTAATTCATAGCCCTGTCCATACTGAATACAGCCTTCAGGATACATGGGCAATTGCATAGCCCATCCAGCAGACCTTCTCACAGGATAACTTGAACAGAGAATACATTCTGTGGTTTTCCCCTCTAGCAAAGCAAAACTGGTAGCCCGTCTGCCCAGGGAATTCATTGCATGGTTATCTGATTTAGGTCCCCAAACCACAAGGATTCCCTGGAGCCTGTTTTGTCCTTCTAGGGGAAGGAAACTAATTCATAACCCCACCTACTAATGAATATAATGCCAATTTCTGACCACTAGGCTGACCAAAGAACTCAGGCAACCACCAAGCCTATCCTACAAACTTGCTTGTGCAGGAAACCAAACCAGCAATCTTACCAACTGTTTTTGAGCCAGTGGTATCATTCTCCTTCAACTCAGAGCACAATCAGTGTCCTCACCCCAAAGCAGACACTGATATAAAGCCTCACCTCTCTAATGATGTTACCAGTAATCATGTCCAGAAACCCAGAGTGAGCTGACTGGTAAAGAACTGTCTCTGCCAAAGTAAACCTGTAAGGTCTAGAAGAGGAGAGCATTTTCTCAAGTCTGTAGGAGTCTACGTAAAAAATCAAAGACCATGAAAAAGTGGGTAAACATGACACAACAAAAAGAAACACAAAAAGCTCCAATAACTGATCCTAAAGAAATGGGGATCTATGAACTTTGCACAAAGAGTTCAAAATAATCCTCTTAAAGAAGTTTAGTAATGTACAAGAACACACTAAAACACCATTAAATAAAATTAGGGGGAAAAAATCCCAGAACTGAAAAGTACCATGACTAAAGGACCCAAGAGAGCTTCAAAAGCAGAATCAATAATGTAGAAGGAAATATCTGACCCAGGAGACAGGACACTTGAAATTATCCAGCAAGAGGAGAAAAAAGTAAAGGAAGCCTAAGTGACTCAATCAATAGAAACAGTATCCTCATTATGGGAATTCCAGCAGGAGAAAAAAAAGGAACAGAAAGTATATTTAGTACAATAATGGATAACAACTTCTGAAATCTGGAGAGAAAAATGGACATCCAGATTCATGAGGCCCAAAAGATCCAAAACAGTTTGAACCTAAATAGGGCTGTACCAAGACACATTATAACTAAATTGCCAAAACTCTAAGACAAAGAAAAAAAATTTGGAAAGCAGCAGAAGAAACAAACCCCCGTAAAACAAAACAAACCCCCATAAACAATTGGCAGGTTTCTCAACAAATTATTCAAGCTAAAAGAAAAAGGGATAATGTATTCAAAATGTTGAAATTAAAAAAAAAAAGTCAACCAAGAAGTCAATTTCTTTGGTACTGAATTCAATTCAGTACTGAAGGACAACATTGCTGACTACAGAAGGAGAGATATTTTCCCATGTAAACAGAAGCTGAGGGAGTTAATCACCACTAAATCTGTATTACATAAAAAATACCAGAGAGAGCTATTTGAAAGTAAAAATACGCTAATTAACATCATAAAAATACTAAAAGGTACTGTAAAACTCACCACTAATGAGAAATATGTAGTCAAATTTAGATTCTGTGATAAAGTAATGTTGGTGCATAATTTATTTATAATTGGTTTAAAAGTTAAAAACAAAAAGCGTAATAATAGCCATAACTACAACAATGTTATTGGATACATGATATAAAAAAAAGTTAACTATAACAATAACAAAAAATGTGTGAGAAGAAAGAGACATAAAACTAAAAGTTTAAAAATGCTATCAAAATTAAGTTAATATCACTTTAAAATAAGGTATTATAATTTTAAGATGCCATATATAATAATAAATTTCATGGTAATCTCAAAGGAGAAATATGCAGTAATTACACAAAAGAACATGATAAAAAAGACAAAGCTTACTGATACCAAAAGACATCAAAACATAAAAAAAGACAGTAAGAAACAAGAAACAATGGATCTAAAAAACAGCCAGAATACAACGAAGAAAATGAGAATACTAAGTTCTTACCAATAAATAATTACTTTAAATGTAAACAGATAATACCAGCCAAACAAAACACAGAATGGCTCAGTAGATTAAAAAACAAGATCCAATAATAATATGTGGGCTACATGAGACTCACTTTATTCTCAGTCTGTTTTAAGCTAAAAGGATGAAAAAGTTATTTCAAGCAGATGGTGACTAAAAAGCAGGAGCAGCTATACTTACACCAAAAAAAGTGGACTTTAAAAATAGTAAAAATAATAATAAGAAGAAGGTCATTATATAATGATAAAGGGTAAATCTATCAAGAAGATTAATAATTATAAATATTTATGTACCCGATATCAGAGCACCTAAATATATAAAGCACAACTAACAAAATTAAAGTAGAAATAAATAGCAATATAATTAGAGTTGGGGACTTAAAACCCCACTTACAAAAGCAGATAGATCATCCAGAGAATCAAAGAAATGAAAGAAATTTCATTTCTATAAGAGAATCAAATTTACAAAATTTACAAATCAAATCTACAAAGAAATTTTTAGAATTGAACAAATCAACAGACCAAATGGACCTATAAGACATATACAGAATATTCTGACAGCACACATATTTTATTCAAGTGCCTAAAGAACTTTTTCCAGAATAGACCATGTGTTAGGCTACAGAACAAGTCCCAACAAATTCAAGAAGATTGAAATCATACCAGCATCTTTTCTGACCACCATGGTAGAATATTAGAAATCAATAACAGGTGGAAAACTCATTAAAGTATGGAAATTAAAAGGGAAAGAAAGAAGGATCTAAACACAAACAAAAATGAAAATACAACATATCAACACTCATAGGATGAAACAAGAGTAGTTTGAAGAGGGAAGTTCATATCAAGAAATGCCTACATTAAAAACAAAAACAAAATTCAAAGAATACTTCAAAAAACTGGTGGGGGGAACAGAACCCAAAGGTAGGAGGAAACAAAATACAGAGCAAAGAAGAAAGGAATGAAATGGAAAACTGTAAAAAGAATAAACAAAATTGGGAAACCTTTAGCTAGACTAACCAAGGGAAAAAGAGAAAATCCAAATCAACAAAATTATAAATGAAAAGGAGATTGTACAGGGCACCTGGGTGGCTCAGTTGATTAAAGCCTCTGCCTTCAGCTCAGGTCATGATCTCAGGATCCTGGGATTGAGCCCTCCATCAGGGCTCGCTGCTCAGCAGGGAGCCTGCTTTCCCCTCTCTCTCTGTCTGCCTCTCTGCCTACTTGTGATCTATCTCTTTCTGTCAAATGAATAAATAAAATCTTAAAAAAAAAAAGAAAGAAAGAAAAGGAGATATTACAACTAATATCACAGAAATACAAAGGATCATAAGAAGCTACTATGAACAACAATAAATTAATGACTGGAAAACCTAGAAGATATAGAAAAATTCTTAGAAACATACATTGTATCAAAACTGAATCCGAAAAACCCAAAAGACTCCACCCCAAAACTATTAGAACTCATACAGCAATTCAGTAATGTGCCAGGATACAAAATCAATGCACAGAAATCAGTTGCTTTCCTATACACTAACAATGAAAATATGGAAAGGGAAATTAGAGAATCAATTCCATTTACTCTAGCACCAAGAACCGTAAGATACCTGGGAATAAACCTAACCAAGGAGGTAAAGGATCTGTACTTGAGGAACTACAGAACACTCATAAAAGAAATTGAAGAAGACACAAAAAGGTGGAAAAGCATTCCATGCTCATGGATCAGAAGAATAAATATTTTTAAAATGTCTATACTGCCCAGAACAATCTCTACTTTCAATGCCATCCTGACCAAAATTCCACTGGCTTTTTTCAAAGGGCTGAAACAAACAATCTTAAAATTTGTATGGAACCAGAAAAGACCCCGAATTGTGAAGGAAATGTTGAAAAAGAAAAACAATGCTGGGGACATCACATTGTCTGATTTCAAGCTTTACTACAAAGCAGTGATCACCAAGACAGCATGGTACTGGCACAAAAACAGACACATAGACCAGTGGACCAGAGTAGAGAGCCCGGATATGGGTTACCCGCAACTACCCGCAACTCTATGGTCAAATAATCTGACAAAGCAGGGAAACATACCCAGTTGAAAAAAGACAGTCTCATTCAATAAATGGTGCTGGGAAAATTGGACAGCTGTATATAGAAGAATGAAACTTGACCATTCTCTTACACCATACA
>CM053604.1:97966773-97991173 GCA_028646535.1 Procyon lotor
CTAATCAAATCTCAAATATTACTGCTATTTCAGATGTGATCATTTTAGTGGAGCAGCCCCTGATATAAGGTACACAGACAGCAAACAAAATGACCAAGGCAATGTATATCAGACAGCATTTGTCCTCAGTGCTTGTGCAATGGGCACATAGACAAAGTAGCTGTGTGTAGGCTATGTATGAGCTCAATAGCATGGACTCTTAAATAAAGCTGATCTGGGTGCTGCCACTGATGGATGTTCAACTATCAACAACAGAGGCAAAAGTTAAACTCTAACAGAGTAGTCTTTTGATTAAATCAGCCTGCTACTTACTGTAAGGTGATAATACCAAACTCCTTGCACTTTGGGAAGTAATAGCATTTCATCCTGATGGAACTGACAAATATACTGAGTATGGGTTTGTCTTTCATGCTTAATGAAATGCTCAGGCACCATCAGTATCAGAGGACTTGTGGAGACTCTGATTTATCAAAATGGGATTCTATTCAACATTACCTCAGGCCAAGGAACCTTCCTTAGGAGGTGTGTCAGTGGGCAAAATACTGCCATGTTACCCACTGTTTCTACCATATACCACACCATTCAGAAGCTGAGGTATTGATGGACTACCAGTCTCCTATGGGCACAACTGAGACACTAGCTTAGAGAGGATGCCCTTGGAAGGATGGCAGTCGTCTTTCAGGATGAGGCATGTATCCTAAACCAATAAATGTTACATGATTCCATGTTATCAGTAGATAGATGTCAGAAAATAAAGATCTGGGAAACAAGGGATGGAAATAATTATGATTGCATCCAACATCACTTGCCTTGATTAATGAGGAATTTATGTTTTTGGTCCCTGTAGTTTTAGGTTCTGACTTCTTGGGGAAACTGAGTCCCAGAAGAAGGATGCTTTCACTAGAGGACACAGTTTGAGTCCCATCAAAGTTAAAGCAAAGGCTGTTGCCTGGCTACAAACTGGGGGTTTGAACCAATATGTCTGGCACTCAGATGGTTTAGTGTAATATGATATGCCTATATTCAGTTTTAATTGTAAATGTACAAGTATAGCAGTCTCAGCCTGAGAAGAGCCTCATAACCAATGACCCTATGGGAAGGTCACCCCTAGATGAGAAGCCTTCTAGATAAGAAAAAATGCTAGCCAAGGGAGTAAGGAAATATAGAATAAGTAGTAGAAGAAAAAGATGAGGAATAACCAGTTAATTCCTCAAGAACAAATGTCATAGCTAGGGCTTCATCCCACAAACCCTTCTCTTATATATGATTCCAGGAAATTGTGGCCAACCAGAATCCTAAATAAGCTTTGCTTGAACGTAACAAACTTAATATGACAAGCAAGAGGACTGAGTGGTACACATAGTCAACTATAATAGATGATCTTGGTACTCCACTCAAATCCCCTTCACTATATCAGTGAGTTCATACAACAACTAATTGCTATTTTGCCAGCAAACATCACAACTGCCCATTTTCTGGAGGACTTTGCCTGCCAAAAAGCAACCTTTTCTCTCAGGAAGTTCCTTGCCAGCAACTCTTGGCCAACAACTGACATGGAGGGATGAGGTATCAGTGTGAAGCCAATGTGGTGGTGTCTTATGATGTATAATTTGTACTCCAGCTCTTCTGTAGGACGAGGCTGAATCTCCTTTCCAGCAGAGACCATATTGTTGCTTAACTTTCTTCTTCCTGCCCTTCCCTGCTTCCCTCTCCTTCATTTACCTGAAATAATTCTCTTAATAAGTAATTTTCACAAAATTTCCCATCTCAACCTCTGTTTGATGAAACCCAACCTAAGATGCTCTCCCTGATTATATTCCTTTCCTACATCTCTTAAAAGTAAATAGCCTTAGAAAGGTATTGTCTCTAAGTAATATATATCTAAGTAATATAGAGTGTATATCTAAGTAAAATAGAGTGATTATTTATGAAATTTATATGAATTGCATCATCTTACTTTTATAATTTCTTTTTTCACTCAGAGTTTCTGAGAATTATATACATATGTGTAAAGTCATTACACATTTATTAATTTGTGTTAACTCAAGGATTTTTTATTTTTCTACTACAAAAAAAAAAAAACACAAAAAACACAGCTATGAGCCTTCTTGTACCTAAAAGTATTTACCTAAATTTGACTCTTCCTAGGAAATAAATTGCTAGGTAAAAGTATGTGTGTATTTTTAAGCTAATTTCCAAAGCTTTTTTAAAAAGTAGTTGAAGTGATTCATAGTTTCACAATGAAAGTTAATATTCACAATATTTTACATTTTCACTAATACTTGTATTCTAATATTTCAATGTTTCCTAATTTCTTGAGTGCGTAATCACATCATGGTTTCAGGTTGCATTTATCTATTTGCTAGCAAGGTTGAGCATATTTTCATTTGTTTTTTGGTAACTCAGTCTTCCTTTTTTTGAGAAATATCTGTATGCATGACTCCTTGCTTCATGAACTACAGCATGGATGTTGTGTTAGCAGGCGTGAAAACATTCATCTCATTGTCCAACTCCATCAGAGGTCTTGGGTGACCAGGTTTATTTTCAATGAGCCACTGTATCTTGAAAGGAATCTTCTTTTTGAACATTAGGTATCAGCAGTGGGCTTAAAATATTCAGTAAACTGTGTTATAAACATATGCACTGTCATCCAGGCTGTTATTCCATTTATAGATCTCGGGCAGAATAAACTTGACATAATTCTTAAGGGCCCAAGGATTTTGGAATGGAAAATGAGAATGGCTTCAACTTAAAGTCACCAGCTGCATTAGCCCTGAGCAACAAAATCAGCCTGTCCTTTGAAGATTTGAAGCCACACATTGACTTCTTTTCTCTAGCTATGGATGTCCTAGATTCTACCTTCTTCCAATAGAAAACTGTTTCAGAAAAAGCTTCCAACAGAAGGTTGTCTCACTGCAAATATGTTGTTTAGTGTAACCACCTTCATTAATGATCTTAACTAGATCTTCTGGATAACTTGCTGAAACTTCTCCAGCAGCACTTGCTGCTTCACTTTGTACTCTCAAGTTATGAAAGTGGTTTTTTTTTTTAAACCTCATCAATAAGCTTCTGCAAATTTCAAACCTTTCTTCTGCTCCTTTCTCACTTCTCTCAGCCTCCATGGAACTGAAGAGAGTTAGGGCTTTGCTCTGATTTGGCTTTGGCCAAAGGGAAGTTTGTGATGGTTTGATCTACTATGAAGATTACCAAAACTCTTTCCATATCAGCAATAACGCTGTTTTGCTCTTTTATCATTCATGTGTTCACTTGAGTAGAACTTTTAATTTCCTTCAAGAACTTTTCCTTTGTGTTCACAATTTAGCTAGATGTTTTGGTGTGAGAGGCCTAGCTTTCAGCTTAACTAGGTTTGAACATGCCTTCCTCACTAAGCTAAATAAAATTATAGCTTTTTACTTAAAGTGAGAGATCTATGACTCTTCCTTTCACTTAAACACTTAGAGGCCTTTGTAGGTCTATTTGCCGGCCTGATTTCAAGATTGTTGTGTCTCATGGAAGAGGAAGGCCCAAGGAGTTGGCAAGAGATGGGGGAATGACTGGCTGGAAGAGCAGGAAGAACACACAGAGCATTTATTAAGTATGCTGTCTTATATGGGTGCAATTTGTGGCACCCCAAAACAACTACAACAGTAACAGCAAAGGTCATTGATCGCATATCATCATAACACATACTAATGTAAAAGTTTGAGATACTACAAGAATTGTCAAAATGTATTATACAAATGAGTTGTATGAATGCTAATAGGAAAACAATGCTGACAGAATTGCTCAACACAGGGCTGCCATAAACCTTCAGTTTGTAAAAAACACAATATTCAAGAAGTGCAATAAAGCAGAGTACAATACAATGAGGTATGGTTGTATGTATTTTAAAAATAATAATAAGGGGCACCTGGGTGGCTCAGTGGGTTAAAGCCTCTGCCTTTGGTGGCTCAGGTCATGATCTCAGGGCCCTGGGATGGAGGCCGCATCAGGCTCTCTGCTCAGCAGGGAGCCTGCTTCCCCTTTCCCTTTGCCTGCCTCTCTGCCTACTTGTGCTTTCTCTCTACCAAATAAATAAATAAAATCTTTAAAAAAAAATTAAAAATAAATAATAATGATAATAAAATGAGTAGCTATGCACTAATCCCCTGCTTAAGAAATGTCACATTAATCATCCCCTTGGATTCCAGCTATCATCTTCCATCACCTGTTTATCTACTTTATAGCATTTTGGAAATCTGCTTTCTAATAGCATAGCACAAAAGAAAATCCATATTACTTTTTTTTTTTCACTAAAGTTCATAGATTTTTTTTTTCCTCCAACAATCTACAGCTTTTTCTAATAGTTTCTTTTGTCTTCCCTATAAATCTGGAGTGTGTGTTTCAGTGCAGACTTGAGTTCTATATGGAGTGACTATGTCAACATTATATAGGAAGATGCACAGTGACACTGGGCATAATGCAGTGATGCTTGTGAATTGACGTTAACATAGTAATAATTGATCATCTAAATGCATGGAATGTCTCCCCATAACGCTTGATCACCTACTATCGTTCTATGTCCTCAGGCACTTCAGTTGTAGTTTTAATTAGGTAAAATCCTCGATATTTTATAGTTTGTTACTATAAAAAGCATTTCAGTTTAGTATTTTTTCTTTCTGGTTATCTTTTTAGTAAATTGTTTTTCTTTCCAGAACTAAGGAATAGCATTAATTAGTTCTAACTGTTGATTTTGTTGGTTATTTTTTTCTAGGTAGATAATCACACAATCTAAAAATCATGAGGTATATCTCTTCTTTTTCAATTTTTATACCAGTTTTCTAGGTTTCATTTTTTTATACAGCCAACCAGAATTTTCAGTTTTCTGGGATTAAGCCCTGCATCAGGCTCTCTGCTCAGCGGGGAGCCTGCTTCCCCCCGCCCCCCACCGCTTGCCTCTCTGCCTACTTGTGATCTCTCCCTCTCTCTCTCTGTCAAATAAATAAATAAAATCTTTAAAAAAAAGTCTATATTAACCAAAGCAATCTGCATATTTAATGCAGAATTCCCACAGCATGTTTCATAGAACTAGAACAATCCTAATATTTGTATGGAACCAAAAAATACCACAAAATACCTCAAATGGCCAAAGTAGTCTTGAAAAAGAAAAACAAAACTGGACACATGACAGTTTCAGATAAAAGGTTATATTACAAAGTGATAGTAATCCCAACGGTATTATTCTGGCATAAAAATAGACATATAGATCAATAGAGTAAAACAGAACACCCAGAAATAAATCCACAACTATATGGTCAATTCACTTAAACAAAGGAGAAATGAAAAAGGGATGGGAAGCAGACAATCTCTTCAAGAAAGTGTTGGGAAAACTGGACAGCCACATGCAAAAGAATGAAACTGGACCACTCTCTTTTGCCATACACAAAAATATACTCAAAATAGATTACAAATCAAATGTGAGAACTGAAACCACGAAGGTCCTTGAAGAGATACAGGCAGTAATCTCTTTGACATCAGTTGTAACAACATTTTTCTAGATATGTCTCCTAAGGCAAGGGAAATAAAAGCAAAAATAAACTATTTGGATTATAAAATAAAAAACGTTCTGCACAGTGAAGGAAACAGTCAACAAAACTAAAAGACAACCTAATCAATGGGAGAAGGTATCTGTAAATGACATCTCTGATAAAGGGTTAGTATCCAAATATATATGTGATGCATAAAGAATGAATCTTGGAACACTGAAAAAATAAAATAAAAAACTGACACAACTCAACATCTAAAAAACAAATAATCCAATTAAAAAATGGGAAAACATGAACACACATTTCTCTAAACAATATATACAGATCGCAATAGACACATGGAAAGATGCTCAACATCGCTCATCATCAGGAAAATGCAAATCAAAACTACAATGACATATCACCTCATGTAAGTTAGAATGATTAGATTTTAGTTAGCTAAAATCAAAAACACAAGCAACAAGTGTTGGAGAGGATATGGAGAAAAAGGAACACATGCACTCTTGGTGGGAATGCAAACTGGAACAGCCATTGTGGAAAATAGTACGAAGTTCCTCAAAAAAAAATCAAAAATAGAACTACCCTGTGATCTAGTAATAGCACTACTGGGTATTTACCCCAAAATACAAAAACATGAATTCAAAGGGATATATGCATTACTATGTTTATTGCAGCCTTATTTACAGTAGCCAAATTATGGAAGCAGCCCACGTGTCCATTAAGAAAAGATAAAGAAGAGATGGTGTGTGTATATAACCCATAAGAAGGAATTCAAAGAAAGAATGAATTCTTGCCATTTGCAACAACATGGATGGAGCTAGAGTCATAAACCAGTCAGAGATAAATAAATACCATATGGTCGCACTCATATGTGGAATTTAAGAAAGAAAACAAGTGAGCAAAAGGAAAAAGAGAGAGAGAGAGAAATCAAGAAACATTCTTAACTATAGAGGACAAACTAATAGTTATCAGAGAGGAAGTCAGTGGAGGGTGGGAGAAATAGGAAATGGGGATTAAAGAGTATATTTATCATGATAAAAAATAAAATAAAATGATTTTTAAAAGCCTTAAAGGCGACCTACCAAATGGAAGAAATTGTTTTCAAATCATGTATCTGATAAGGGATGAATATCCAAAATATATAAAGAACTTATAAGACTCAATGCCTAATAATAACAATAATAACAATCTAATTTTTAAAATGGACAAAGGACCTGAATGGGCCTTTTTCTAAAGAAGATATGAGCAACATATACACTAAAAGATGCTCAATACCACAATCCTTTTGACGTAAATCAAAACCACAATGAGATACCACCTCACACCTTTCAGAATGCTTAGAATCAAAAAGACAAGAAATAACACATGTTAACAAGGATATGGAAAAAAAGGAACCCCCGTGCACTGTTGGTGGAAATATAAATTGGTGCAGCACAGTGTGAAGTTTCCTCAAAAAATTAAAATAGAAATACCAAATTATCCACTGATCCCACTATGTATTTATCCAAAGAAAACAAAAGCACTAATTCAAAAAGATATATGTACCCCTGTGTTTATTGCAGCATTGTTTACAATATTCAAGATAAGGAAGCAATGCAAGTGTCCATCAGTTGATGAACTGACGAAAGAATATGTGTATTCATGTGTGTCTATATACACATAGAACTTGTGGGAGAGGAGCTTGGGAAGATGGTGGAGTAGGAGAACCCTAAGCTCATCCGTTCTATATTTACAATAAGACCTCACATCTGTGTAAATAAACTGGGGAGCCATCTGAACCCTGGCAAAACAAATTCCACAATTGGGGCACCTGGGTGGCTCACTTAGTTGAGTGTCAGACTCTTGATTTTGCCTCAGGTCATGATCTTGGGGTTGTGAGATTGAGTCCTGTGTTGAATCCTGCTTAGGACTCTATCTCCCCCTCTCCCCATTCACATTTGTGCACTCTTTTTCTAACAACAACAACAACAACAACAACAACAACAGCAAACAAAACAACCCCTCAATTAAATGTAGAGAAGAAGCTGGATCTGAGTAAAAGCTTTGGAAAGGCAGCAGTTGTGGTCAGGAGCTGCCCAGAGGAGAGAGAAAGTTGCAGGTGTGGTTAGGGGAAATAAATAGTTCCTCAAACGAGGGAACCCAAACAGGGAAGATGAATCCATATAATACCTGGTTTTGAAAACCAGAGGGGAGAAATTCTTTGAGTTTGAGTAATCACTAAGACTTGGAAATCTGAAGCTTTAAAAGTCATCTGACTCAGCATTGCTTAAGTCAGGAGGGCAAGTGAGGGCAAGTGATTCCTTGTTTAAGGAGACAGGAGCTCTTAGAGAGGCAACATAGAAGCAACAGTTCACATAATCCCCGGGACAAATGGGAAGAAGATCCATTTACAATGATTTTGGAGTGTGTTGGAAGACTTCCCTGGGAACAAAGAAGCAGACAGGTGCTATTTTCTTCCCCTGACATCCACCATAAACACAGGCAGCACTGCATAGCCTCTAACTACTTAACCTGCTAGCAGTGACCCCTGCCCACACATTCTACTGAAGGCTCACCCACTCTAAGCTTGCTGGCCTCTGCCTTGGGCTCAGTGCAAATTTTGCTAACATTGCATATACATGTCCTCCCCAAACAATGCATGCACAGATGGCACATGGCATATGCTTTGCCCTGCTGTATCCTCTCTGTGCTGTGCCCCTGGCCACTGAGGTGACTAAGCTTTGGTGGATCTGACCCAGGACAGCAGCTCAGCACAAATTTTGCTAACACCACCACATTGCCCACGAGCCCTCCTGCATCATGCCCCCTCAGAGTCAGCTTCTCTGGGTCTCACGAACACCAAAGAAAGCAAGCATAGCCCAAAACAGGCAGAGAGTCATAGCATATGTCTAGATTTAAAGAAAAAGTAACTCAGACACAATAGGAGGATGCAAACAGTACATGTAGGAGACTCCCCCGAAGTGCTAGGTTCTGGTAAACATGGGACACTGCATTGTAGAGCACTACAGGACTTCTTCATAATGCCCTTATGCTCAAGAGCAGAAGATGCTGACTTTTCTAAGACACAGAAACAGACAGAAGAGGTAGAAAAATGAGGAGACAAGGATACATCCCAAATGAAAAAATAAGACAAAACCACAGCAGATCTAAGTGAAATAGAAATAAATAATATGCCTGATAGAAAATTTAAAGTAATGATCATAAGTATAGTTCACTGGACTTCAGAAAATGGTGAAGGACTTCAGTGAAACCCTCGGCAAAGAGATGAAAAATAACATATCATACCTAAAGAACTCAATAAATGAAATTAAAAATACAATAGATGGAATACTTAGTAATCTACTGGAAGCAGAGAAATGTGTAAATGACCTGGAGGATAGAGTAATGGAAAAAAAAAATCAAGTCAGGGGCACCTGGGTGGCTCAGTCGTTGGGTGTCTGCCTTCGGCCCAGGTCATGATCCCAGGGTCCTGGGATCGAGCCCCGCATCGGGCCCTCTGCTCGGCAGGAAGCCTGCTTCTCCCGCTACCATTCCCCCTGCTTGTGTTCCCTCTCTCGCTGTGTTTCTCTTTGTCAAATAAATAAAATCTTAAAAAAAAAAAAATCAAGTTGAACAGGTGAGAAAAAAAACAAATACTGAATAATGAGAATAGATTTAGAGAACTCAGCAACACCATCAAGCATAATGACATTCACACTGTAGGGATCTCAGAAGGAGAGAGAAAAAGGGGCAGATAATGTATTTGAAGAAATAATAGCTGAAAACTTCCTGAATCTGAGGAGATCCAGATTTAGAAGGCACAGAGTGTCCCCAACAAATTCAAACCAAGGAGGTTCACACCAAGACATATTAAGATAGAAAAAAAGAAATAATGATAAAGGAAGAATGTTAAGAATGTTAAGGAAGAATGCAAGAGGAAACAAAACAGTTCTATACGAAGAAAACCCCTTAGGGCTATGAACTGGTTTTTCAGCAGAAACTTTGCAGGCCAGAAAAAAAAGTGACATGATATATTCGAATGTTGAAAGAGAAAAAATCTATAGGCAAGAATACTCTATCTAGTAACTCTATCATTCAGAATAGAAAGACAGATGAAGAGCTTCACAGACAAACAAAAGTTAAAAGAACTCATGACCATGAAACTAGCTCTACAAGAAATGTTAAGAGGGACTCTGAGTAAAAAACAAAAATCACAAGAATGAGAAACATAGAAAGCAGAAAAGCAAGCATATATATATCTGTAAAAACCAATCAAGAGAAGCACAAAATAAAAGGTTAATAATATGATGCTAAATATGTGAAATGTAGAGGGGAGAGAAGTAAAAAATGATTTCATAATTAACCAACCATCAGCTTAATATATACTGCTATATGCAGATGTTATATATAAATTGAATGGTAAACACAAATCAAAAAGCAGTTATACATATGCAAAAAATATAGGGTAAGAAATCCAAACATTTTGCTAAAGGAAGCCAACTAATCATGAGAAGAGAGAGCAAGAGAAGAAAGGAATAGGAAGGAACTACAAAAACAACCATAAAACAAATGACAAAATGGCAAAAAAATATACACGCATCAATAATTACTTTAAATGCAAATGGACTAAATGCTCCAAACAAAAGACACAGGGTGACAGAATGGATTAAAAAAATGCAGCTATATGCTGCCTATTAAAGATTCATTTCAGATCTAAAGATACATGCAGACTGAAAGTGAAAGGATGGAGAAACATTTATCATACAAATGAATAACAGAGGAAAGCCTGAGTAGCTATATTTGTATTGGACAAAATAGACTATAAAACAAAGATTTTAATAAGAGACAAAGAAAGGCACCATATATGGTGCAATCCAACAAAAAGATACAGCAACTGTAAATATTTCTGCACCCAACACAGGAGCACCCAAATACACAAAGTAGATAATAACAAACAAAGAAAATAGTTGATAGTAATACAATAATACCATGAGACTTTAACACTTCAATTACATAAATGGGCATCTCATCCAAACAGAAAATCAACAAAGCAACAAGGACTTTGAATGACACATTGGACCAGATGGATCTAAAAGATATATTCAGAACATTCCATTCTAAAGCAACAGTTACACATTCTTCCTAAGTGCACATGGAATATTCTCCAGAATAGATCACATATTAGGTCACAAAACAAATCTTAACAAATTAAAAAAGATTGAAGTCATACCATGAATCTTTTCTGACCACAACACTATGAAATAAGAAATTAACAAAAAAAAATCTGAAAAGCACAAAAATACATGAAGGTTAAATAACATGCTACTAAATAATGAATGGGTCAACCAAGAAGTCAAAGACAAAATAAAAAATTACCTGGATACAAATGAAAATGAAAACACAATGATCCAAAATCTATGGAATACAGCAGAAGCTGCGCAAGAAGGAAGTTTATAGCAAAAAAAAGCCTACCTCAAGAACAAAAATCATAAGTAAACAACCTAACCATACATCTAAAGGAACTAGAAAATGAACAATAAGCAAAACCCAAAACCAATAGAAGGAAGGAAATAATAAAGATAAAAGCAGAAATAAACAAAATAAAAACTAAAAATATAGAATAGATCAATGGAACCAGGAACTGGTTCTTTGAAAAGAATGACAAAATTGATAAACCTTTAGACAGAGTTATAGAAATTGTTTTTAATTTAAAAAGTGGACTCAAAATTAGAAATGAAAGGGGAGAAATAACCACCAACACCACAGAAATGCAAGAGACTGTAAGAGAATATTATGAAAAATTATATGCCAACAAATTGGACAACCTAGAAGAAATGGATAAATTCCCAGAAACTATAACCTCCCAAAGCTGAATCGGGAAGAAACAGAAAATTTGAACAGAAAACCAGCAATGGAATTGAATCAATAATCAAAAAACTCCCAGTAAATAAAAGTCCAGAGTTAGATGGCTTCAGAGGTGAATTCTACCAAATACTTAAAGAATCAATACCTATTCTTCTCAAACTATTCCAAAAAATAGAAGAGGAAGTAAAACTTCCTAATTCGTTCTATGAAGCCAGTATCACCTTGATACCAAAACCAGACAAAGACACCACAAAAAGGGAGAACTATAGGTCAATATTGCTGATGAACACATGCAAAAATCCTTAACAAAATATTAGCAAACTAAATCCAATGATACATTTAAAAAATCATTCACCACAATCAATTGGGATTTATCCCTGGGATGCAAGTGTGTTTCAATATTTGCAAGTCAACCAATGTGATACATCACATTAATAAAAGAAGGGATAAAAAATTATATGATCGTTTCAGTAAATGAAAAAATATTTGACACAGTACAACATCCATTCATGACAAAAAAAATGTAGGATTATAAGGAACATACTTTAACATAATAAAGTCCATATATGAAAAATCCATAGCCAACATCATATTCAAAAGTGGAAAAATGGATAACATTTTCCCTAAGGTCAGGAATAAGATAGAGATGTCCACTCGGACCACTATTATTTTTTTAAGATTTTATTTATATATTTGACAGAGAGAGAGAGAGATTACAAGTAGGCAGAGAGGCAGGCTCCCTGATGAGCAGAAAGCCCAATGCAAGGCTTGATCCCAGGACCCTGAGACCATGACCTGAGCCAAAGGCAGAGGCTTAACCCACTGAGCCACCAAGGCGCCCCTATTTGCTATTATTTAACATAGTACTGGAAGTCCTAGCCAAAGCAATCAGGCAAGAGGAAGGAATAAGATGCATCTAAATCGGTAAGGAAGAAGTAAAATTATCACTGCTTGCAGACCACATGATACTATATATAGAAAACCCTAAAGACTCCACCAAAAAACTACCAGAACTGATAAATGAATTCATTAAGGTTTCAGGATACAAAATCAACATTCAAAAATCTGTGGCATTTGTATATACTAATAATGAAGCAACAGAAAGAGAAATTAAGGAGCAATCCCATTTACAATTACACCAAATATAATGAAATACCCTAGTAAAAACTTAACCAAGGAGGTGAAAGACCTCTACTCTGAAAACTATAAGACATTAATGAAAGATATTCAATGAAGATGATACAGACAAGTGAAAAGATATTCCATGTTCATAGATTGGAAGAAATATACTGTTAAAATGTCCATGTTTCTCACTCCTTCCCCCCATCCATGTTCATCTCTTTCACTTTTTGAATTCCACGTATGATTGAAATCATATGGTATTTGTCTTTTTCTGATTTATTTCACTTAGCATTATCCTGTCTACCTCCATCCATGTTGTTGCAAATGGCAAGATTTTATACATTTTATGGCTAAATTATATTCCTCTATGTGTGTGTGTGAGTATGTGTACACACACACCACCTCTTATTTATCCATCCATCTACAAATGGACACTTGGGCTGCTCTCATAATTTAACTATTATAAATAATGCTACAATAAATGTAGTGGTGCATAGATCCCTTTGAATTCATGTTTTTCTATTTTTTTTTTTTTTTGGTAAATACTCAGTAGTGCCATTAGTGAATTGTAATGTAGTTCTGAAATGTAGTGTGGTTCTATTTGTAATTTATTGAGGAAACATACACTCTTTTCCCCAGTGGCTGTACCAGTTGGACTCCCACTAACAGTGTACAAAGTGGGGGTTCAGATTGTTGTACTAGATCTTAGACTTTTTCTAATTTATTATGTCAGTATAATTCTCTTGTCTGAATTTATATTCTGTCAATTGATTTATTTGAGTTTTTGCTCCCTAGAAATAGCCAAAAAAAACAATTCTAGGTTTTGTTTTGTTTTCATGAGCTGGTACGTCCCTTCCATACTATGAGAAAGGTCTAAAACAATAGCCAAGAAGACTCATCCTTATAATTGTGTAATCTTCCAGTTTTTAGCTACAACGTATTAGCATTTATGTAGGTTTTCCCCAGACTCTGCAAAATCTATCCTCCTTTTCACTGACTAACTATAGTCCTGTTTTCCATGATTTCCTTTTGTGACCTATCTATTTCGCTTTAGAAAGTCTTCCTTATTTGGGGCCTATGGTGGCTTAATACCACTTCTTCTAGTCTTTGGACACAGGTGAACAACCACTGTAGGCTCCTGACCTTCTAGATTCCATGGTTACCTAGCCTTAATCCAGAGCTTCTGAACACTGACCACCCAGCTTGACCCTCACCTATGAAATAACACTGTGGCCCACTGCCCATGGTAGAAAAAGTGGCTCTCTCAGTAGTTCTGCCATTGTTTTACAGTCTACCTATAGCCATGTCCTTAAAAAGGAATGTTTATCATCTCTAAGCTATGCCACTTAAACATTACCATTTCCAAGCACAAAGACAGAGTGGTATTTGTCCCTTCAGTATTGCCAACTCTTGTGGAAGTGATATACACATCCAGCTAGTAGAAATATGAAACACAGTTTGTTAGGAAAAAATAACTGGTGAATTAGTAGAGCACACTGGAACCTCTAGGCTCCTCTCCTGCCAGAGGTATACTTAGACCAGATAGAGTTAGACTATATCCACCAGGGCAAATGTTCTAATAGAAAAGAATTTGATCTTTGAAATGCCCTGCATATTGATGACAGAATGAGGAGTAGGAATACATATCTCTGTGCCTGTGCAGCAATGGAAGGTCCTTGGTAGCAGAGTGATCTCAGTGATAATCCACTATTCATCTATTGAGTCAACTCTGTTAAATTGTCAAAGATAAGAGGAAATGTGCCTGAGGACCATCCATATTTGTTTTGTCTCCTAAAGTTATCTCGGTCTATATTTTAAGATGGAATTCTTTTAGTCTAAGTTTCAGCTAAGTTGCTGAGACCATTGCTAGGTTTCCAAAGTTAAAATCTAAGACCCAGACGCAGGATATGTAACGAAGTTGTAAGAACATCAGTTATATATACTCTTAGCTAACCACACATTTCTGGTTAAACGTGGCTAGAAAGTTAGGATGACACTCAAAGAGGGTTTACTTGAAAAGAGTTTCTCTATAGTCTCACTACTCCTGAAGAAGAACAGAGAGTTTTCTACTGCTTGATCTCAAGCCCTGTGAAAGGGCTTCAAAGGTATTCAATAAAACCTTGGTCAACATCCTCTATTCGTGACACCTCACAAATCAGTAAACTAGTGTCTAAGTCATTCTTTAGAAATTTAAATGGTAGAGGGGCTGGTGGAGGGTCTTTGTCATAGCAGAACATGAGCTGCATTTTTAGAATTTCATTTCCAGAATTTTCTAGGAGAGAGAACTAATGCTCCCTTGGACCAAATATGGACCTTAATTAGATGAAAAATTTGGTGTGATATCATGCTGGCTACTGCCAAGACAACCACCTGGAGAAAAGAAAAAAAATTCGCAAAAATAAGATAAAATGACACTGAATATATAACCACTAAAAAAACAAATAGGGAACCAGGAAAACAGTGATACATTTACCCTATCAAAAACATCTTAGTTGACTAATCCATTGAAATTGGGGGATTGCAGATGGAAATATTTTCAAAAGAAAAATGACAGCAACTGATGAAAATCTAGTAGGTTCATAAAAGGATAAAGGCAGAATAATGTCAAATAAGTATAACTGTTCCAGTCCCTTCTCTGTTCTCCTTCCTTCCCTTTTAAGGATCACAAGTTATGTCTAAATAAGCAGAGAGCTTGGAACTGACAAAGTAGAGTGAGAAGAGCCTGACCTTGCCAGCTCCATCTCATCACAACTTAACTTAGCTCAAGAAAATAGAATTTGAATTTGTAGTACAATAGTGGATCAGGTATGTTAACTCCCAACACTCTGCTTTCTGTAAATCTAAGTGACCAAATAATTTTTTATACCAAATATTTACAAAAAAACCCAAGTTTTTAACTTTTTATCTAGTTGGAGGAAGAACTACAACTACAAAAAAAAAATAAATTATCAGTTTAAAAAAATAATAAAAATTCTTCATATTCACATTTCATGAGTTATATTTAATTTACTAATAATAAAATGTTTGAAAATAAGCTTTTAACGTGTTTTTAAAAATTACAACATGTTTTGACTTTAGCTATTGCTAATGCTAGGGTGAACACTTTGACTAACATTTAGTTGGACATCCTTTGCAAAGCAGTTGATTCATTAACGCTTTGAATTCCACTGGTTTGTGGAAACTCTTAGAGAATTCCCATCTATCATTTCATTACATGCTATTTTTAATCCTAGATTAGAAAAAAGAGGTTTAAATATCAAGGGTGAGGTTGAATTTTTTTTAACTATTTTTGAAATAAATTGCTCTGTAATATAACTACCAAGCTTTAAATCATCCCTTGAAACTGAGTATATTCAGGCTCAAGAAATATTACAATAGAAAATATAGAGAAGGAATGGGGAAAAAAGAAAAATTAATGAGCCATAGTTTAGTAAGACATGTGTACTTTTTTCTCTGTTTGGGCTTTTCCATTGTCAGTTTGATTAATGGGGTGTCTTTAAATATATCTCCTTTTGGATATCTTATATCACAACAAGTCTATTTCATGTTCTTGCCACCAACATTTCCAGTAGATTTCTTCTAACGTGTCAGAATGACAGATAAGTTTCCATAGTCAGCGTTATAGAGAGCTCATTATTGTTTCAAACCAGTGCAATTGCCTTGAAGGTCCCCTAAGCAAAGAGCCTTTGGAGTGCTATGTGATTTTCAAACCCACACTGAATAAATGTATCATTTCTGATACATTTGGCCTTAAATAAGGGGCCTTAAAATAAGGGTTTAAGTCACCATTCAAGGTCAAGTACTGGTTTTTGTAAACATTTCATGATAATCTCCTGAGTGGATGAGAAGTAAAAATGTAAAATATCTTAAGGATATGAACTTTCCATTTCTCATATATAAAGTGTGATTTCTTTCTTTAGGATTCTTTAGGAGAATTTCATTTCCAGAATTTTGGGCTAATAATACTAAACTAATAGATCTTCTAAAATTTATTTAATTCATACATTAATCAGTGATCATCAAGATAAGTATACTTCCTTTACCTATTTCAACCATTCCTCCACCCACTTCCCTTCTGGCAACCACCAGTTTGCTCTCTATGACTAAAAGTCTTTTTTGTTTGTTTGGTTTTTGTTTTTGTTTTTCTTTGTTCATTTTGTTTTTTAAATTCTGTATATGAGTGAAATCATATTGTATTTGTCTATCTCTGACTGATTTTGCTTAGCATTATACCCTCTAGATCCATCCATGCTATTAGAAATGGCAAAATTTCATTATTTTTTTTTATAGCTGAGTGATATTCCACTGTATATTTTCATACCCCCTCTTCTTTATCCATTCACCTATCAATAGACACTTAGGTTGCTTCTGTATTCTGGCTATTGTAAATAATAACTGCAATAAACATAGGAGTGCATATATCTTTTTGAATTACTGTTTTTGTTTTCTTTGGGTAAATATCCAGGAGTAGAACTACTGGATCATATAGTAAATTTTATTTTTAACTTTTTGAGGAAACTCCATGCTGTTTTCCACAGTAGCTGTGGAAAATGTGGCTGCATTTCCACAGGGTTCCTTTTTCTCCATATCCTCACCAAGACTTGTTTCTTATGTATTTGATTTTAGCAATTCTGACAGCTGTGAGGTGATATGTCATTGTAGTTTTGATTTGCATTCCCCTGATGATGAATGATATTTTTATATATGTGTTGCCATCTGGATGTCTTCTTTACAAAAATGTCTACTCAATTCTTCTTCCCTTAATGTTGAGTTGTGTAAGTTTTCTATATATTTTGGATACTAACCTTTCACTGAATAGATCATTTGATTGGATACATCATCTCCCATTTGGTGAGTTGTCTTTTTATTTTGTTGATGATATAAAAGCACTGATGAAAAAAATTAAAGATGACATAAACAAATGTAGACTTATTTCATGCAACTTATTTCATGCTTAGTTTATGCTTATTTGTTGGGGAGAACAAATATTATTAAAATGTCCATACAACCCAAAGCAATCTACAAGTTTAATGTAATCTGTATCAAAATACAAACAGCACTTTTCACAGAACTAGAACACCAGCTTTTAATCCAGAAAATCTTTATAAAACATGTAAATGTTTATGTTTTTTATTCCTCAAAGACTCTTATCTAGATCATAAAGCTTAATTGTCTCCCCTAAAATTACCAAATATTTGTAAAAAATGTCTCTGTGTATTTATAAAGAATTCAACTTGTCAATAGAATGAACCTAACAGGGAAAAAAATGTATAAAAATACCTATAAGCCAATTACATAGCACTTCATTAATATTAAGAACTGCTTTTCAAAAGACAATGTCAAGAGATAAGAAGACAAACCAGACTGGAAAAAAATGGTTGCAAAAGACATCTCATAAAAGGCTGTTATCCATATTATACAAAATACTCTTAAAACTCAACAATAAGGGCACCTGGGTGGCTCAGTAGGTTAAGCCACTGCCTTCGGATCTGGGGTCCCAGAATCGAGTCCTGCATCAAGCTCCCAGCCCTACCAGGAGTCTGCTTCTTCCTCTGACTTCTCCCTTCTCATGATCTCTTTCTCTCTCTCTCTCTCAAATAAATAAATAAAATCTTTAAAAAAGAAAAAAAACTCAACAATAAAATAACCAGCCTGATTTAAAAATGAGTCAAAGACCCTAATAGACTCCTTTATGAAAGAAAACATAAAATGGCAAATAAGCATTTGAAAAGATGCTCTACATCATATGTCATCAGGGAAATGCAAATTAAAAATTAGGTACCAGGGCGGATCAGGTGGATCCAGGTAGTTAAGTATCTGCCTTCTGCTCTCATCATGATCTCAGGGTCCTGGGATAGAGCCCCACATTGCATTGGGCTTCCCGCTCAGCAGAGAATCTGCATCTTTCTCTCTCTCTCTCTCCCTCTGCCCCCTCCCCACTGCTCATTCTCTATCTCAAATCAAATATTAAAAAAAAAAAAACTAAAATAATGATATACCACCACACACCTATTACAGTGGCCAAAATCTTGAACACAATAACATCAAATGTCAGATGTGGAGCTATAGAGACTCTCATTAATTGTGGAAATGCAAAATGGTGCAGCTACTTTGGAAGACAGTTTGGCAGTTGCTTATGAAACTAATCATACTCTTACCATATGACCCAGAAATCATGCTCCTTGGTTTTGACCCAAAGGAGTAGAAAATTCATGCCCACACAAAATCTACACGTGGGTGTTTATAGTAGCTTTATTCATAATTGTCAAAACTTGAAGCAACCAAGATGTCCTTCAGTAGGTAAATAAGAAAACTATTGTATATGCAGACAATGGAGTATCACTCAGCACTAAAAAGAAATGAGTTATCAAGCCATGAACACACAAAAGAAACTTACATTACTAAGCAAAAATAATAAATCTGAAAAGGCTAACACAATCTATGATTTCAACTATACAACATTCTGGAAAAAGCAGACCTATGGAAATAGAAAAAATAACAAAAACAAATAATCATTACCAGTGGTTGCAGGTGGCATGTAGCAGAGGGATAAATAAGATCACAGAAGATTTTCAGGACAATGAAAATGCTCTGTATGATATTTCAGTGATGGATACATTTCATTATACATTTGTCCAAACTCAAATATGCAATACCAAGAATGAACCCTAATGTAAACTATGGGCTTTTGGGTGATTGTGATGTGTCAGTGAAGGTTCATTAAGTGTAACAAATGTACCATTCTGGGGGTAGATATTGATAATGAAGAAGTCTGTACATGTGTGGGGGCAGGGAGCTTACAGGAAATCTCTTTATCTTCCTCTCAATTTTATTATAAACCTAAAACTGTTGGGGCACCTTGATGGCTCAGCTAAGCATCTCTCTTTGGCTCAGGTAATGATCCCAGGGTCCTGGGATCCAGTCCAGCATTGGGCTTCTTGCTCAGTGGAAAGCCTGCTTCTCCCTCTGCCTCTACCTGCCATTCCCCCTGCTTGTGCTCTCTCTTTCTCTCTCCCTCCCTCTCTCTCTCTGCCAAATAAATAAAATCTTTCAAACAAAAAAACCTAAAACTGCTCAAAAAATTTTATAAAACCACCTAAACCAATTGAAAGATTCATTTTTGATAGAGTTATTCTATAAGAAAATTATTCAATATTCAATAATTTAATAATTATTCAAATTACAGGAGAATTATTCAATAGTCATTGTTAAACTACATACAAAAAGAATTAAAGCATTTTTAGAGATATTTAATCTATTTCATAGTCAACTGAGACTTAATTAGATGAGTGAGTAGTTTCCTAAACAAGTTTTATTCCCTTTAAAATTCATCATGTGTTTGCTTGAGCTTTTTACCAGGAGAGTTAATTTCTTCCCAGAAGATCATGAACTCTATCAGGTAAGAAGGTTTTGTCCCAAACAAGGTTTATAAGATCATCTTTTTTTTTTTTTTCCATTGGGTTTGATAAAGTCATGTTTTACTACATACAATGTGAATGGGTGTTACTTGAACTTGAGTCTCCAGGATATCTTAACTTTTCATTACAGTAGGCAAAACTCATCAGAAAAATTATTTTGTAGGCTCTTCTTTAGGGAGTATTATTACTACTTCTGCAAATGACAATAATTAATTTTGAAAACATTTGAAAAACATTTTCAACTTTCAAACAAAATCTGCCAATCTGTGTAAAATAATCAAAAGAATGTATTTTGTCCTAATAATTAAAAACCACTTAAATATGAGTTGGACTGCTTGCTTAAATATTTAAATCGATTGCTATTATGCATTTTTGTGACTCTTCTAATATTAAAATGCAAATATGTGTATGAGAAACATTATCCAGCAAGAAGAGGAGGCCCTGTGGTAGACATATATTAAACATAAGAAGACAGTCTCTGAATTTTAAGATACCTTGCTATTCTTTTCCATGAAAAAAAAAAAGATACTCCATTATTGATGACATTTTCCATTATGACATCTCATCCGGATTTCAAAGTGAAGTGGTTGCTTTGATGAAATAATAATGCAGGAAAAGTAAAGAAGAATAGATTAAAATATTTATTTTTGTTTTAAAGTTCATCATGTTACTTCAGTAAAAATATACACAAACTTGAAAGTGATTTGACTACATAATGTGTGTTTCTCACTACTACAAGAGGAGGCACGAAATGTTGGAAGCTGTGTCTGTGTTGAACATTGTATCATTTAAAAGTTTTAGTAGACCAATCAATTATGAAAAGACATCCTACATGTAATATATTTGAAAAAGAAAATCTTTTGTGTCCTGCAAAATTTTGGATGAGTATTTATGTAGAATATTTTTAATATAGAACACACATATATATTCACTTTAGGTGGTTCTTACTGTTTATTTAATTCATGGGTTTTATCTCATGTTCTTTGGACTCCCAATCAATAATTGGGATTGAATAATTATATTCAATAATTATATTCAATAATATATTATATAATATATTCAATTATATAATATAATATAATATAATATAATATAATATAATATAATTAATATAATTAATATAATGAAGAATAGCAAAGAGATTCAGTATAATTCAAGATACAGAGTGTAACAAATCAGAAGTCATTGTTGCATTGGTTTGGGGGAATAATAAATTATTCATTAAGATGATCAATAGTGAACCACAGTGACTATTTTGAGGACAGAAGAACACTTATTTGTCACTGCATTGTAATAATTTTAAATAGATAAATAGTAATGCTTATAATTAAAATATTATAATTTTATAGTTTTATTAAATCTGTCCACATACAGAAATAGGACACATTATGTTTATCAGTCTTAGAAAGAACAAACAATCATCAGAACAATTTCTTCAGCTTCAAATAATAAATCTGACATTAAGAGATCGCCACATTGTACTGTGGGCAGTATTATATTGCAAACAATATAAATAAAAATGGATAACTTTAAAGTCTCATTACTAATGTTTGGAAGGTACTTTGAATGCTCTTCACACATGAGAGAATTTTATCCAAACTGAAAATAGGTATAAATGCAAAAAGAATCCTCTCCTCAAGATTGACTTAGTCCATGGTCATGACACACATCTTGGCAAGTTGGACTGAAATTAATTTACCTCTTTATACATCCGTGTTGAACATTTCTGTGAAAAATCTGTGCCAAGTATATCTTGTTGGATGTAAGATATAGGTACAATCTTGTCTTTCTCTTCTAAGAAATTTCAAGCCCTTCAGAGTCAAGGGCTGTAAAGAGTAGAAACTAATTAACTGTTAAATGATAAATATATTGTGCCATTTTCTACTAAGCATCCTTTTTAAACTAAAAAATATAATTGCTTCTACTTGTAGCATTTCTCACTTTATCTGAGATTTTATATTCATTACTGTATATAATCATATAACAAGCCTATGATGTAGACAAATTGGGTGTGATTATTGCACTTTTAAAAGGTTGCACATCTGGTAAGCACAAGAACCAAAGTTATACCAAGAATTTTGAATCTCAGTCTACTGTACCTCTCTTTAGAGAAACCTGTCATGGAAGAGCTGCTACCATTAAAACACTGTTACATATTAAAGGGTATTAATTAAATAGTGGCTTTCCATAAAGAATTTGAGAGTGAATGCAGAAGCATCTCTAAGTTCAAAAGAAAGATGTTCCTAGATTCAGTCTATATTAATAATTAAGATTATTTCCCCTTTCTGAAGAATCATGAAAGCAGTTATAAAATATGTCTAATGACTTTGACAAAAAATAATTTACTTCTCAATTTTAATTGAGAAATATTACTCTTTGAGGGGTATATTCCTGAGGCAATATTTTTGAAATTGCATTTGCTTGAGAATTTCCCATAATTTAGTGGGAATAAAATGTTTACTTGCAGAAGATGAGTTCACATTCATAATGAAGATGAAGCCTACTCTGTCCTCCAAAAAGGAATAAAAAATGTCTTTTTTTTTAGATTGTAAGCCTCTTGAAGCCCAGGGATTATTCATTGCTCTTCTCCTACTAAGAAAATGACTAAACATATGGGAAGAGACTCAACAAAATTGTGTTTAATTTAATTAAATTTAAAGCACAAATATTTGTTAAACAGTTTCAACCAAATTATGAGATTTAATTCTCATTCACTGACTAAAATGGCCTTGATGATCATTATGTTTTTGAATATGAGAAACATAGATAGATAAAATAATTACATAACTAAAAGAAAGAAAGAATAAAAACACCTCTTTATGTGAAAATGTAGTAGTTTGAACCTTAAATTTTAGTTGCTTGACTCAACCTATGATATACTTAAATTCTCATTTGATTTCATATTAACCTTTGTAAATATTACCCCAGTCACTGAAATATTTTTTTAAAGATTTATTTGAGAGAGAGAGAGAGAGAGAGCATGCCTGCGCAAGCTGGAGGGGGCAGAGGGAGAGGGAAAGAGAATCTCAGGCAGATTCCATGCTTAGCATGGAGCCCATGTGGGGCTTAATCCCAACACCACAACCTGAGGCAAAACCAAGAGTAAGCCATTTAAGCAACTGTGCCACCCAGGTGCTCCTGAAATATTTTTGATCCAGCTGCGGACCAGAGGTTCAAGAGTTGACTCAAAGTATTTCTTCAGTTCCTATATCTGCCTCTTTTTCACTGCCATCAATTGATGCAAGAACACTGACAGCACCTGTGGATGTAATAAATAAAAGAGCTCAACAAATTGGGTCCAATTGATTCAGTGAGAAAGTGTTGACATATGAACACTGATTAATGTTTACCTTTCTAAATTTTATACATGTTTTAGATTTTATCTTATGCATCAGTTCCAGTTTTTGACTATAAGCAACTCTGGGTAACTTCAGCAGAAAAAGAATTTGCAGAATTAATAAAGCTTGCAAAATCTGGCTTGGGATGTAAGCAGAATCCAAGGATGTTAGGAGACAGGAAAACAGTTAGGTTGGGTCCAAAAACAGTCTGAATAAGATGTATTCTTTGTCTCTACTGCTTCAATATTTCAACCTCAATGCCAAAGTAATGTCTTAACCTCTCCATATTTTTGCATTAAATTCTTAGATTCAAAATCTCGGCAGGTTATGTCTTCTCTTCCCAACAATTAAAAGAAGGAACATCTAGGTTACTCATTTTCAATATGGTGGCAGTGGAGCCCTGACTCTTAACACAACTTGCTCAATGAGGGCTCCTCCTAAATAGAGACAATTGTTCACTTTGCGTAAGCTAAAATGGGTAGACATGTCTACCATATTTTTCAATTTATAATGTAAGTTCATTGAAGTTATGGATTCATTTGTACCTCATATTTGCATTCCTCACTTTGCTTAAAACAATGTTAGTTATATTGTATGCAGTTTAACATCTGCCAATAGGCTCCTGAATAGAGGTAAAATAATCTCTTTCAAGGCCAATATTCCATGTTTTCTAAATCTGGATTCAAATAACTATTTTTATTTCTCTAGAAATTCCATAATCAGAGAATTCAACACATGTTACAGAGTATCTTTAATCACTGAAGTCTATCAACAAACATTTGTAAGGCATGCAAAGCTTTGTAACATGTACTTTAGGGAATCCTAAAGAAGTAAATAACAGTCTGTGACCCAAAGACACTCATAATCCTGATACAGAGATGAAATTTTTCTTATGGCAAACAACTTGGAAAAGAAGTCTAAGGTACAATAAGCAAGAGCATATGATATATAAAGGCTCTTGCACAGACATTAAGAAAATACCAAGTAACCAAAAGATTAATGTGGACTGTGTTTACTTCAAGATTTATACAACCTGAATTCAAGGATGGATAACATTCTTAAAATAAAAATCTGATGAATAAAAAATTGTGAGGCAGTTTGATTTATATAACACTAATAAAAAGTCCCTGCAATGCATTATTAAAACGGGTTT
>CM053604.1:97991673-98018380 GCA_028646535.1 Procyon lotor
TATGAAGACAAAGAAATTTTAATTCACAGTCACAGATTCCAATTGCAAAATATATATAGATAGATTCCTTGTAATTCAGCAATAACGTGAGAATGTAGTCCTGAGATGCTGGAAATTATTGGCAAACATCCTACCCCTGAACCAATTCATTTGATCACCATAAATCGGATCATCAGTATTAAAACTGTCTTTACCATTTTATTCTTCATAAGCATCTGTCTTGTCTTCCATTGTTACTTGTGTGATTTGATGTTCTTTATGTTCAACCCCCATCCTTCAGCTTTCTTGATGAGAGAAGTGACCCTGATAAATTCATTTGTAACATCTGTAATAAGGCCCTTATTTATAATAAGTTTTATTAATCAATTAAGAATGACTTATTTCTTTTTTAAAGATTTTTTTTAATTTATTTATTTGACAGAGAGAGATCACGAGTAGGCAGAGAGGCAGGCAGAGAGAGAGGGGGAAGCAGGCACCACGCCCAGCGGAGAGCCCGATGTGGGGCTCGATCCCAGGACCCTGAGATCATGACCTGAGCCAAAGGCAGAGGCTTTAACTCACTGAGCCACCCAGGTGCCCCAAGAATGACTTATTTCAAAAAAAAAAAAAAAAGAAAGAAAGAAAGAATGCCTTATTTCTAGTAGTAATAAGTTATTTTGTTAAAATATCATAAAATAAAAAATATTCTTGGGGCGCCTGGGTGGCTCAGTTATTAAGCGTCTGCCTTTGGCTCGGGTCATGATCCCAGAGTCCTGAGATTGAGCCCTGCATTGGGCTCACTGCTTGGCAGGAAGCCTGCCTCTCCCACTACCATTCCCTCTGCTTGTGTTCCCTCTCTCGCTGTGTTTCTCTCTGTCAAATAAATAAGATCTTAAAAAAAAATATTAAGTGGAAAAATATTACAAAGTTAATCATAATACCTGTTTTCCATTATAAGTAACCATTTACCGTTTTAATTTATGGTATCAATTTATGGTACACAAAATTATATAATAAATTTAATGAATTAAATGGTCCAGACACAAAATTTTTTAAAACTTGACCTAAATGAAGAAGTCCATATAACAGGTCAATTTCATTTAAGTGACTCAGATTTATCAATAAATATGTATGAAATTTTCTTTTTAAATGATGACAACATCTTTGATACTTCTGTCATCTAGAGTTAAGGTCTATGCTCTTCTCTTGAATCTGTATGGGTATGTGACCATTTTGAGCAATAGCACACTGAGAAAGTGAAATTATAGAACTTCCAAGGCTAGGTCATTAAAGAAATGCAGCTTGCAAAAAAAAAAAAAGAACGAAAGAAAGAAAGAAAGAAAAAAGAAAATAAGTGCAGCTAGCAACCTACTTGTGGGGCCTCTCACAATGCTGCTCTAAACCACCACATAAGAAATCAAATACCCTAAGGCCACTATCCTGTGAGCCACCATATGGAAAGACTATACTTAGGCTCTCTAGTTGACTGTTCTAGTTGAACAACAAGCCAACAGCATCGGTTGCCAATCATAGGAGCAAATCATGTTGGATGCCCAGCCCAGTCAAGCCTGAAAATAACTGTAGCCACAACCAACAGCTGGCCTCTTTTCAAATTCCTGGCTCAAAAAAACTGTGAAGCACCACCAAAAACAGAAACAAAACAAAAAGTTTTATCACTAACTGGTTTATAAATCACTAATTTTGAAAGTGATTAGGAATTTAGTTCAAGTTTGAAATGGCAATCAATTAGACAAATAAGAAAATTAAATATAAAAAGTGTGCAGAAGTCAATTATTTTTTACTTAAGCAAGATTTAGTACAGTATGAATTTTATTTCTTGCAATCCAAGAGCAAAGAGATCAGTTGCACTCCGTTGTAGAGTGTAGAATTCCATCTTCCAAATAAGCTTAAAAAGTCAAAAGAGGTTAAAACCAAAATATGATGAGTACGAGTCCCAAAAGTTACCCAGAGAACACTTTATGCATGGAATTGAAAAATTAAAATATAAATTCAAGCTGAAAAGCATGAGTTTTAAGTATCTACTTTCCCATCATTTGTCAAACAGATAGAACTATATCCCTAAAGTAGCCATATTAGCCTACAATTCAGGTGGGATTATCAGGTAATCAACCACAGATTGTATATGCCTGTCCAGAATTTTGTGCTATAATCCAAATCTATAACTGTATTTTGGCACCAAGAAACTTTAGCTAGGCTGAGATCTTCATTCCAGTCCTTAGTGTATTATGTATCAGTTTGATCTCTGGAAGGTATAGAAATAAATACAAACATAAAGAAGCAAATCAGAACAATAATACTCATTGTCCTAAATTAAATTTAGCAAAGTTTTCTAACCTTGGTGATCATTTCTTTGCATTTGTCATTTAAGTGCTTGTAATGTTTAACAGAATATGACTTTTTTGAAAACCTATTGTATCAGATTTTTAATTTTAAAAGTATAAAAAAATCAGCTTAGGTTTTCAAGCCATGTTTGGATTGATACATAACATGAATTTTTACATTTAAAAATTTACACACTAATTTGTGAGTTTAAGTGCATTAAATTTTATTAGTAGATTTATAAATCTGTCATTTTGATAATTGAGAGATTCAGATATATTGTCTTTCTTCTACTATAATTAGAGATGTACTTATAAATATAATCAATTATGTAAGTTAAATTGTGATAATTTAACAATGATCAAAGAATAAAAGGAATTTTTACATTTTTTACAAAAGCTATCAGATTTATAAATTAAAAGCATAGCTTATATGTTAAACTTGATAAAAATGATTAACAAAATCTATAGTTTTAATAAGTAAACTGATTTAAACAAGGCAATGCAAATAATCATTTACACACAAAAATTCCAATCAGATACTGACAATTGAAAGGATTTCCATTGCCTCACTATAGAGCAATAAAATACAAAAGTTAGTATCATTTTTATATATAATTTGAAGCCAAATTATTAACTGTGCTTTGATAATCTTTGAAGCCTAGAACCTGGTTTACCGATTGAAGACTTTAATGAAAACATCCTGATGTTTAAGAAATCAAAACTAAACACACAGGAAATTCACCAGCTACACAGTGAATACTTTAAATATCAGAGATCACTTACAGCCAAACACTGGTCTGAAGGTATTTTGGACCAGAAAAGCCATGTGTGCTTGGGCTACAAATTCACATGAAGTTATTTCACGGTAAATAATTTTCCTCCACTTGGGAAAGACAGGCCAGGTTCCCTAACTGCACGCAGAACATCTTCAAATCCATTCTTTCACTGTGGTTGTATTCCTTGGGGGCTTTATTGCATACTTCCTAGTCAACATCCAATGTTGAGTGGTGCTAGGTTTTGCTTCTTGTAACCCACACTTCATGTGGCTATCAAAACAGGAATGCAAATTGACTGGAGATTGTAGATTCTTTAATCTTACCTGCTCATCTCCCTAGATCCCTACATTCAATTTATTTTACTATACTAGGTCAGAAATGCAATTAAAATAGAATTTAAGGGGCGTCTGGGTGGCACAGTCACTTAAATGTCTGCCTTCAGCTCAACTCATGCTGTCAGGGTTCTGGGATCGAGCCCCACATCTGGATCCCTGCTCAGTGGGGCATCTTTTTTTCCCTCTCTCTCTGCTCCTCTCCCTGCTCCTGTGATTGCTCCCTCTCACTCAAATAAATAAATAATTTAAAAATACCGGTCCACCATACTTCCACTTTATTCTTAAAATAAATAATTTGAAAACAGTTTAGTTATTGACACATTTCAACTACAAAATTACAATTCAACTAACCCAGATATTGGAAGTAGATAATATCAGTCAGTCAACTAACAAAGGTAAATGAAGTGCATCTATAAACTTCACATAATCAGAAATAAAGAATTAATGAATTTTTCATAAGTTACTCTATTCTTTCTTCATCTTAGAGAATGGGAGTCAGAAACATTAGCACAGACAGGCTTTGTTAGTCAAATAAGGGAGAAAAAAGAAAAGAATTACCATTGCAAAAATGTAATAGGTTTTAACATTTTTATAAATTTTACCAGAAAAAAAGACATTAAAAAGATCACTCTATTAGGTGAATTTTTCTAATAAGAAATTAATGAGAAAATAATGGTAGTTGTTTTATTGATGATATTTTTATGTATAGGAAACTGTAACTCAACATCTCTGCAGATATTTCTAGCAAAAGTCAGTTTATTTAAATTATTCATCCAAAATCTATGTTTGTAAATCAAATGAGAATATCTCTAACTCAGGCAAAAATTTTATTCTTTTCTGAAATTACAAGGGCAATATATTAAAATGGAAAAATGTTAGCAGGAGGAAGTGGTTGATATCTGTCATTACTCCTCCAGTGTCTTGGCTATGAGACCTTGGCAAGTCATTCAAACTTTTGGGGACTCAGTCATCCCATTTAACATATGGGATTAATTTATTGCCACCCTGAGGCCAGGAAACAAGATGAAGTATTGATGGAAACCTCTTAAAATTTTTAGGTCAATAATCTGTCATAGTAATTCATTCATTTTTCCTTTTTATTTTTTTTCTGTCCACTCCCACTTATCACCCACTCCACCATGTACTCTTCCAACTGCGTCATAAAGTCTTAATCTTCATGCTCTGTTTTTTAGGAGACAATTTAATCTAGAAAGGAATAGTTGTACACTTATTTGGAAATGTACTCTTTCTGGAAGACAATGGCTAAGCTGACATCCTATGTAGAAATGAAATTAAAGTTGGTTTCGGCTATCCTCTAATTAAGAAAAAAAAGGAGCCAAAAGTTACTACAGACTTCAAAGATCAAGGAAAATTATCACCAGATTTTTCAGGATTTTCTTGTTCTCTGGAATAAAAAGTGCAACTATGTGATCAAATCAAGACTTTTGAAGGAGAGAAAAAAAATAGCCATATCATTCTACATTCTATGAATATATTTTACAGTCAACTCTTCTGTAATATGGAGTCATAATGTTGGACTTCTTACAAGTAGACCTTCCAACTAGAAAGCTCTGGTTATTATTAGCTGTTTTGAATAGTTGAGTTTATATTTCAATGACTTCTCAATCCACAACACAGAGTATTTTTGCTTAGCCAAAAATGATTTTTATAGTGTGTGTCTTTTTAGAAAAAAAATCCTAATTATAAAGGAATATGCAATGACTCTTAGAGCTACAGACCTGGCTCATGATTTATTTTACAAGACTTTCCTCACACTTCTTTGCTAAAGACATTCTTTGTGTTTTATTACAAGTTTCTTCCATTGCGTCATGCTCTCAGTGGAATGGTGTGCCTATATTTTATTTTACTCCTGCCATTAATTACCTGTGGGTCTGTATCATGTCTCCCTCAGACCCATTTATTATAATGGTGCCTGCTGGTGTCCCTGCAGCTAGCAGTCTGTCAGCATTTCCATTAGAAACCCCATTGCACAGGGGTTTAAAATTCAGCTGTAAAATTGTGCTTTGGGCTGTACATATTTAGAGTACATGATACAAGCTGTGAAGCTCTTTATTTTTAGCTCTAAAAAGACAAATTTGGAAAAAAGATGTTTAAAAATTGATATGCATATAGGTCCTAACCTTTGTGATAAGTTAAAATATATATATATATGTAATACCATGAAACATTTACAGGTTTTGTTTCATTCTTTTCAAAATGGAAACACATTTGTGTGAAGTTTACAGGAAATTCAGTATAACTTAGATTATATGAATAATTTCATATCTCTTTGTTTTGCCTTAATTTCTTAAAAATACATATGGGCATTAATTTTTTAAAATATAAAACTAATCTTCTAAAATGTTTTAGGAGTTAGCTATGGAGTTGTTCATTGGACAGCTTTCAAATATGAATGTTATTTACCATAAAAATGCTTTGGGATTTAGAAATCATAAGTTTCTAAAAAATTATCATACCAGGATAAATTAAATTTCCCTTATCTTGGGTATGACAACATTGGATTGCCAGACAAAATCTAAGACATCAGTTAAATGTTAACTTCAAATTTAAAAAGCGCAGAATTTTTAGTATAAGTATATCCCAAATATCACATGGAATAAAGCTATATAAAAAATACAGGTATATATTTGTTAATTATCTAAGATTCTATTTTAACAAGGTGTTTTGTATTTTCATTAGCAAAATCTGGCAACTATAACTAAAATAAAAATTCTATGTTATAGAACATCTAAGGGATAAAAAATGACAAAATGTCCTGGATTTTTAAAAACACTACATAGGTTATAGAAACACTTTTCCAAAGAGTAAGCTCATTGTTAGAAAATAACAGGTTCTTCTGGATAAGAGTCAAAATGGAATAATATGACTGAGGAGAAACAAGAGAATCATGTTTAATGAAAAGAGATTCCCTAAGGATGAGAACCAAGATAACCAAACACAAAGGCACTAAGGAAAAAAAACAATAGTAACAAAAATCTAAGAAGTCATTTCCAGTTGTACAGTGCCCCTTGTGGACTATCATAAATATTTGACTTAATTCTGAAGTATGCAACCACTAAATACATATTAAGGCACTTATTTGATTTGATAATAAAATAAACTTGGAAAAAGACTATATCTACAAAAAAAAAAGTCAACGTATTTCATTCATTCATCAACCAAAACTCGTCTTTATGCAGTTAGAAGAGGCGGGATGGAAATAAATGGAGCTAGCATTTGGGAAATGGCTGGGAAATTAATAAGTAAGAGTAGTTCGGATAAGTTGCATTGTCATAGCAGTTATTAGGGTTGAAAAGAGTCAATGATAAAACAGTGTCTTCATGAAGCACTAATCAATTATACCTAACAAAAAATTGTACACATAGCATATCATAACACAAGAATAGGATCAAAAACTTTATGAAAAAAAAACCATTTTATGGTTAGCACAAAACATAAACACTGTTCTAAAATGTGTCAAAAAATGGGGCACCTGAGTAGCTCAGTTGGTTAAGTATCTGACTGTTGGTTTTGGCTCAAGTTGTGATCTCAAGGTCCTGAGATCTAGACCAACAGCAAAATATCCAAAAAAAAAACTAACAGAATATAAAAAAGTAAATAAAATAAATAAAATTTTAAAAAATAAAATCGTGTTTTACATTAATATACGTAATAAGTACATTATTATGTACTTCAACTAGATTCCTTCATAATAAATAAAAATGGGAATTCCACTCATGTAATGGCATGTTAGCCTATCTAGCAGTAAACCTCCTGACCATAACAAAAATTCTCAAGGAAAAATATAAAGACAAAAAATAAAGGCAAGTAAAAATATAAGGACAAAATACAAAGACAACTGCTACAAGTTATTGGAGAGTGACCAACATGTTACAGAATTGAGGGAATGTGGCTCTTTTTTTTTCATATTTGGTTTATTCATTTGTCAGAGAGAGAGAGAGAGTGCACAGCTGGGGGAGCGGCAGGCCAAGGGAGAAGCAGGCTTCCTACTTTGCAAGGACCCCCATGTGGGACTTGATCCCAGGACCTGGGATCATGACCTGAGCTGAAGGCAGATACTTAACTTTCTGAGCCACCTAGGTGCCCCAGATGTGACTCTTGACAAAGGAGAATCATACTGTTTGAGGCCCAGAACCATGAAGGTATTTCCTAGTTTGAATGGCACCTGGAGGAGAAACCAGTTTCATGGGGCTAAGGAATTGTCAGAAAATGACAGTGGTCAGTGCTGCCAGAACAGAAAGTTGCAATGGGTAATCTTGAAAAGGAGTTAACTACATATTGGTTAGCACTAAAAATCTGCATATAAGTTCCCCTCAAATCTTTAACTGACTCAAACTATGTATGAACAGAAAAATATTCCAAATAATACATCAGAAAGCAACATTTGAAAACTAAAGAGCTACACAGAAATTTTTAACAGCTACCCAGTACCTGGAAGGCACTTTATAGATCACACCAAGTCCCATCAAATTAGGGAAGCTTGGTAAATTGCTCCAGGGGTGCCTGGCTGGCTCAGTCAGTAGGGCATATAACTCTTGATCTTGGGGTTTTAAGTTCGAGCTCCAAATTGAGTGCATAGATTACTTAAAAAGAAAATCTTAAAAAAAATACTGTTACCCCAGGAGGACCACACATTCAGAGTAAGGAACATCTTTAAGGACTCAGGATCACTCCCAATGTTAAAGTAAAAAACTGAAATTGGCCTATTCTAATAAAGCAGCTTCCACAAGAACAAAGTGATTAGTAATTTAGTAGTTTGATTGTAAAAATTTCAACCATGTTTAGAAATACATATATACTTTCAAGTCTTTGAAGCATATGATCCTGTTTCCAGTGGCCATTCTTATTTTAGTTAGGCAAAGAAACAGGAAAATACGATCCATAATCAACAGAAGCTAACCTGCAGAGGACCTTGATATTGGGACTAGCAAAAAAAAAAAAAAAAAAAAATAGAAATATAATAGCTACTATAAATATGTTTAAAATGTCCAAAAAAATAGATATCATCAGTTAAACTATGGGGAATTTCAGAAGAGATATAGCAATCTTATTAAAAAAAAGAAAATCAAAGAACTAAAATACATAATACAGAAAAATAATTCATTGGATGTTACACGAAAATTTACTCTTCAAAAGAAAAGATCAATGACGTGCAGGTGGAAATAGAAACTAACCAAACTTAAGCACATAGAGAAATACACATAGCTCAATGACCCATGAGACTAACATGCACTCTAACATTCATGTAGTTAGAATTCCAGAAAAAAAGGAAAGAGAAAACAGGGCAAGGATATTTAAGAGATAATAACCAAAAATATCTACATTTGATGGGAAAAGCCTCAGCTCCAAGAATCTCAGTAAACACCAAGAAAGATAAAGACAAAGAAATATATACCTTGGCATATCATAGTCAAATTTCTAGAAACCAAAGATAAAGAGAAAACCTTGAGAAGCTGAAGAAAAAACTCATTACATTCATTGGGTCAAAAATAAGAACGAAGACTAACTTCACCTCAGAAACAATGGACTCTGATCTGTTTCTCTTTTATTGCCTCTGCTTTTGTTTTCACGTCAGACAAACCATTGCCTAATCCAGAGTCACAAATTTATTTCTATGCTCTCTTCTAAAATCTTCACAGTTATAATTATTGTATTTAGGTTTACGATCTGTGTTAATTTTTGTATCTGGTGTGAAGAATGGATACAACTTCAGTCTTTCCCTTAATGAATATTTATGGCACACTATCAGTCGATGGTAAATGTAAGGGAATTCTCATCCTGCCAATCCTGAACAACATAGCCTCTGTCTACTTCTCAAGGCTTGGCGAAAGAAGGGAGCCCAAACTATTGACTACATTTACCTGAAATTTATTCTCTGCAACACATAGGTGAAAGAGATAAGAAAAACTGGTGATCTTCCCCTCTTCAGGAAGTATTGTATTCTTGACTGAGAACTAGGTGGGAGAAGTATCCTTGTTTTCTTAGCAACATCTGTTCAGAACAGAGATCCCATTATGCTAAGCTGGGGGAAGGAGATAGAGGATGAAACAGGTTGTAGCTCAAGTGCCATAGAAACTCACTGTTCTGACAAGATTTAGATTTTTTTAATAAATATTTGTTCATTGGTCAATTAACCTGTGAGAAAGGAGACAATGGGAAAAATATCTCTTTAACAAATGGTGTTGGGAAAACTGGACAGCGACACGTGAAAGAACAAAACTGAACCACCTTCTTGTATTATATACAAAAATAAACTCAGAATTGGTTAAAGACCTAAATATGAGACCTGAAACTGTAAAACTCCTAAAAGAAAAGATAGGCAGTAATTTCTTTGACACCATTTGTAGAAACATTTTTCTGGAAATGTCTACTCACGGTAAGGGAAACAAAAGCAAAATTCAACTATTGGGACTATACCAAAATAAAAAGCTCTTGCACAGCGAAATAAATAATCAACAAAACTAAAAAACAACCTATTGAATGGGAGAAGATATTTGCAAATGGTATATCTGATAAAAGGTTAAAAGCCAAAATATATGAAGAACTTACACAATTCAACACCAAAAAAACAAATAATCCAACTGAAGAAATGAGCAGAGAAACTAAATAGACATTCTTTTCCAAAGAAAGCATACAAATGGCCAACAGATACATGAAAAGATGTTCAATATCATTCACCATCAGAGAAATGCAAACCAAAGCCATAACGAGATAACACCTCACATCTGTCAGAATGGCTAGAATCAAAAATACAACTAACAGTTGTTGTAAAGGGTGTGGAGAAAAAGTAACCCTCATGCATTGTTGGTACTAATGCAAATTAGCGCAGCCACTGGAAAACAATATTGAGTTTTCCTGAAAAATTAAAAATAGAATTACCATATGATCCAGTCATTCCACTATTGGGTATATATCAAAAAAAAAAGTGAAAACACTATTCAAAAAGATATATGCACTACTATGTTCATTGCAACAATATTTACAATACCAAAATACAGAAGCAACCCAAGTGTCTGCTAATGAGCAAAGAGGTGATGTGTGTGTGTGTGTGTGTAATGGAATATTATTCAGTCTTAAGAAAGAATGAGATCTTGCCATTTGCAACAACATGTATGGACCTAGAGGGTATAAGGCTAAGTGAATTAAGTCAGGCAGAAAAAGACAGATACCATATGACTTCTTCACTCATATGTGGAATTTAAGAAGCAAAACAAATGAACAAAGAAAAAAAGAGACAAGCAAATGAAAAGACTTAAATACAGAGAATGAATTGATGGGCTAGGAGAGAGGGAGGAAGGAGTGAGTAAAATAGATAAAGGGGATTAAGACTACATTTATGGTGATGAGCGCAGAGAAATGTTAAATCATTCATTGTACACCTCAAAGTAATAACACTATATATTAATATTTTAATAAAAAAAGCAATTAACCTATACCTGGCTCAACCTCTAATATTCTAGAGATTCTGATTTATATATCTATACATTTACATGTATATTTGTAAATTTATATATTCATTTGCTATATATTAGAACTATTTTCAGAGACTCTGAATGGTTGTTTAACATAATTTTCTCCAGTTATGGTTGCTTCACTGTAGAACAGTCCAAAACTCCTCATATGACCATTCCAGAAGTGGAATCTCCTCCTTATGTGGCAAATTTATTATATGTGACCTTTTACTATTCTATTAAAATGTCCATAATATGCTTCAAAAAGCAGAAATTTTACTTGTCATAATGAAAAAACCTAGAAATAAATTATAAATATTAAACCCAAAGCCATCTTTAATTTTAATAAAATGAGAATTTTCTGAATAGTAGCTGAGTAAATGATAGAATTACACAGAAATGAGATTTCTTGGAATGCAATAAAAGTAACACCACATTAAACATATAGGATTTAATCAAATCAGTACTTAGCGATTGTTTCTATTTTCATCCATATCTGACAGAACTCTTATAACAATAGCTTAAACAAGATGGAATTTTATTTCTTTCTCATGAAGAAAGAAAAAATATTGAATATAAGAAATCCAGAAGTGGTATATATCAACTTAAAGATCATCAGTATCCTTCCAGCTTGCTGCTCCAATGTGATTATTCCAGCATCCCTTATCACATTTACTTTACAAATAGCAGAATTGAGCAAAAAGCAGAAAACAAAAAGGACAGCTCCCTCTAAATGGCACTACCCCAAAATTGTACATGCTATTTCCACTTAAACATATCAAGTTGTAAGGATAGCTGAGAAATTTTATCTTTCTTTTGAGTAGTATGTACTCAATTAATATTCAAGGATGTATCACTGAGGAAAAAGAGGAGAACAATTACGGGGAAAAACTCTTAGACTCTCATGTGAATATGGGCATTTTATGTAATCAGAAGAAAATTAATTGAACTAATAATTAAAATAGATTCAAAAACAAAGAATAAATTAATAAAGATTAAAATTGAAATGAATAGCAATTTATAAGAATTTACAAGAAAAAGTATATTCAGAAGAAGGATTAAAATATTGAAATCCATTGTAAAGAGAAAAAACAGAAGCAGAAAATATAAAAATAAAATGTTATGTTGAATAAAAACACATAAAAAGATAACGTTTGTTATATCCTAATATCAAAATTCTTAAGAATTATAGAACCTCTAGAAAAATTTAAAATTTCTAAATTCTTTCAAAAAGAAAGCACTTCCAAAATGGCAGAGTAAGGACCTCAGAAAAATCTCTGCTTCACAAAAGCAATTAAAATGGCACAACTTTTTTAAATTAACTTTTCCCAAATTCTAGAAATTATCTAAAGACTTGCACCAATCTGAGGAGAATTTATTCAATAAAAGGACTAGAGCCCATATAAGAACAGAAATCTTTGTAACACTTCCACTTGCCTTGTTCCTAATAACCTCTCCCAGCTCTGTGGTAGTTTTGAAAATCAATAGTGTCATAACCACAATAGTTGTGACAGCAGTCTAGCAGCCATGAAAGGGGGCAAAAAGGACTTGAATCTCCTTGCAAAGCCTTCCCTCAGAGAATACTTACTATCTAACTTGTTTGGCAATTGCCTAGAAAAGCCTTATTTATACAGCCTGTCTTTATTTGAACTGATTCACAGCTCATTTAGGGAGAAAAACCATATCCCCAGGGTATTTGTTAGAAATAATCAGCAGCAATTACTTAAAATTGCACCTGCGCGAGGCAGTGTAACAAGGTCAAAACAGGTTAAAAATGTATTAGGAAAATCTGGCAAATGAGAAGTCCATGGAGGGCTTTGAAAACTGCCAACATATTCCTGGGAATATAGATGGTCACTTGCATGACCAGTGCTGTGCACATGACCATGAAAGACTTCAGAAGGCCTTAATCTCTCAGTTGGTTGTCCTTAAGGCTCTGAGCTAGAAGGAAGTGTAGACTGAGGCAGGATTGATATCTGTCAGAGCAACGAAAGTGTGCCCCATTATATTCACAGAATAAAAATGGGGAGACTTATTTCTTCAAGGCATTTTTAAAAATTGCTGTTCACTCATTAGGTGGTAACTAAGCTAATTAAGCAAAGAATTCAGTGGTAGCAGGTAAAAAAAAAAATTGTATTTTCTACAGAATCACTGAAAACAAACAGCCAAAGCAACATGACCAAAAAGTGGGAATGAACCCAAGGGAAGGTCTTTTGATTTCCAGGGTTGTCATTTACTATCTCATTAGTTTTTGCTTTAAAAAAATTATGAGCCATATGAAAAGAAAAAGAGAAAATATACCCCATAAAAGTTAGCTTTTTGGAAATAAAAATAAAAATTTATTTAAATTGTCCAAGAAGAAAGAGAAAATTCAAATTAGTAAAATTAGTACTGTGAGACATTACTACTGTCCTTAAAAAAAAAAATAAAAAGAATTGTAGGGTAACACTACAAAAACCTGTGTTTAAATTAGATCACATAGATAAAGCAAATTCTTTTTAAGGTGAATACTATAAAAATTGTCCCAAAGAACAGAAGAGTCTGAATAGACCTGTAATGAGTAAACACATTGAATTAGTAGTTCAAAGCAAAACAAAAAACCACTTTCCCCAAAGAAAAGCCTTGGACCACACTGTTCACTTGTGAATTCTACTAAACCTTTGAAGAAGAATTAATAGCAACACTTCACATCCTTTATTAAATACAAAGGAGGAAAAATCACTTTCCAACTCATTCTGTGAGGCTGCACTAGACTGTTACCAAAACCAGATGATATTACAATGAAAGAAAACTACAGAACAATATCCCTTAGGGACATAAATGCAGAAATCCTCACAAAAATATTATCTAACAGAATCCAACACAAACAAAAAAGATTAAATAGTATGACCAAGCAGGTTTATGTAAAGAATGCAAGGTTGATTTGATATTTGAAAATTAATCAATAGTACTACATCATATTAATAGAATAAAGGATAAAAACCACATGATTATCTTAATAGGTGAAAAGGAAGGGTTTGACAAAATCCAACACCTCTTCAAGATGTGTGATACTGGCATAAGGACATAAAGATCAATGGGACAGAACTGAAAGTCTACAAATAAACTCTTATGTTTATGGTTTCATATATAGATGATTTTCAATAAGTGTCTCAAGATAGTTCAATGGGGGAAAAGAATAGTCTTTTCAACAAACAGTATTAAGACAACTAGATACTCATATGCAAAAAAAAATGAAGTTGGGTTCTTTCTTCCCACCATACACAAACATTACTTTAAAATGAACCATAGACTAAAGGCAAGTGATAAAACTATAAACTTCTTGGGGCGCCTGAGTGGCTCAGTCGTTAAGCATCTGCCCTCGGCTCGCGTCACGATCCCGGGGTCCTGGGATTGAGCCCCACACCGGGCTCCCTGCTCAGCAGGAAGCCTGCTTCTCCCGCTTCCATTCCCTCTGCTTGTGTTCCCTCTCTTGCTGTGTTTCTCTCTGTCAAATAAAAAAAATATTAAAAAAAAAAAACCTATAAACTTCTTACAAGAACACATAGGAGTGAGAATGAGATTGGGTTATCTATAGTCTTTCTGTATATGGATCAATAATGGTTAATGCCTGTGACACTAGTTAGGTTATAAATTATATGGTCATGCCATTTATAAGTGTCATTTTAAGGGCGCTGATTAGCAGTCTATTCAATAAATTATTTTATAAAGAACACTTTCCAAACAAAACTACCTTATAACGTTTAAGATCCATAGATACATAGTAAAAGAATAAAGAAAAGAAGTCATTACAATAAAAGTCATTGTAGTGCAGTGATTCTCACCCAGGGGTGATTTCCTCCCATACCCCAGCATCATTTGGCAATATCTGGAGACATATTGGTTTGTCACAATTTGCAGGGATGGGGGTCAGGAGGGCAGAGAGGAAGTAAGAGTGTACTACTGACCTCTAGTGGGTAGAAATCAATGATGATGCTTAACATTCTACAATGCCCAATAGGGTTCCCTTTAATGAAAAGTTTTCTAGAACAAAGTATCTATAGTGCTGAGGTTTAGAAACTCTGAGACAATGTTTACATTTGCAGGGGAGGTATATAAAGTGTATATATTTACACGTTAAGGTAATTGAGCTGTTTGTGTTTTGTGCAGTTTTTTTAGGCATATTATACTTAATAAAAGAGCAGAAAGAAAGAGGGAAAGATGGATGGATGGATGGATGGATGGATGGATGGATGGACGGAAGGAAGGAATCTTGATTAAATATGTATCATATAATTATTTCCAAATATTTCAGGTATAAGTTCTTTCAGACTTCCAAGAGGACTAATTTTCACCCTATATATAGCACTCCAAAATAAAAATATATTAAGCTTGTCTATTTTAGTGAGCAAATAATCCTTTTTAGAAAGTATCACTTAAAAAAAGAGTATACGTCAATTTTACTTGTGATTATTAGTATAAAAATTCTAATTTGTAGCAAAGTAAATTTGGAGGTGGAAAGCCAAGCATGCTTTACTATTATAAAAATTACTAAATGTGATATCACCCATAATTCAAAAAGTTAAATTCTCCTTCGATTACTCAATAAAAATTTTTATTAATAATTTTAAGGAGTAAGAGGACAATTTCTTAACATGATAAAAATATCTTCTCAAAACAACTACTATATCATAATTAATAGCAATTTCAACACGGTGAATGCTGTAAGAATTCATACCAAAAAGAAAAAAGTCTTAATTTTCATGTTTCTGGAAATACAAATTAGTCCAATATGATTTTAAAATAGAAATAAAAGTTGGTGACTTTTTGGACCCTACCCTAGTTTATTCCACACTGTTTTCTATAAGTTTCTGGACTATACTCACTCATCTTTTTGTCGATGAGATTCTCAAAATAATAAGAAACTTCATAATTTAAGTCCTTAACTATCATTTTTATTACAAAGTACTTGGAGTATGGACATATCCATATCCAGTCCTTAACTTTAACTCAGTCTTCATATTCACTGTTACTCTTTTATTAAATGTTTCATAATTGCATCCCTAAGACTTCTTAGGCAAGGAAGGGTTAAGATTCTGGGATGGACTAAGAATGAAGGTTTCATTGGTTAACTTGGTGAGTTTTAAGAGCTACAGTCCAATAGTTAATTTTTCAAGCAAGGAAAACAAATGTTCCCAATCCAAACTGCTGTATCAAAATGCCATATATCCGATTTCAAGCACCAGAATAGTACCAGTGACACGTCCAACTATAAGGAGATGTTTGCTAATGAGAACTTCCTGCTGATGCACATGGATACTGTCATCTTGCTCAGGGCAAACATAAGACCCAGGGTCTATGGTTCCTGGTTTAACATTTCCATTGAACCAATGACTAGTTCAACAGCTGGCACATGGCTGGGCTGGGACAGGTAAAGAAAATGAACACCGTGGAAGACCCAGAGCCACTATATCTCTAGCAAAGTCTAGACCAACAGGAAGGTTTTATTGCTGACTACTAAACCCTCTCAAAAATGGCCAATGGGTGTAATCATTCGCATACAAATGATACTGACTTACGTGTGTCCTGTTATTCTTCATTGTAGAAACTGTAAAATATTATCTTTAAACATATGAAATATCTTGTATCATATATCCAATTCCATGCTTAGTCAAGCAAGCTTTCAAAACATTTGCTCTTTTTTTTTCTTTTTTAAGATTTTTTTTATTTATTGGACAGAGAGAAACACAGCGAGAGAGGGAACACAAGCAGAGGGAATGGAAGCGGGAGAAGCAGGCTTCCTGCCGAGCAAGGAGCCCGATGCGGGGCTCGATCCCAGGACCCTGGGATCATGACCTGGGCCGAAGGCAGATGCTTAACAACTGAGCCACCCAGGTGCCCCAAAACATTTGCTCTTTTTACTCTTACGCTCCTTTTTAATATTATGAAAACTCTGTTAAAACTTTTTTATTCTGATTTGAGCTATCCAAACTATAACTTAAAAATTATCTTGTATTAGAGACCAAAGTGTAGTGAAAGCACATTTTTAAAAGCTGCTTTTCCATTGAAAAATTTTTAATTATAATATTTGTATTGATTAACTTAAATAAAGAGCATAATATTTAAATACACACTTATATACCTATTAATGATGAAACAATATCTGGAAAATTCTTATTCACCATTAGCAACTTTAAAGTTCAGTACTAATTAATGAATTAGAATCACAATTTATTCTTGTATTATATCTTGACTTTATTTCTTAGCATCCTCAAAATTATACATATCCCTTCCTTCAAAATACCTGTTTTATAACATAGGAAATCGGTTTAAGTTTTATCCTGGATATTCAAGAAAAATAAAGACAAAGGAAACATCTAAGAATGCCAGAGCAAGCCAAAATGATAATATTTTATGCGGTAGCTACTCTCCTTTCTGATTCTTACTCCAGAAGGCCAATAAAACATTGGGGTGAAAATAGAACAATGTGTGTGAAATTTGAAATCTCACTGTCATGGAAGTTAGTAAAACAAACAAAAACCACAGGGGATTTATTAATTTCTAGTTTGAATCTTCTATCCAGTGGATACTGCCCTACTTTAAAATGAGTTCAAAATTAGAAACATCAAGGTATCCAAATCTCCATGGGCAATGAATTAACTCTTTTTTAATCAGTTTAAGTCAATTATTGAGTAACTGTTTAGAATAGTTCTTAAGGTTACTTAAAACTTAAGGTTACTCACTCACTATTAGGACAGCTGAGGGGGAAAAATATCAATCCCTTAAATTAAGGCTCTGTCCTATCCCAATTACCCACCCACAAGCAAAAGGAAAAGTCGGTCAGTTTCATGGTCAGCTGCATAATGGCCTTTCCTTTCTCTGGAAAGTGTTCTGAGTTAATATAAATAAGTTATTCTTCTCATACTTTACAATACTCCTGCTAAACAAGTTATATTTATCCTTCTCTGTTTAGTAGACAAATAGGAATTCAGAGAGTCTTATATTTTGTTCTTTGTCCTTCAAATAAACTCAGTAATTTTCAAAAAATATTTTAGCAACATTATCCATATAAATCATCTGTAAAAAGAAAGCCCAGTGTACATGACAAATAAAATGAAGCTACATTTTATAGTATAAATTTAATATAGTATATTGTTACTAAATGGTAATCGCTATGAGGGAAGAATTTTGCTCATTTTCCTCACTCTTATAGCCCCCAAATGCCTGGGGCACATTACATGCTCAGTAAGGATATTCAGAATGAAACAATATTGCTTGGATAGACAACCCTTGAGGAACTTCTAGGTGTTCCTAATTTGAAAACAATTAGTATGAATCATCAGTTTGTCTAAATAAACTTGATGTGTGTGTGGCTAACCTGTTACATTTTGACCTGATCCCAGCAGAAGGCTGTTTCCTCAGCCAGGTTTGCTGGAGACAAGTGGGCAGTATGAGGAGCCAATGGAAATTTTAATCCACTGTGCTTCACACATTTGCTACCTGGAAAGAGACCTGTCCTTTCTGGGCAGGGGGACAGAATGGAGGGAAGCACTGAAGCTCAGGAACTCCCACAGGCCTTTCCTGTTTGAGGATAGATGCTCAGATGGGAATATCCAAGGTTTAACCTAAAATCTTAGGGCAGTGACACAAGGACAGTTAATTCATGTGCTTGGACACATCAGAGTCTGGAATTATGCTGTTAACTTTGGCCAAATGACACCATAATCTGTAGTGTCTTAGTGGTCTCTCATATTTTTTTTAAGATTTTATTTATTTATTTGACAGAGAGAGAGAGAGGGAGAGACAGAGAGAGAGAGGGAACAGAAGCAGGGGGAGTGGGAGAGAGAAGCAGGCTACCCGCTGATCAGGGAGCACAATGTGGGGCTCGATCCCAGGACCCTGGGATCATTACCTGAGTTGAAGGCAGATGCTCAAAGACTGAGCCACCCAGGCGCCCCAGTCTCTCATTTTAAAGTGGTGAGGAACCAGGTGGTCATTATAATGGAGTGGTAGTACTAGGAAAAACATGAAAAGATATTTTTCAGTTTGGGGAAATAGAATAATTTGGAGTTTATTATAACATTTGTATGGGCAATCTGCATACTCTGCCATACTTGTTTCAGCCTAGTAAAAGTTTATGGGAAAGCAAAAGTAGACTATAGCACTCGGAAATAAGGGAGTTAAAGTTTAGTTTATACATGTAAACTTCTATGGGGCACCTGGATGGCTCAGTGGGTTAAGCCTTTGCCTTTGACTCAGGTCTTAATCTCAGGGTCGAGCCCGAACTCTGCTCAGCAGGGAGCCTGCTTCCCCCTCTCTCTCTGCCTGCCTCTCTGCCTACTTGTGATCTCTTTCTCTCTGTCAAATAAAAGAATAAAATCTTTAAAAAAAAAAAAATAACATGAAAGCTGTTACAATGCCAGAGATTGAAGAGAAAATGTTTCATCCAAACAGTGCAAAAGTTATTTTTCAATATACTGAATTATTTGCCCATAACAAGCTTATTCTTAACAGAGAAGCAGTAGTATGTCTATCTCTGATCACTAAATCGTAAATGTACTGCATTTTACTAGAATTCACATTGGCAATTTTTGAAATTATTTCTATTCTGAATCTGGGCTTTTCATTTTATCAAATACCAATTATTTTACCTGCCATTTTTTTTTAAGATTTTATTCATCCATTTGACAGAGAGGAAGAGAGCACAAGCAGGGGGAGCAGCAGACGGAGAAGGAGAAGCAGGCTCCCTGTTGATCAGGGAGCCCAGTGTGGGACTCGAACCCAGGACCCTGAGATCATGACCTGAGTCAAAGGCAGACTGTTGGCCGACTGAGCCACCCAGGTGCCCCTTAAAGGGTTTCACCCAGGTGACATTTAAAGAAAGAAAACTATGTAAGAAAAAATTTATGCCCTATATGTTCCAGGTACACTGAATTATGTATTTGAACCTGATAACAGTGGTCTCAATATTTTCACTTCTACACTGGAATGTGAGCAACAACAGAACAGAGAACTTTTTTGTTTCATTCTCTGCTGTATCCATGAAATCAGACTGCAGTAAGAGCCCAATAAACACTTTTCAAAATAATGAGTCAAAGTAGAAAGGCAAATTATCAAGGGACTAAGAGTGTGGGTCCTGAAGTCAGTCAGACATTCTGGAATAATCTACCCATTGCAAATCTGTTTACATTACTAGTTATCAATATCAATAAACTGTGGATGATGATAGTACAATCTTAATGGGGTTACTATGAGGACTGAATAAAGAATTCTAAGAAAAGTACTTAGAAGAGTGCATTGTATATATTAGGTATGCATGCCACAAATGTCAGTGATTATTACGTTAAATATAAGGAATTTGAAATTCAGAGAATTTTTATAGTTAAAATTACGTGTCTGATAACAGAAGAAAAGTCTTAATTTCATACCTGTGCTCATTCCACTAAATTTTCTGACCACCCAAGACATTATAATGATATTTCATGGAAAATAAAGTTTCTAAAAGTAATACATTAGAAAGAGAAAAGCAATTGTTTTTATGAGTAGAACGTACATCCACTTTGTCCAATTCAGGCTTATGACACAACACTGAGAGAATCAGGAAATAGGAATTGCCTTAAAAGCATGAATTAGGTAGTTGAGTGTGGTAGACTGTAACTCACAGGGAAGTAGCACATCACCTGAGGTGGGTAGTCCTGGTCTGTAAAGGAGGCCACCACAGACTTCTACAGTGACGCTGGGGTGGTTTCCAACAGCCTTGGTAAGTGATCTGTCCTCTGGATGCTCTGTGGCACCTAATCCTCTGGAAAGGGTTCTGGGCTCACTTATATACACATTTCAGCATTCACACCTAAGCCTTTGTGTTATTTTCTTTACCGTCCCCTGGGTCAGCATAAACATTTTCACTGTGTTCACTTGGGATATCACTTTCTCAAGTCTTCTAAGAGCTGTCCTGGCAGCAAGTTTGCCCCCTTGCAAAGTTCTTCCCAGAGTATTAAATTCACATCCTGAAAAGTACACAAACCACTGGATTTTTCTGTAAGTATTTTATTAAACATTCTGGTTAATACTTTTTTTGAATCTTAAGACTTAGATTTCCACTGAATTACCCTGGCATGGTGCAAGCAATGATTCTGCATGCTACTTGCTACAATCTGCTCTGGGAAGACAGTCAATACCACTCTTCATTGTCGTTAGAGGGTGAATTCAACACTAATGCATTTTTTTTTTTTAGATTTTATTTATTTATTTATTTATTTTTATTTATTTGACAGAGAAACACAGGGAGAGAGGGAACACAAGCAGAGGGAATGGTAGCGGGAGAAGCAGGCCTCCTGCTGAGCAGGGAGCCTGATGCAGATCTCCATCCCAGGACCCCGGGATCATGACCTGAGCCGAAGGCAGACACTTAACGACTGAGCCACCCAGGTGCCCCAACACTAATGCATTTTTAAGAACTTGTTTTAGATAACATTGTCACAGGTTAAATATATTTTCCAAACCCAACTAAGGTAGTTAGGTCTGTGTTTACTTGTTGTGAGAGTAATGGAAGTTGAGTTCCCCTCAATACCAAAGAGATATTTGATGAAAACAGGTACGAGCATTTTAGTTCCTATTTCCATCTATTCCCCCACCATCCCAGCTGATTCTGCTTAAAGTTTAGTTCTGTTGTTCTGTTGATTTTTTCTTTCTTTTTAGATAATTTTTTATGGGTGAGACATGACGATAGCTCTATATTATTATGACATTCCTTGTTTCATATACTGTACCCCATCAGATAGAAACAGATCCATGTTGCACATGAAAGTGAATAATCCAATACCAGACCTGCTGCCATATTCTTTCCCTTTCTCTGAATCACATGACTCACCACCATCAGGTAAATCTTTCCTAACTGCTGTTCAAACGTGGTTTCTATTTTTGTGTTTTACGGGTAAACAGCATGTGAACACTCACATACATATTCACTTATATAGATGAGATCTCTGTACGTATCCGCATAAGTGCAAAGAGTGAACTGCAATAAAACTCACTAAAAATTCTATTTGTGGTAGAGGGTAAATTTAGGGTTTTTTTTAATAACTTTAAAATTGCATATGAATTATTTCAATTAATTTTCAGGTCACCATATAAATTGTCATTCGAGCTGGGCTTTGAGAGTGAAGGAAGAAACTAATAGAACACTATTAAATATATCCTGGGCAAATAACAAAATGATAGGTAATCCTGGGCAAACAAGGATGTGCCTTTGGCCTGTTTAATCCTCACAGTGGATGATCCCCATCCACATTTTACAGATAGAGAAACAAGTCCCAAGGGTTGTCTGGTCCCAGTTTATACAACTTGTAATTGGCAGGACTAGGTTTTAAGTCCAGCTCCTGTGTTTTCAACCACTGCTTCTTGTAAACATCTCATTTGCCTCTTCTTATCCATATGGCCAGATATGCTCTTTGCTCACTCCTTCAAGGAGCTGATGTAAGAGTTCCTATGAGCTTCTCTTGTAATACTTATCTTCCTCAACTTGTGTAATGGATGTCTGTGCACCTCTCTTATCTCCATTCCTAAATTATGTGTAGGACATTCATTTCAGATACAACATTGAACCTTTCACTGTGTCTCAGTTATCTACTCCTGAGTAACAAATTACCCCAAAACCTAGTGAACTTAAGTAACAAATGCTTATCCTTCCTTTTTCAAGAAAGGTAGCACAAGTTTGCAACTGATTGGTTTCTCAGCGTGCCTTCTGGGGACTAGTGACCTCCTTTCATTTTGTACTATCCTCCCTCTTTCAGTCCGAGTTTATAGTCTTCCTGCTGGTATAATTTTCCCCAAGAACTTTATGGCCTTTTGTGAATTTCATTGAGTTTATTCTGTCAAATAAAAGCCACATCCACCTGAGGTTTTTGGGGAGTTTTTTTGCCTCATTTTTATATTATTTTTTTTGTATTAACATATAATGCATTACTTGCCCCAGGGTACATGTCTATGAATCATCAGGCTTACACATTTCACAGCACTTATCATAGCACATACCCTCCCCAATGTCCATAACCCAACCACCCTATCCCTACCCCCTTACCCCCCAGCCACCCTCAGTTTGTTTCATGAGTTTAGGAGTCTCATGGTTTGTCTCCGTCCTAATCCTATCTTGTTTCATTTCCAACCCCTCACAACTGCCCGCCTTGCCTCTCAAATTCTTCATATTGGAGAGATCATATGATAATTGTCTTTCTCTGATTAACTTATTTTGCTTAGCATGATACTCTCTAGTTCCATCCACATTGTTGCAAATGGCAAGATTTCGTTTCTCTTGATGGCTGCATAATATTCCATTTGTATATATAAAAAATATACCACTTCTTCCTCATCCACTCATCTGTTGATGGACACCTAGGTTCTTTCTATAGTTTGGCTATTGTGGACATTGCTGCTATAAACATTCGGGTGCATGTGCCCCTTCGGATCACTACATTTGTATCTTTAGGGTAAATAACCAGTAGTGTGATTGCTGGGTCATAGGGTAGCTCTATTTTCAACTTTTTGAGGAACCACCATACTGATTTCCAGAGTGGCTGTACCAGCTTGCATTCCCACCAACAGTGTAGGAGGGTTCCCCTTTCTCTGCATCCTCACCAATATCTGTCATTTCCTGACTTGTTAATTTTAGCCATTCTGACTGGTGTGAGGTGGTATCTCACTGTGGTTTTGATTTGTATTTCTCTGATGCCAAGTGACGTTGAGCACTTTTTTCTGCATGTGGCTGTCCAATTTACCCAACACCATTTGTTGAAGAGACTCTCTTTTTTCCATTGGACAGTCTTTCCTGCTTTGTTGAAGCTTAGTTGACCATAGAGTTGGGGGTTCATTTCTGGGCTCTCTATTCTGTTCCATTGATCTATGCATCTGTTTTTGGGCCAGTACCACACTGTCTTGATGATTACAGCTTTATAATAGAGCTTGAAGTCAGGAATTGTGGTGCCACCAACTTTAGTTTTCTTTTTCAACATTCCTCTGGCTATTCATGGTCTTTTCTGGTTCCGTATAAATTTTAGTATTATTTGTTCCATTTCTTTGAAATAAATTGATGATATTTTGATAGGGATTGCATTAAATGTGTAGATTGTTCTAGGTAGCATAGATATTTTCACAATATTCCAATCCATGAGCATAGAATGTTTTTCCATTTCTTTGTGTCTTCCTCAATTTCTTTCATGAGCATTTTATAGTTTTCTGAGTACAGATTCTTTGCCTCTTTGGTTAGGTTTATTCCCAAGTATCTTATGGTTTGGGGTGCAATTATAAATGGGATCGACTCTTTAATTTCTCTTTCTTCTGTCTTACTGTTGGTGTATAGAAATGCAACTGATTTCTGTGCATTGATTTTATTTCCTAACACTTTACTGAATTCCTGGATGAGTTCTAGAAGCCTTGGAGTGGAATTTTTTGGGTTTTCCACATAAAGTATCATATCATCTGCAAAGAGTGAGAATTTGATTTCTTCTTTGCCAATTTGAATGCCTTTATTTCTTTTTTTATCTGATTGCTGAGGCTAGGACTTCTAGTACTATGATGAATAGCAGTGGAGATACTGGATATCCCTGTTGTGTTCCTGACCTTAGGGGAAAAGCTCTCAGCTGTTCCCCATTGAGAATGATATTCACTGTGGGTTTTTCATAGATGGCTTTGATGATATTGAAGAATGTACCCTCTATGCCTACCCTGTGAAGAGTTTTGATCAAAAAAGGATGCTGTACTTTGTCAAATGCTTTTTCAGTATCAATTGAGAGTATCATATGGTTCTTGTTCTTTCTTTTATTTATGTAGCGTATCCCATTGGTTGATTTGCAGATGTTGAACCAACCTTGCAGCCCAGGAATAAATCCCACTTGATCGTGGTGAATAATTCTTTTAATGTACTTTTGGATCCTATTGACTAGTATTTTGGTGAGAATTTTTGCATCCATGTTCATCAAGGATATTGGTCTGTAAGTCTCCTTTTTGATGGGGTCTTTGTCTGGTTTGGGGATCAAGGTAATGCTGGCCTCATAAAATGAGTTTGGAAGTTTCCCATCCATTTCTATTTTTTGGAACAATTTCAGGAGAGGAGGTATTAATTCTTCTTAAAATGTTTGGTAGAATTCCCCTGGGAAGCCATCGGGCCCTGGACTCTTGTTTGTTGGGATATTTTTGATGACTGCTTCAATCTCCTTACTGGTTTTGGGTCTGTTCAGGGTTTCTATTTCTTCCTGGTTCAGTTCTGGTAGTTTATGTTTCTCTAGGAATGCATTCATTTCTTCCAGATTGTCTAATTTGCTGGCATATAGTTGTCCATAGTATGTTCTTATAATTGTATTTCTTTGGTGTTGGTTGTGATCTCTGCTCTTTCATTCATGATTTTATTAATTTGGATCCTTTCTCTTTTCTTTTTGATAAGTCTGGCCAGGGGTTTATCAATCTTATTAATTCTTCAAAGAACCAGCTCCCAGTTTCATTGATTTGTTCTACTGTTCTTTTAGTTTCTATTTCATTGATTTCTGCTCTGATCTTTATTATTTCTCTTCTCTTGCTGAGTTTAGGCTTTCTTTGTTGTTCTTTCTCCAGCTCCTTTAGGTATAGGTTAGGTTGTGTATTTGAGATCTTTCTTGCTTCTTGAGAAAGGCTTGTATTGTATATACTTTCCTCTCAGGACAGCCTTTGCTGTGTCCCAAAGATTTTGAACAGTTGTGTTCTCATTTTCATTTGTTTCCATGAATTTTTTTTAATTCTTCTTTAATTTCCTGGTTAACCCATTTATTCTTTAGTAGGATGATCTTCAGCCTCCATGTGTTTGAATTATTTCCAACTTTCCTCTTGTGATTGAGTTCTAGTTTTATGGGATTGTGGTCTGAAATTGTGCAGGGAATGAATTCAATCTTTTGGTACCAACTAACACCTGAATTGTGACCCAGGATGTGATCTATTCTGGAGAATGGTCCATATGGTCCAGTGTGTCATTTACAGCCTTTATTTCCTTGTTATCTTTTGCTTACATGATCTGTCCATTTCGGTAAGGGGGTATTAAAGTCCTCTACTATTATGGTATTATTGTCGATATGTTTCTTTGATTTTATTATTAATTGGTTTATATAATTGAGTGCTTCCATGTTAGGGGCATAGATATTTACAATTGTTAGATCTTCTTGATGGACAGAACCTTTAAGTATGATATAGTGTCCTTCTTCATCTCTTATTGTAGTCTTGGCTTAAAATCTAATTTATCTGATATAAGGTTTGCTACCCCAGTTTTCTTTTGATGTCCATTAGCATGGTAACTTGTTTTCCACCCCACACGTTAAATCTGGAGATTTCTTTGGGTCTAAAATGAGTTTCTTGGGGTGCCTGAATGGCTCAGTGGGTTAAAGCTTCTGCCTTCAGCTCAGGTCATGATCTCAGGGCCCTGGGATCAAACCCTGCATCAGGCCCTCTGATCAACAGGGAGCCTGCTTCTCCCTCTCTCTGCCTGCTTCTCTGCCTACTTGTGATCTCTCTCTGTCAAATAAATAAATAAAATCCATAAATAAACAAACAAATAAATAAATAAATAAAATGCATGCCATGTAGACAGCATATCGATGGGTCTTGTTTTTTCATCCATTCTGATATTTTGTGCCTTTTGATTGGGCATTTAGCCCATTTACCTTCAGGGTAACTACTGACATATGAATTTAGTGCCATTGTATTTCCTTTAAGATGACTGTTACTGTATATTGTCTCTGTTCCTTTCTGGTCTATGTTACTTTTAGGCTCTCTCTTTTCTTAGAGGACTCCTTTCAATACTTTCTGTA
>CM053604.1:98028884-98149294 GCA_028646535.1 Procyon lotor
GGCAAAAGAGCTCTATCAGTATTAAACTTGGCCTTCATGATTTGCAGCTGCAGTTGAAGAAAAGCTGATTTTATGACAAAAATTTCTTTTTTTTAAGATTTTATTTATTTGACAGAGAGAAACACAGCGAGAGAGGGAACACAAGCAGAGGGAATGGTAGCAGGCCTCCTGCCGAGCAGGGAGCCCGATGCGGTGCTCGATCCCAGGACCCTAGGATCATGACCATAAGGACCTCCTTATGACCTACGATCATAAACTGTGGAAATCACAGGTTAACGACTGAGCCACCCAAGCGCCCCAAAAATTTCTGATTCTAACTTAAGCTTTTCCATGTCCATATGGACCTCTAAGGTCTAGAATGGCCTTGAGTCTTGATCTGCTGGCCCCCTAGAACAGAATCTCTACCCTTACTTTGTTTGAAGTTACCACCTAGCCTCTCCACCACCAACCCCCAGACTACTGTCTCTGGCAACATGCAAGGCCCATAGGGTAACAAACATTCACATTAGCCAAAATCCACTGAGACATCAACCATCTACTTGCAGAGAATATTGTCCCAGATGATGTCTCTCTTTCTAGAACCTCACCCATAACACAGGATGCTAATATCCGGGATGATTTATTTGCATCTGTATTAAGCCAAACTGTTGTCATTACCTAGTAGCATAGAACAAGGAAATGGAAGAGAGGAACATACTTACATCACTTTTGGTTAAATAAGCCCAATAACTAAATACACTTCTGTAACAATGTACCTTCCTTTTAAAGTACTTATCATAGTCATGTTTTACATTTATTTATTACTTGACTATGTCTGTCTCCCCTACTAGATTCTTTATACTTTGAGAGCAAGGAATATGTCTGGTTTATTCATCATTGAATTAGCAGGACTTAGTACCATGCTTAGCATATGGTAGGCATTTAATACTGATTTCCTGCATAAGGAAATGAACAGTGCTCCCATAACATCTGAACTTGGACTAGACAAAGTAACAATTCATTCCTGTACATTGTGAAGTGCATTAGGCCTAAAACAGTAACTTATGAAAGAGGGCCTTCTCTACAAATATGAAATCAGTTTGATTCTTTACATGAATCTTCCAATGGAGAATACTAAATAGATAATGTAAAAAAAAAATCCCTGAAAAGAATGTACTATAAACTTGATGTTAATATTTTATAGCATCTCTAAATATAATCCAGGGGCATGATTTATAACTACCTTAGTTACATGAATTTTCTAGAAGTCAAGGCACTGGGATTGCCAAACTCAGATATCTGATGATATGACTCAGTCAAAGCTAAAAACAAATGAACAAATGAAACTTCAGTTACAACCTGGAATATCTGTAAGTGATCTAGAAGATATAATAATTTCTTCTATAGGGACTTTTGACAGGAGTTGGATTCCAAAGGTACATTCTCTGCCAAGGCACCGGATTATAGGCACAGTATTCTGTGCCATGAGAAATGACAGACTAAATTAGCAAATGGCAGTGTTGACATACTTTTTAAAATATCCACAGCCTAACCACAATTCCAACTTGAATAAATGAGTATCTCACTTTTATAATGCAGGGCTAAAAGCTTTCCTTTAGGGAGAAATGAATCTTTCCTGAATGCATACTAAAATTTTGCTATAATTTAAAAACAACCTATTGATCAATTCCCCAAAGTTCTACAGCAGAGATAATAGCCTCCATCAATGTCATTTCAAAAATGGTGCATGGACTCATAATGATCTACAAACTGCTACCAGTCCATAGTGACAGAAGTACAGAAATTGGGTATAAGCACTAATAGTGTTATATATCAATTCCATATTCTCATGCCATCCAAGCACATGATCAGTGAATTCCACAAAAGTATTTGTATATGATTGTGTGAAAGCTAAACAACAACAAAGCAGTCCTTTATTACAGATAGATAAGAAGCTTTGGCCCCAGTGGTTTAGCTTGGAAAGTTGAAATAAAGATTTACCCGTTGCTTAAAATAACCATAGAGAATTTCCTTTAATAAACTTATATAAAATATTGTTTTAAATAAGTTTATTGAAGTATCTTCTAGGATTATTTGCATAACATGTCCAAAAGTAGCCAAATGAAGTGACTTATTTTAGACAACATTATCAAATACAATGACATTAATTCCAAATCAATTCTTATTAAGGCATCCTTTTTATAGTGGCTGGGGGACAGGAGGAATTATCTGCTCAAGCCAAGTAAAATGATAAATTAGCATAATATGGCCAATAAAATTTATTTGCAGTTAGAAAAACAAAGTTTATTCTTTTACTACTACAAATCTCACATATATGAACTGCCTCCTAAGAAACATGGGGACTGTGTTGAGAAAAAGAGAAGAGAATTTAGGATGAGATGTCAAAGGCTGATTTTCTTTTCTTTTCTTTTTCTTTTCTCTCTTTTTTTTAAGATTTTATTTATTTATTTGTCAGAGAGGGAAGGGGAGGGCAGAGGGAGAAGCAGGCTTCCTGCTGAGCAAGGAGCCCAATGTGGGACTTGATCCTAGGACTCTGGAATCATGACCTGAGCTGAAGGCAAATGCTTAACTGACTGGGCCACCCAGGCATCCCAAAGCCTGATTTTTTTGTATGAATTTTGGAAACTGAGTGATTTTTGTCTTCTTCTTTTTTAAAACATGTTTTAATTTAAATTCAATTAATTAACACACAATATATTATTGGTTTCAGAGGTACAGGCATGTGATTCATCAGTCTTATATAATACCCAGTGCTCATTACATCACTTGCCTTTCTTAATGTCCATCATCCAGTTACCCCATCTATCCACCACCCTCCCTTCCAGCAACCATCAGTTTGTTTCCAATGATTAACAGTGCCTTATGGTCTGTATCTTCTTGTTTTATTTTTTCCTCTCTTCCCCTATGATCCTCTGTTTTGTTTTTATTAAATTCCACATATCAGTGAGATCATACGATAATTGTCTTTCTCTGATTGACTTATTTCGCTTAGCATACCAAGTTCCGTCCATGTCCTTGCAAACGGCAAGATTTCATTTATTTGATGGCTGCATAGTATTCTATTGTAGATATATACCACATCTTCTTTATCCATTCATCTGCTGATGGACATCTGGGTTCTTTCCAATAGTTTGGCTATTGTGGACATTGCTGCTATAAGCACTGGAGTGCAAGTGCCCTTTCAGATCCCTACATTTATATCTTTGGGGTAAATACCCAGTAGTGCCATTGCTGGGTCATAGGGTAGCTCTATTTTCCACTTCTTAAGGAACCTCCATACTGTTTTCAAGAGCGGCTACACCAGTTTACATTCGCACCAACGGTGTAGGAGGGTTCCCCTTTCTCTGCATCCTCGCCAACATCCTGGCCAATTAGGAAGTCATTTCCTGACTTCTTAATTTTAGCCATTCTGACTGGTATTAGCTGGTACCATGTTGTGGTTTTGATTTGTATTTCCCTGATGCCAAGTGATGTGGAGCTTTTTTTCCTGTGTCTCTTGGCCATTGGGATGTCTTCTTTGAAGAAAAGTTTGTTTATATTTTGCCCATTTCTTTATTGGACTCTTTGTTCTTTGGGTGTTGAGTTTAGTAAGTTTTTTGAAGATTTTGGGTATACCCTTTTATCTGATATGTCATTTGCAAATATCTTCTCCTATTCTGTCAGTTGTTTTTTGGTTTTGTTGACTGTTTCCTTTAATTTGCAAAAGCTTTTTATCTTGATGAAGTCCCAGTAGTTCATTTTTGCCTTTGTTTCCCTTGCTTTTGAGATGTGTCTAGCAAAAAGTTGCTGTGGGCAAGGTTGACAAGGTTGCTGCTTGTGTTCTTCTCCAAGATTTTGAGGGATTCCTGTCTCACATTTAGGTCTTTCATCCATTTTGAGTCTATATGTAAGGTAAGGAAATAATCCAGTTCCATTTTTCTGCATTTGGCAGTCCAATTTTCCCAACACCATTTGTTGAAGAAACTGTCTTTTTCACTGGATATTCTTTCCTGCTTTGTTGAAGATTAGTTGATCATAGAGTTGAGGGTCTATTTCTGGGTTTTTCTATCCTGTTCCATTGATCTATGTGACTGGTTTTGTGCAGTACCACGCTGTCTTAAAGATCACAGTTTTGTAATTGAGCTTGAAGTCCAGAATTGTGATGCAACCAGCTTTGGTTTTGTTTTTCAACATTACTTTGGCTATTCAGGGTCTTTCCTTGTTCCATACAAATTTTAGGATTATATGTTCCAACTCTCTGAAAGAAGTTGATGGTATTTTGATAGGGACCACTATGAAAGTGTAGATTGCTCTAGGTAGCACGGACATTTTCACAATATTTGTTCTTCTAATGCATGAGCATGGAATGTTTTTCCATTTCTTTGTGCCTTCCTCAATTTCTTTCACGAGTGTTCTATAGTTTTCTGAGTACAGATCCTTTGCGTCTTTGGTTAGGTTTATTCCTAGTTATTTTATGATTTTGGGTGCAATTGTAAATGGGATCGACTCCTTAATTTCTCCTGTCTCACTGTTAGTGTATAGGAATGTAATTGATGTCTGTGCATTGATTTTATATCCTGCCATGTTGCTGAATTCCTGTATGAGTTCTAGCAGTTTGGGCGTAGAGTCTTTTGGGTTTTCCACATAGAGTATCGTCATCCACAAAGAGTGAGAGATCTTTGCTGATTCAGATGCCTCTTATTTCTTTTTGTTGTCTGATTGCTGAGGCTAGATTTCTAGTACTATGTTGAACTGCAGTGGTGATAGTGGACATCGCTATTGTGTTCCTGACCTTAGGGGAAAAGCTCTCAGTTTTTCCCCATTGAGAATGGTATTCACTGTGGGCTTTTCACATATGGCTTTTATGATATTGAGGTATGTGAAGAGTTTTAATCAAGAAAGAATACTGTACTTTGTCAAAAGCTTTCTCTGCATCCATTGAGAGGATGATTTGGTTCTTGTCCTTTCTTTTCTTTATGTAGCATATCACATTGTTTGATTTGTGGATGTTAAACCAACCTTGCAACCCAGGAATATAGCCCACTTGGTCATGGTGAATAATCCTTTTAATGTACTGTTGGATCCTATTGGCTAGTACCTTAGTGAGAAATTTTGCATCCACATTCATCAGGGATATTGGTCTGCAATTCTCCTTTTTGGTGGGGTCTTTGTCTGGTTTTGGGATCAAGGTAATGATGGCTTCATAGAACGATTTTGGAAGTTTTCCTTCCATTTCTATTTTTTGAAACAGCTCCAGAAAGATGGGTATTAATCCTTTAAATGTTTGGTAGAATTCCCTGGGAAGCCATCTGGTCCTGGGATCTTGCTTGTTAGAAGATTTCTGATTACTGCTTCAATTTCCTTGCTGCTTATGGGTCCGTTCAGGTTTTTTATTTCTTCTTGGTTCAGTTTTGCTAGTTTATACATCTCTAGGAATCCATCCTTTTCTTCTAGATTGCCTTATTCGTTGGCATATAGTTGCTCATAATATGTTCTTATAATTATCTGTATTACTTCGCTGTTGGTTGTGATCTCTGCTCTTTCATTCATGATTTTATTAATTTGGATCCTTTCTTTTTTCTTTTTGATAAGTCTGGCCAGGGGTTTATCAATCTTATTAATTCTTTCAAAGAACCAGCTCCTCGTTTTATTGATCTGTTCTGTTGTTCTTTTGGTTTCTATTTCATTGATTTCTGCTCTGATCTTTATTACTTCTCTTTTCCTGCTGGGTTTAGGCTCTATTTGCTGTTCTTTCTCCAAATCCTTTAGGTGTATGGTAAGGTTGTGTATTTGAGACCTTTCTTGTCAAGTCTTGAAAAAGGCATGTACTGCTATATATTTCCACCTTAAGACCACCTTTGCTGCATTCTAAAGATTTGGAACAGTTGTGTTTTTATTTTCACTTGTTTCCATAATTTTTTAAAATTCTTTTCTAATTTCCTGGTTCACTCATTCATTCTTTAGTAGGATGCTCTTTAGCCTCTATGTTTTTGAGTTCTTTCCAAATTTCCTCTTGTGATTGGGTTCCTGTTTCAAAGATTGCAGTCTGAAAATGTTCAGGGAATGATCCTAACCTTTTAATACCAGTTGAGACCTGATTTGTGATCCAATGTGTGACCTATCTGGAGAATGTTCCATGTGCACTAGAGAAGAATGTGACTCTGCTGTTTTACGATGGGATATTCTGAATATATCCGTGAAGTCATTCTGGTTCAGTATGTCATTCAAAACCCTTATTTCCTTGTTGATCTTCTGCTTAGATGATCTGTCCATTGCAGTGAGAGGGGTGGTAAAGTCTCCCGCTATCACTGTATTATTATCCATGTGTTTCATTGATTTTGTTATCAATTGGCTTATATATTTGGCTGCTCCCATGTAAGGGCCATAAATGTTTACAATTGTTAAATCTTCCTGTTGGATAGACCCTTTAATTATGATATAGTGTCATTCTTCATCTCTTATTACTCTTTGGTTTAACATCTAATTTGTCTGATATGAGGATTTCCGAGCTTTCTTCTGATGTCCATCAGTGTGATGAATCATTGTTCACTCCCTCATTTTAAATCTGGAGGTGTCTCTGGGTCTAAAATAAGTCTCTTGCAGACAACATATTAATGGGTCTTATTTTTTTTCCAATCTGATATCCTGTGTCTTTTGATTGAGGTATTTAGCTCATTTACAGTCAGACAGAGTAAATAATGAAAGATATGAATTTAGTATCACTGTATTGCCCATAAAGTGACTGTTACTGTATATTGCCTCTGTTCCTTTCTGGTCTATGTTACTTTTGGGTTCTCTCTTTGTTTAGAGGATCTCTTTTAATATTTCTTGTAGGGCTGGTTTGGTGATCGCAAATTCTTCAATTTTCTGTTTGCCCTGGAAGCTTTTTATCCCTCCTTCTATTTTGAATGACATCTTAGCTGGATAAAGCATCCTTGGCTGCATATTTTACTCATTTATTACCCTGAATATATCATGTCAGTCCTTTCTAGCCTACAAGGTCTCCGTGGATAGGTCTGCTGCCAATCTAATATTTCTACCCTTGTAAGTTACCAACCTCGTGTCATGAGCTGCTTTCAAGATTTCTCTTTGTCTCTGAGATTTATAAGTTTCACTATTATATGCTGGTGTGTTACCTATTTTTATTGATATTGAGGGGGGTTCTCTGTGTTCTTGGATTTTGATGCCTGTTTCCTTCCCCAAATTAAGGAATTTCTCTGCTATAATTTGTTCCAATATACCTCCTGCCCCTCTCTCTCTCTCTTTCCTCTTCTTCTGGGATTCCAATTATTCTAATATTGTTTCATTTATCTCTCAAATTCTTCCCTCATGATCCAGTAGTTGCTTATCTCTTTTTCTTAGTGGAAGCTGAATGATTTCTTTATTTTAATAAAATCTATGTCTTTCAATAATGACTTGTAGAGTGAAAGGGAAAAGGATGACAGTGATTGGGAATGTAAGGTAGTACTGAACTTGCTTTTAGGTTGACCAAGTCCAAAACACAAACAATAACAGAAAAAAAGCAACTGTGAAAATGGAGCCAGTTACATCAGATTTACATATGGGAGGATGTTTGTCAGAACTCTTCTACAAGTATGTGAAAAGTGAGGTGAGAAGTTCAGTAAGTCTTGAAATATGATTTAAAATGAGATAGAACCTGACATCTCAAAACTATTATTTAATTTTCCTGAGTGCATTTCTACTGGCCTAACTCTTCCAGTGGTTCTGACTGGTAGCTGGTAGAAGAAACAATGACTAGGAGTTCATACTGAGTTCTTAGATGACAACCAACACAGAGTGAGTCCCCAACCATGGAGTCCAGTTCTGGCCCAAAGAGTCATATCATGTTCTAGTCCTAAGCTCTCTTGAGAGTGATAGAGTAATGAGGACCAATAGGTTCAGTAACCTAAAAATTTCTTACACTTCACACAACATAATGATCAAAGATCCTCATTCTTATAATTGGTAGAAGAAAGTCACAAAGTTTAGATGCAATACTTTAAAAAAATCAATGAAGATTCAGAGAAGTCTATATGAACATAAAATGTGAAAGGGACTCATGAAGGGTTTAAATCATACTGTTCTCAGGATTATATTTGTTAAATTCTTCAGTAAACAGGTAACTGAAGGTCCAAGTCCTTGAGTTATCTAATTAATTACATTTTTTAAAAATTTTATTTATTTGACAGAGAGAAACACAGCGAGAGAGGGAACACAAGCAGAGAGAATGGTAGCAGGAGAAGCAGGCTTCCTGCCAAGCAGGGATCTCAATGTGGAGCTCGATCCCAGGATTCTGGGATCATGACCTGAGCCTAAGGCAGACGCTTAATGACTGAGCCACCCAGGTGCCCCTAATTAATTACATTTTTTAAAAGATGTTATTTACTTGAGAGATAGAGAGAGAGCAAGACCATGAGTAGGGGGAGGGGCAGAAAGAAAATCTCAAGCAGACTCCTCACTGAGCATGAAGCCTGACTCAGGGCTCCATCTAAGAACCTGGAGATCCAAACCTGAGCTGAGGTTGGGCATTTAACTGACTAAGCCACCAGGTGCCCCCAATTAATTACAATTTTTTAGTCAACTACACTATATGAAGAAGTTGAAGAGTTCCAACCAAAGATGGGTCTAAAATGTACAAAATTTTCACTGTTTCCTGTTTTATCGGGATGGAAAGTAAATGAGTTAAATGCAGATCAACACTGGTTTGAGAAGTCAAAGCCAGTATATATCCCTGAGCTTTCAATATTTTAAGTATTTGGTAGCAGTACACAAAAAGGTCAAACAGGATAAGAACTTGAGCCTTTTTCATCTCACTAGCCTCACTGACTCTCATTGCTGCTGTTGTTTTTCCCTCCTCTTCACAGAGCACTTCTCAAAACAGGAACTTAAAATCCAAGATTCATGTTCTTTCAAACATGGAACAGGTGAAATTTTATCAATCATCTGTTAATAAGAGAAGAAGAGTCTTCACCTTCAAAAGATTCATGGCAAGTTGAAACATTCTAGAAAATAGAATAGAATAAAAGTGTTCCTTATTCTTTCTCATTCTTTCAAAATCATTATCTCATTAGTCTACACAAGGATATAGACAGTCTCAAGAACACCTACAATCACGTCAAATAAACCAAGATATTTAACTGAAGCCTGCAACAAAGCAAATAATGAGTTCATTATAATATAATCAGTAACACTGTCTCAGGGGTTAAAATACATGTAAATTTTTCCTAAGTATAAGTAGTTTAGCTTCCAAATTTGCCCCATAGGTTGCCATTTAATGACACAAAATTTTATGTGTAAATGCATTGATAACTAAGTGCTCCATTAAATTGACACAGCTCTTTGTCAAGAAATGTACCATCTTAAAACAGTTTTTCCTAGAGCTGCTCTCTTTCTTCTATAGCTTTCCTTATACCCACAAAAGTCTTGACAAGTAATTATCTCAGTTATATAAAAAAATAATAATAAATTATAATGTATTATATATAATTAAAAGGTCATGATAATTTAATTAAAAATCTAAACAGACACCCTCTGCCTTGGTGGGAGGGATAGATGCTTAAGATAAATCATAGAGAAAACCAAATTAGGGAGGACAAAACTTTTTCAGGGAGTATGGTTCAGAGAGTTTAATAGCTTTATCTTTGCCATTTTGCCCCTTTTGTAGTTGAAGAGAAAAAGGCTTAAAATAGCCTTTGAGGAAAACTGTTTTATAACCTCTCAGTTTGTCTCTATACTTATAGTATTAAAATCTACCCCAAATCAAAGAACCTATGCATGAAGACTGTACAGTAGTTGTCCTACCAAGCCCCAATTCTGGAGACAAATCTTGGAATTTGGAAGGCAATCTCCACAGAATCTTCCAAATATGAAAATATACAACCCTTATCTTTATGCAGCCTAAACTTAGATCTGTTGACATCAAATAGATGATGCAGCCAAAGACAAGGAATCTAGCAGGGGTTTTGAAGAAAGGGAGATTATTGTCCCTCTGGAACAGGTCACGTGCACAAGTCCTGGGCAAGCTGGAAAGGAAGTGTTACTTCAAATTTTTTCTGAGAAGAGTGGAACAGGGTATTGACTGGTAACAGCCTCTAAGTCCAAGTACTTACTATTTTATATCATTTTAATTAACTGGTGTTAATCAGTTTGGTTTCAAAAAAAAAAAAAAAAAACATAAGCTTATAAGGGAGTTGTCACTTATGCTCTTTTTATTTTTCTAAATCTAATACTCTGCTTAGCCTGGTTCTGTCTTTGGAGCACACCCTGATGAACTGTGCTTAAACTCACTGTACACATCCTAATCTCTGAGAGACGAAGTTTTTGTGACTGTAAACATCAATCATACCAAAGGCTATTAAATCTAGTGGGTCACTTTACATAATAGGGATTTTTAAGTCAAACTTCTATTTTGGGAACTGTCATTAATATTTTTCTACAGCCCCTCTTCTACTAAGACATTCTTCAGTTTATATTGGAGCCCAGTCAGTTTATGTAGCTTATATTGGAACCTGGTCAAATTCTTCCCCACTCTTCCTGCATTTCTTTGTATAATGACCCCCATTCCCCAAACTCTGTCTCTGTCTGTTGTTAATTTCCTGAGGATTGTATAGAATGCTGCCTAAATGAGAAACATCAGTTCTAAGGATGTAGGCAACGCTTTAATTGATCAGATAAACATGGTCCATTTAGTTTTGCTTTAACTCAGACTTCAAAGTACCAAGCTGTACATTTGCTTCATTTTGGCAGAAGCAAAAAGCCTGAAACTCTTCAGGAGGTAAGGAAGCAGTGGAAATTAGGCATCTGCCCAAAATCTAGGATGAAGAATAAACACTTAAAACCTATTTTAATTTCTGCTTTGAACTGAAGAGAAAAGGACTCAGGAGAACATTTGAAGACAGGAAAAGGACAATTTTCAAGACCATGAACTTGAACCCATTTGACAGCAAAGGATGTGGTTTCAGGGCCACAGAATATTGGTCTTTCTTCATTAAAGTCTCGCCAGCCCTATCGAGATGAAACACAGGTTCTAAAATTTCCTTCGCTCTTCCACTTGCCATGTGTTAGCCCTAGGTACGGACTTGCCTGGGGAGGATTTATATATGCACTTTTGAACTTCTAATAGACTCTCTCTTTTGAGTGACCATTTAAAAGAATATTAAATTTAATTAGACTGCATCTTTTTCCTGTGACATGTCGATTTTGAAGTCCACTTTATTACACTCTTCTACCCCAGCAGGGTGCTAATGTTGGTGGCAACTTTCAGATGCAGGAGGGATGGAAAGATAATGGTATAGAGGTAGAGACTCGCTTAATCCTGTGGAAGCATCTTGGGGATGGTCGACATCTGACATCCACGCCTGGCCAGCAACGCACCTGAGCAAATGTTGCTCAAGGATCCACTAGGGTATGTGACAACTTGCAGGAGTAACCTGAGCCCTCCATCCCCCTGCCTGGCTAGGACCTCACAGTCACTGTGGGTTCCATCGTCTTACACCCTATTCCTCTCTTTTTTTGATGTTCTCTCATTGACTAAATTTATTGAAATAACCACCCCTTGATAGTAGTTGGCACCAACTCATTTATGAAGAAATATTTGTTTTATCTTAAAATCCAGGTGTGATTTAATTAATGATCATTTCAGTCTAATTTGCTCTTAAAACTATATTTGCACATTCGCTATTATTTCTTCAAACACAATCAGTGTCAATGACACTAAAGGGATTTAATAAGAAGCCAGGACACTGGTCCCTGTTTGACAATGAGATCATGTTAGGAAATCTCTAGATGTGAAATTCAGTCATTTTTATTTTTACTGTAGACTTTGAGAGAGGGAAAAGAAATACGGCAAAGAGAAGCTGACATAAAAAGGGAAGAAGAAGAAAAAAGAAAGTCAGCATTTTCAACTATACTGAAGACTCATTGCTCTTAAACAGGGAAAGAAAAGTGCCTTCGGTTGTACCAATCTTGCCGTGAAGCACAGAGGAGAGTGGTTTTATCTCTTAGTAACTGGGTTATTGCCTTTGCTAGGATGCTGTGGCATTTTACCAACCTTTCCCTACACGGTCACATTTTTTTGTTTTTTTAATACGAAGATAAAGAAGAAAGAAAATAAACCAGTTTTAGGACAAGTTCTTCACGTTGGTGTGTTTCTCAGCAATGCCGGGGAGTCCCCAGGGCCCTGGCGGCAGGCTGGCTGCTCGCTTGCCCGGGCTGGGGGGCTTCCCCACTGCTCGGACAGAGGCTGGCAGAAGGGCTGTTTGCAATTTTTCAGTTTTTGCTCTTTTCACCGGCATGACAGTGCACAGCGGTCTAGTCTACTCTTTCATTTTTCACTGGTGTGAAGGTGTGCAGTCACTTTGCAAAAGAAACCACCGGCGGCTAAAGGGAGCAAAGAGGGAAAAAAGAAACAGGCCAGCCCGGCCTTTCTTTGGGACCTGAAACTGCCTGAGGTTAATCGTTCATATAAGAAAAATAACTGGTGGTGCCTAATTGAATTTTTATGGAAATAAACAGGTGGCAGATTTACTGTAGCTGTGGGGATAGTAGGGGGTGAAATGCTGTAGCCACATTAACCTGTTTAATTTAATAGTTTCAGTACTCTAGGAAAAAAAGGCAATGTTGCTCGTTGAGTCAGTTGGATGCCAAATGTAAATAACTACAATTACCCTAGCATGCCCATGTGGTTGAGCTAAAAAAGGGCATTGTGCCAGCTTTGACTTGGTTTTCATGTTTATTAATTAAGCTCCTAGCAGTTTCAAAATACAAGTTTTAACCCACAAAGTACCCTCACAAAGAGGAAGAGGAAAGAATTTGACAAAGGGAAAACGACTGATGGACAGACAGCCACCCAAAGGCTCTGCTTACACTAAAGGCACAGCAGGAGTCTTTGACCTGTCACAGGCTTTACCGAATCTAAGCTGGGCGCCAGGATGAACTAAATGCTAACTTTGCACTATGCTTCCCCCCAGTGGCCTCGTTTTGGAAGTGCATTTTTATATTAAGGAAAGAAAAATTGGGGACCATCTGATGAAACATGCAAAGAGCACCAGCAGCTCATTGATGGACCCATTTACTTTTAAGCCAAATAATAAAAATGAGAGTTTGTGTTTAAAGTTTTGCCAAGTTGGGGCCCCTGGGCGGCTCAGTTGGTGAAGCTCCCGACTCTCGATCTCAGCCTAGGTCTTGATCTCAGGGTTGTGAGTTCAAGTCCCACATTAGGATCCACATTGGGTCCATGCTGGGCATGGAGACTACTTAAGAATAAATAAGTTTTGCCAATTTGTCTTTCAGTATATACACACTTTTTTTAATACCAGAGATTGAAGCACACTTTAAAAAAATAAATGTTTATAAGAGACAGAAGCCCTTGCTATCAATGGAGACACACCAGCACTGTGAACATAAAGGTGAGTGAAACATGGGCGTCCCCTGCCAAACTTCCCAGGGTGGAAAGATGGACAGATTCCCAGATGGCTACTTTAAATGTAAAGCAGAGGTGGCTAAGTACTGAAAAAAGCACAAAATAGAAAAGTACCAGGAAATCATTTTACAAATGAGAAATAGTTTATACCTTACTTGAATCACCAGACCAAATACCTAAAAGCCAATATTATCAGAACCAGAGGACTGTAGCCGAACATTACAATCCAACTTGGAACGTTTTCTGTTTTGTACTCACTGTTTTAGGTGAAGCTAATAAAAGGCAAAAGGGACTGAAAGGGTGTTCTCCTTCTCTATCCGTTTTGGTTTGTTTGTTTTTAAGCCCGTAAACCTCTGGTGAATTCTTGCAAAGTGCAGCGCACTGAACAGACTGCACTCCAGGGGGACACGCAAACCTTAGCGCTGAGTCCTGCAGTGCACTGATCTCAGACTCTTCTCTTCTCTCCTTGCAATTTCTCCACAGCTCTGGCCTCACTTCCTATCCACGGACCACGGACTTCTGTGTTTATTATGTATTTCATCACCAAATCAGTTCTCATTCCTCACACTCATGACTGTTTTCACTCAATATCTTCACATAAATGTCTCAAGCCCCTCGGGCTCTACAGGTCCAAGAATGAACTTGCCCCAGATGATCATTGCCCCAATTTTATCCACTCTCTCTCCATGCAAATGAGCCAAGAATCAGACTCACTCCAGCTAGTTCAGATTGTGTATATATCTGTACATATGCACATATGTACACACACATATAGGTACATGCTACTCTTGTGTATATATGTGTGTATATATATATATATACATACTTACGACTATATAAGCTGGAAATTTTAGATAGATGGATGGATGATAGACAGATAGATGATAGATAATCTCTTGCTATATAAACCAGAAATATGAGAGTATTGTTTTTACATTTTCCACTTCCATGTGCTCAATATTCAATTCATTATTAATAGTCTACTGCCAATCCTATTAATATCACCTCTTAGATACCTCAGAAATTTACCTACCTATTTCTAGGTCCATACAACAAACTCTCACTTGGAATGCTGCAATAGATCTATACTACATTTTGTCTCTCTCTGATTAAACCCATAGTGCAGTCAGAGCAATCTTTTAAATATCTGAACATGACATTTCCCTACTTAAAACCATGTACTTGATTTCACATTGCTCTTAAGATAGGAGCAACTCTTGCCAGCTTAGCCCCTGTCTACTGCTTCAGGCTCCTCTCTGCCCACTTTGCCCTCAGAGCCACCACTCCTGGTTCACTGTCTTTCATTTGGATCCTTAGGTGCTCTCTTCTCTCCCACTGTGGCGTCTGGTTGGCCCTTTCCCTTTGCTTAGCTAACACCCACCTCCACCTCGGAGTTCATCTGAAGTGCCACCTGCTAGAGGAATAATTTCCTTATCTTTCCTGCTCTCCTCTCCAAACCTTCCCTGCACACATGTACACATAAACACCAGGATAATACAGATTTCCCTGTAACACAAGCTCATGGAATTATCTTGGTCGGCGCCAGTCTTCTACACCAAAATATCTGTGTCAGTCTTCTACACCAAAATATCTGTGCCATGAAAGCAAAGACTATGTCAATATTTACTCATATTTGCACTCATGACATATTGCAAAGTATGAATCTTGGTGGGTACTGAATAAGTATTTATGAAAGGGACAACTGGGTATAATTTGTAATCACTCAATGTACCTCAGTCTTTTACATAGGCCTAAATGGAGACATGAAAAGAATCATCAACTCTACATCATTCATGCTTTTGAGGATGTCTTTTAACTTTAGTGATTCACCTATGGATCCAATACTACTTTGGATTTTAGCACTTTAGTAGCTTACCTACTAAAGCTACTAAAGTCAACTCCAGAAGATTGGCAATTCCAATCTCAATAGCCCTGTTTGTGGTACAGGCACATTGTGGGGGACTCTACCAATTACTTTTGAGACTTATTCCAGTTATATACTCGGAACTGTAACTACAAGACTGGACCATCTAGAGGGAGACTCAGATCACAACTCAATTTATAACCCGAAGTACAATTCGTCATTCTGATTAGGAGAACACAATGGTATTCTCAGTATCCAGGAATTAGGTAGCTCAGAATCAGTGTTTAACCATATCCCAAAGCTCCAGTCATTTTTCTTTCCCAGGGCATGTTTATTATATGTATTTTTATTATATGGAATTTTATGCCTTCTTTGTATTCTATTCACATACAGATAATACCTGGCATGAAATGTCTGTGTACCCAGATTCTAGGATGTGTTTGTATCAGCACGACCTGAAATGCAGTCTATTTTCATCACAAAGTTGAAACAATAACATCTGGTACCTGGTAATGTTTATGTGAACATTGACCCCTAAAAGCACATTATCCTTACAACATAATACCGCTATTCTTGGGGGCTGTTAGATCATTGGTATAAAAGAGCAATAACCTTTTGGAATTCTTTCTTCAAAAGGACAGAATTTCCCAGCCATTCTGAAAGAACTGAGAGCATAGAACAGATGAACCAGATTAACAACTATTTATCTGGATGGTAAATGCATAGTAAATGGCCACCAAATAGCCTTCGGCGGAGGCTACGAAGGAGATTAACTGCACATACGAGTGATACTGCTGAGTCCTTCAGTAAGAAATCCTTGATGATGGAACTAACTCAAGTCTGAGAATCGGTCTAGAATGAGCAGCTGCCTGCATTGATGGCCCATGTCAGACGTGCGCTTCTCGGTTGTAGAGTGTTTTCATAACACAAATCAGGAAGGACTAACATGCTATCACATACTTTGATTGAGGGAGCCCATGATCAGCCAAACACTACCAAAGATTCCCGTAATTCAGAGCATTCTGACTGATGAGCTTGACCTACTCTGGTAACCACAACAATTTTTCTTTTACCGTTGAATGCTGCCACTTGGCCTCTACTGCCCTACCCTAGTTTCTTCCTCATTTCAATCAAGGAAACCATTTCAGCAGAAGCATCTGCCCCTAACATCGTCAGCCTCAAGAAACAGTAGTACAAACTCTCCGAATCTGCTGCCAAACCCCTCATCAACACATTTCTGAAGACCTTGGCAATGATCCAGACTTCTTGGGGGACAAACTAGGGTAAGGATTATTTGTATGTGGTAATTTCACCCCAGAGTACTCACTCCCCTTCTCTGTGTTATTTAAGGGATTTCTAGAATCTCAACTTCACTATCTTAAGCCTCCACTGATTTGAGATGATAGTCAAGCAAATGAGCCAGGAAACAGACCCACGCCAGCCAGCTCAGGATGGTGCAGTCATCACTTTAAAAAATTATGCTTTACCTGTCCAAGGTCAGTCACTGTTAGTAGTCTTCATCATTCTCATATATAGTCCCAAGTTTTGTCATCATACAATAAAAGATAAAAACTTCGTCCAGATTTTACGATGCAATTGACAAATCTGGGACATGTCAGCATCTGACCAGTAGTTAGAAGTTTGGAGATAATGGGAGGTTTATAAGTTCTGAAAAGGAGCAGAATATGCCACCCAAAATATGCCACTTTGGCATATTGATTAATTTGAATTAAAGTTACTTGAGTCATAGCCAATACAAGAGGGACACTCTGACCCTCATTTGTCGCCCTGAATCTTTCACACGAAAGTGCCCTCTTGATATCAGGAGTATATAAGTTATCCTTATAGCGAAGGATGGGAAATTCAGGGCTATGAGGCTGTAAAATCAGGCTATGTTGCTTCTTTGCCAATTAGCTACCCCAAGCCCAAATACCTTTGTTTTGTCAATTTTTCACAAGTTTACTGATTTCTTGTCTAAAAGGTATAAGAGCTGCCTGCTTTGGCCACATCTTTGAGTTTCATATCTCTATGGATTCCCACAGATATGAAATTAAATTTGCTTTTCTTCTGTTACTCTGTCTTATGTCAATTTAATTCATTTTTTAATTATTTAGACCAACTGAATTATTAGACCAAAGAACTTAGAAGGGAAGAAGGAAAAATTTCTCCTCTACTGCAATTCCAATAGAATTGGCTCTTTCTTGCTAAGTTAGCCCCTAACTTAGGGGCTCCAAGCAAGAAGCCATAGTCCCATCAAACAATAAGGAAATACTTCAGAAATCCCAAGAATAGTGATATGCTGTTAAATGTTTAACAACCCACTCTGCCGCAAGAGGGGGAGGAGGAATCCTGATTTTCAGTATTTAAAATTCTTCTGTGGCTGACTTCAAGTGGTCAACATGATATCATGAGTGAACTCAGTGAAGAGATAAATGCAATCACCTTTATGAGCCATAAAGAGCTGGGTCCAGCAAACCACCACAGAGGGTGGGGTGAAACTGGGTGTGCAGGAGGTTAAGAATTCAAGGAATTGCAAGTCTTTGGGATCAGCTCACGTGGTCTAAGTCTGATGCTTAGGATTCTGCATTTTTCTGATCAGTGCTCTCACTTTCACATAAGAAGACAGCAAGCCTGTAAAGTTATTTTTTATTATAATTCAGCAACTCAATTCTGAGTTTCATTTTCAAGTACATGGAAGTTGAAAGAAGCTGAGAGAATTCAGAGACTCTTTCATTGTCAGAATCTTTTAGATTCGGTCTTTGCCATCATCAAGAATCTAAGGAGAGAAACTTATCATTTACCTTTGTCATCTATTTAATGCTCTCAAAACATTCCCATATCCCTATAGCCTTTTATTTTATCTGTTTAATGACAGTGGCAACTTGGTTCTCCCAAAACCTTACCTTGAATAGGCATTTGATTCCAAGGGAGTCTTTCATTCCAGAGACCAGAGGCTACGTTTAATTAGCTCTTTCACCACTGCATGCAATGAGCTGCCAACATCCCAGAAGATGAATGGGATTTCACTGCTTTCAGCCCCAGTCTGAAAACCAGCCACATCCTCACTTTCCCTAAGGCTCTATTACATTAGACCCATTCCCAAGTACCTTTCCGCGTGTCAGTGAGTTCTTTAACTCAAAAGAACATGAACCAAATATGGCAAAATTAAGGGATGAGAAGAGTTTATGGCAAAGGTATTAGTTAGCATTCAGAATTAAGTGAAACTTGAAACTTGAAAAATCAGGCTCAGAGAGCAGGAAGGACAGGAAGGAACCAAGAGAGATAATCAACGGAAAACACTGAAGAGAGGAAATCTAGTTTAGAACACCACAGACTCTATAGCTAGCACCATCCCCTGTGTTCCAGACTCTGTGGCTACCCCTCTATAAATAAAATCTCCTCTATCCTCACCTGGGATCCTCTGACTGCCAAATCAAGACTGCCCTTGTCCTAGCTTCCAGGGTATACAAAGACCATCTGATCTCTTTCTTCTTGCACATGAAGCTCTGCTTTCTGCCAAGAAGTAGAAACCCAAGGATTTATACCAAGCAGAAGGAGCACTCGGCTATGGAATAGTATAAAACTATGACAATTGTACCCAACAGAAAGGAAATGGGCACTTTTATAGAACAGTTTCAAAGAATAGGGGAGCAGAAAATAGGAGTAGTAAATGAAAATTGATGACAGGAACTGTAAACTAATCTTCCAAGGAGTTTTGTAGGAGTAGAAGTGATAGTAGCTTGAAGGACAACAATCTTGAAAGTAATGTTTTATTTCTTTTCCTTTGGAAGGGATAAAGACAAGTCAATCAGAGGATACATGTAAGCGAAAAAAGCTGAATATTTCAGTAACTGAGATATTAATTGAAAATGAGTGGAATTGGGTAAAATTAAGAACACATGCCTTTAGATTAACTTCATGAGGAAGAGGGTAGTTTTCTACCTAAAATCAGAGAAGAGGAAAGAACTAACTAAGACAGGGATCCTGTAAGTTGGAAGAAGGTTGCAGTTGTTTATAAAAAGAGGTCTCTCAAATAGTCTTGATTTTTTCACTTAAACAGAAGATAAGAACAGTGTTCAATATTGAGGGAATGAGTCAGAGTTAGAAACCTGGGGCGAGCGGAAAGCATTTAGTAAAGCTATGATGAAAAACGATAGTGAACGACGCATGAATAAATGATGCACTGGTGAAATTGAGGACCACTTCCTACTTCGCTGCCTAAAAAGCTGTTTCGTAATAGTCCCTGAAGTTGGGCTGATAGATTTTTCCATTAGGGGAAAAAAAAGTATATACTAAATCCAGCTTCCTCCAGCCCTAGTAACAGCCTCCAATGTGATTATACAAACAACAGATGCAGAAGATTTTAGCCACACACCCACACATGTAAAATGCACAAATACCTTCTTGTAGTTTTAGTTAATTAGGATAAAATATTGCAAGAGGATGAAATGATTATGGCAGATGGTAAATGAGTCCCAAATTTCTCTGTCTGGGGCAGCTTTATCTTTGGCTTTGTGGTGTCTTTGATGGCTATTTAAAGGAACTACAGTTCAACCACCCCTTAAGAGTACAGATCAGGCCTTAGATTCACCTTGGTCTTCCGAGGTTTGTCCCTTTCTACAGAATCTTCCAGATGCATTCTGTAATGACACTGTCTCAAGCCACTGAGATCAACTGCCAAGCAAGCCCAATCTGCTACAGGAATCATCCTAGAAGAAAAGGGTGCTTCATCAGAGACAGTCATTCTTCCTAGCCCACACCTCGCCTGCTTCTGATCTTCTGCTGTTAAAAACATAACACACTGGAGGAAGATTGTGCTATATTTCATGAGTGCTCTGTGCCACCACCAAGGGACAGTTCCATCTGTTATTTGCTCTCAGCTTTGCTTACTGATAAAACAGGAAGGACAGCTTGCTGATGGGCTCTTTGAAGCAAATGGCTCCTCTCTTTCCTGCAATTAATGTTTATAAATTATTTCTACAGTAGATGGTATGTATGGTACCATGATTTCAAAATTAGTTTCAATAAATTAAGGGCCTGCATTCATTACAAGAGTAGCTTGATTACAATGCAACTCGTGGAGTTTAGTGTGCACTCTGCCTTTTGTGAAAATTGCTGCATGAAATCAAACACTGCCATTAGTCCTGTTCATTATCAACCCCTCATAAGAAGATCTTCAGATCGTATGTTCAGTTGTTGAAATTTCATTTTGTCTAGTACATGAGAATTTCAGTTGTTCACAGAAAACAGGATACAGGGTCCTTTAAAATTTCAAACTGGAGATTAACAGCCCTTTGGCTGCAGCAGAGGGAGCTGGCTCATGAGAACAAAGCAGTAATAAAACTAAAGCAATTTGGGTTTCTTCCCCAAATTAGTCTGGCATTCCAATAATACACCATTCTTTGTGTAGAGAAATCATTATATATTTTCTGGCCTCTGCACTATTTTAAAAGGGATTTCCATAGACTTAAGATATAAATTGCTTTTTCTAAATTGGAAAATTCTTTTTTCCACATTCTTTTATCTCAACTTGTCATGTTTCTTTCTTTCTTTGGTTCAATATCCATGACCAAATTGTCTGTGTTTTCTTTATAAACTAATTATATCGCCCTGTTATATTGGTATATTTTCTGGAAAATAGTGACTATGACATTGATATTAGGCTTGTCACTTTCAAGTTTTAGACTAGGAATTTTAACTTTCCAAACTACACCCACTAGTTATAAGGACAAACAAGAAAAAAGTGGAATCGTGATTTTTAAAGACTAGAGGTTGGGAGAAAACCCTTTGAGCAATGTAAGAGTCATTCAGAGAGTCTGAAAAGCCCAGGGAGGCAACCAACTCTTCATCCTTAGTTGAGATCAGCTGAGAAATAGAACTTTTGCAAAGATGGAGGACCAAGAGGAGATGAGAATACCAAGACTGCTGGTTCAACAAAAGAATAGAGCACACCTTGAAAATGTGACTCCTTAGAATATATTAATAATGAATGAGCGAGGGGCACCTGGGTGGCTCAGTGGGTTAAAGCCTCTGCCTTTAGCTCCGGTCATGATCTCAGAGTCCTGGGATTGAGCCCTCCATCGGGCTCTCTGCTCAGCGGGGAGCCTGCTTCCCCCTCTCTCCCTACCTGCTTCTCTGCCTACTTGTGATCTCTCTCCGTCAAGCAAATAAATAAAATCTTTAAAAAAAATAATCAATGAGCAAAATGAAAGAATTACTAGAACATGAAGGAAGAAAAATAGGTATGTAGCACCCTCCTACTATCAACAGGGTGGATTTAGGAGAAGCAATTTTATTAAAAAAAAAAAATAGTCCAGTGGTACTGCACAGTTTATAACCATTTCATTTCATTTCATAATAACTCATAGAAGACATGACCTGTGTTGCTTGTGCTCATGGCACTGTGAGAGTAAATTAGAAAGCATGGCAGAGATCTGAAGACTAAAACTAATTGCACAAAATAAAATCTATTACCTTTTTAAAAGATTAACTTGAGTAGAATTTGAATTACAATATTCGTTGTCAACTCCATCATTCAGTGAGAGATAAGATAAAGCCCCTTGAGATGGGACCATACACATTAATAAAGAACAGAAAAAAATAAAATGTTCAGGGAAGTTTTACTTATCATTAAATCTGTTTCATCCATTTTTCCCCCTAACCTTCCAAGTACCCAGCCATTCTTAGCAGATTGGAGTGGTATTCAAAACAGCACTGATTAAATGAAAAAGTGATGAGAAACTAATAGAACACAGTTATGAAGAGACGAGGTAGAGTACAATTAGTTTTTTTAAATGCCTTTTGGTAAGATTAAAAGAAATAATTACCAACAAGGTAATACTGTTGCTAAAAAGAACATGAACATTATTAGCCTATGTATGATAAATAAGAACAATGAAATAATTTTCCTATTGAAGATAGTCATCTCTCTTTGGGGCAAATTAGATAATCTAGGAGCTGAGCCACTGGAATGATTAGACATTTAACAAAACAGTCTGGTCATTTTAGAGTCCTCAAGTAATCAGGGAGATAGAAACATTCACAGAGGTTAGAGGAGAGAATAGATTAAGGCACATGATATATAGATATATAGATCTATATATCATGATACAATATATGACATATTTTCTAAAAGGAATAGCATGCATTGAACCCAGAGCATATTCTACCATGTAACAGCCTTTGGCAAGAAGTGGTAACTCTGTTTTTCATAGTTCCTAAGAACACATACACACACATGAAATTGAGAATATACTATGAAAGACTGATGTTTAGTCTAGGAAAATGTACACAGGACCTGAAAGATACCAGCCTTTAGTCTGAGTCTTTAATAAATGCATATACTGTCATGTTTCAAATAGTTGAAGGCCATCCTTCTTATGGGCCTGTTTATTATGATTAGTCCCGTTATTATTCCCTATGATGCAGTTTAGAAAATAAATTTGTGCACTCAGTAAATGGACCAAATCATAAGCGACTGCCTTTTGCTCCATAGTTGGTTGGTTTCATTACTGGTACACTTAACTGGTCAACTTTAGGGCGGGAAATGTTCATTTTACTTAGAAGGAAATTAAGACCTGTTTTTAGAAAACTAAAAACAATCAGACATCCATTGTGTTCTTTTCCTATGAAGATTGACTGACATTTAAGAGGGACTAGGTTGACATAATGCCTGGCTACTAGTACCAAGTTCTTTTGATAGGAAATTGAAATGAGTTTTTAAGGATCTATTTCATAAGTTTCAGGTTTCTAAATAAAGCAACATAGGGGAAATGGGCAGCACAAAGCTAGTATTCAGGAGAAAGACTAGATCTGTAAATAAAAAAACATGGTAAATAAACAAAATTGTTAATGCATTAAAACTGCCTATCAGTGAACTGCGTATTTCTCTTCAAAGTGACCTACACAAAAGCTATTTTCCCAATAATAACTTTGTTCTAAGTATTTTTAAAGCACCATTTTTGGAATGGACATTGCGCATAATTCCAGTCACATAGGAAATCAGGCTCTCCAACTTCCCATAGCCTATGGAATAGCTTGAATTCTGCTACCTCCCTCCATATATCAAAATAAGTACTCTCGGGGCGCCTGGGTGGCTCAGTCATTAAGCGTCTGCCTTCGGCTCAGGTCATGATCTCAGAGTCCTGGGATTGAGCCCCGCATCAGGCTCCCTGCTCAGCAGGAAGCCTGCTTCTCCCGCTACCATTCCCTCTGCTTGTGTTCCCTCTCTCGCTGTGTTTCTCGCTGTCAAATAAATAAAATCTTAAAAAATAAAAAAATAAGTACTCTCTACTCAGAATATTTGCTGCCTCCTCATTTTAATGACAGAGCCATATAATTAAACTGAAGAATTAAAAGAATTAAAAATTAAACTCCTAGAACTTCCAATTTAAGTACAGATTCATGGTTCTTAAATTTTTGTACCACGATGTGCTAAATAGCCTATGTGATTTGGTCACGAACCAATTCACTAATCCACCACTACTTCACTATTGATTCGGTTACATGAGGCTACACTGTGTTGCTAGATAAACATTTTGGAAGAAAAGTTGCCTTACACAGTCCAGCCTAAATGTCACAAGTTAGTTAATACATTTTGTTCCTCAATTGCCACTTTAAACCAGTTCGATACTAGTCCAAATTCTGTAGCCGGCTTGGGACTATTATCATGTCTGGCATGGTTGTTTACAACCCTAAAAATGGTCATGTTCCTCAATTTTAGAAGGACAAGAATCTGAGGATCAAAACCTCTTAAATTATAATCTCCAACTAAACAAAGCCTGTCATGTCTTATCATTATGGAAAGAGTTATTGTTTCTTAAAAATTGTTAAAATATCACAGACCTGTACCCCTGAAACAAATAATACATGTTAATAAAAAAATAAAATAAAATAGTTAAAATGTTGTTTGGAGTACAGTAGCATGACAGATTTTTTTAAGGAAAAAATAGCAAATACCAACAATATGCAGGGAAATATAAGGATGTGATTCCTGTCTGACAAAAACATATAAAATAAAATGGCAATATTTAGTCTCATAATCCCTCTCCAAAATTATTGCATTACTGCCACTATTGTTTCCAATAAAATCTCTTGCCTTGGAAAGGACGGTGGCAAAGTGACTTTAAAAAGTTGGTAGGTTAATTGCATATATTACATGTCTACTGTGTGCTTTTAACATAAAGATAATTAACCATTTCTAAAGAATTTACTAGATCCAGACACTATTCTTAGAGGTTATATAATCCTCATTTCAAGCCTGTAAGGGGACCATTGCCAGCCCTTATTTTAAAGATAAGTAGACTGAAGTTCAGAGAGGTTAATAACTTGCTCTTGGTTTCATCTCTAAGAAGTGGTAGAGCAAAAGTTTAAACCCAGGTCTAACTCTGCAGTTTACACTTTTATTAACTATTTCTGAGAGTTATGTTTGACTTATTCTTACTGTTGAAGTTTTAGTGGGAAAAGAATCAGTCTCTGGGATCCGAATGAAAAGTATAAACTGCTGTATATGAAAATGTCTGTCAGCCGAAGAAACACAATTTAAACAATGTTCAAGCCTGACACTAAACTCCACATCCTATTTCTCATTTCAAAAATGATTAAATAAATTTCTTTCCCTGCTGGAATATCACCAGATTGGCATGTGAGGTATCTGGAATCTACCATCCAGTCCCAAATGGCCAGAGGACAAAGCTGCTTTCATGTCATTTCTGAGCAAAAGCTGAAAGGCCAAAAATCACTGGAGAAATTTGTTCTGGTGAGATTTTTCAGTTCAGTTTTAAACTCCCTTGAGGTTTAAACAAACTTGAGATAATCATCTTGAACTTGGTGGTGAACCAAACCCGGATTCAGACTACAGGTTCTCCGAGGGTCAGCCCTTCCATTTAGAACAAGGCACAGCTTAAAGTGATGAGCCAAGTGGGTCAGATGTTCAATACTTGGCAACAGACTCAGCTGTCATATTGAAACAATGTTGACAAGATGGCAGGCTTTAAAATAAATCCCCCCGCGAAGGCTATCGATATCGTTCTCCCTTTTCCTTCTGTCTCCTATCCAGCCTGGCTACTTTCTAGAGCGCATGCCAATCATACAGAGCGCTTACTAGGAACTACAAGGACTGCTCAACGTTCCAGTATTTACTCCAGCAACAGGAGCCAATCGTGGGCGTATATATAAGGGGACTTCCTTAACTCCCCTGCACAAAGTAAAACATGCTGCTGACACACATCTGCCCAAGCTATCAGAGGGCAGCCAAAGCCACCATATTCCTCACTCACCAGCTCTTAACCCTTTGCAGTCAATTTTATTGAATAAAGTGGTCACTGGGCCGCACGAATTTTTCTCCCACCAGATTCACTTTGGCAAATGCCCGGAGAACGTTGTTTAATTTCAGTTAGGTACCATCGATCAATCTTTCTGGCAAGCAAGGTGCTGGCTTACCGAGTTTTGCATCATATAAGGGTTAGAAATGTGGATTAATTAACTATTTGTGTGACACCGTTTCTCTGTAATAAACTGACTTGGACTGCTTCAAGTATAGCCTACAAGGTTAACCCAATTCATGACAACATATCGGCTTTTGATTTCATGAACTTTCACATGTGTGCCCTCATCAATTATAAATAGAAATCTAGCCCCACTGTCAGGAAAAGTAATTTTTGATACAATACTTATCTGTCCTAAAGTAATTGATCCTCTTGTAAAGATATGAGATTAATAAAAGAGAGTAATATAATATAGGAGAAAAATATGCCAGTAAATATATTTGGTATTAAGATAAGATTGTTTTAAACAGCTCACGACGTCTTTGCCTTTAGGGTCTACATAATAAATTTTCGTCCATCCAAGTATCTTTCAGTTATGAGATGTTGAAATTGGTATATAGGCATTTCGATAAGGTCATTGGGCTAGCATAAACCACCCGAATAGCCAGATGAATGACTCTATTACAATGAAAAGTCGAAAAACTAAAATGATAGAGGGAAACACTAAGAAAAGCTCTCTCACATTAGTCCCACCCCCTCACCCCAGGCTACTTCAGAATACTGAAGCCGCGGACGGTTAAAAACGTCGCCTTTGAAGAGGGCCGTGAGATGCCTGATTGGGTCATTCGGTCATTTACAGACGGGTCGGCACGCCTCCTTCCGAAGCTCCCCAAAGGCCCTAAGGAGAGAGAGGGGCCGCCCGCCTGCTTCATTCACAGCCGCTCCCACCATTCTTCTCTTCCCGTCTCTTTGAGCAGGGTTCTCTCGGGAAAGTACAATGGCGCTGCTAAGGGAAAAATTAAAAACCATGCATCTTGTGTAGGATACTCCTCGTTTCATAAGTGAGTAAACCGGAGCTGCGGGAAGTGAAATGACAGGCCCGTGTCAGCCGCCTAGCCAATGAGCAGGTCACAACAGCAGCCGCCCTTCCTACTTGGGACGCCTGAACCCCTCAGGCTCTTCGCGAAGCCGAGGGCTTTGCTCCTGTTCTTGATTCCTCTGTCTACGGGCTCCAATACCCTCTTCTCCCTGATGGGCTCTACTTACTTCTGCAGCAGAAAACCATGGGGCCTTTTTTGGAACTCCGGCCATTGTATTCATTTAACCACAGAGCTAAGCACTTAGCCAGGGGGGATCGGCCTTTAGGTGTGAAGGGAAACCCAAGGCTCGAGTGAGAAGTTCACTTCATTTCAGGACCATTACTACTGTTATGATCGCCATGACTGACGGGCAGCATCAACATCTCCATCCCTTCCACTTATACTGCACTCTAGAGCGGTTTACTCACGTGCGTGTTACTTCATTTGATGAGAGTCAACAAATGCTTGTAAGTGTCTTAATAAACCGAGTGCCAGGAAGATCAAGAATTTATTTGCACCGCTTTTACCTTTAGATAGACTGCTTTGTAACCATCCGTAATTTGTTTAGCACACATGCAATTGCTCTCACAGAACAGATTTTTAAATCTTTTCAGTCCTCTGTTGTGCCCGTTATTATTATTATTATTATTATTTTTTACTACACAGGTGTCTAACAAAGAGACCTTTTTATGGAAAACAAGGGGCAAATTACTGGTTAAAAACTAGACGTAAAACCAACACTCTTAACCACAGAGTCCAATGGCAACAAGTTAAGAGCTGAAAGTGGAATCAGCCGCAGGCGAACTGCGGGAGCGCTCTAGCCTTGAGTGACCTCCCTGCGGCTCTCCATGCTAATGATGTGCCCTCCTTCCTGAACCTTCCAGTCCCTTTGTTTTATATATCACCACTCTCTCTTAGCTCTTTGAAGCTGCCTTCCAAGTGCCATTTTATGGCTTTTCTGACCCTCCACATATTTTCATACTTTTGAGTATTTGCTCACGATATTCTTTCCTTTCTTCCTCTCCACTTGAATGTCTCATCTTCCAAGATTCATCTCAAATACCACTTCCTTCCTAAGGCTTTTCCTGACCATCTAGACAGGAATTATTTGTTCCTTCCTCTTTCCTTTTTTAGAAATACACCTAGTTTTTTAAACAGATAATTCATTCACAGGATTCAAAGGCGAAAATAGAAATAAGGATGCGCTGGAGAGCCTGCCTTACACCACCATTTTGTGTCATCCAGTTTTCCTTCCCATCACTTGATTTTTGCATTTCTGAAGATATTTATGCATAAATAAGCCAAGATAAGCATCATTTTCCTCTGGTTTTACACAAGTTCTGCCATAGGTCTATATGCTATGTTATGCACACTTTTTTTCTCACTTAATGAGAAATACTTTGGAGAGAGGTATTTTTGTATTAATACATAGAATACCTGTTAATGCTTCATTCTATAGCTATGTGATATTTTATGACAGAGGTAGAACATAGTGTAGTTAACCAGTCTCCTATTGATGGAACTTTGAGCAATAATAGTCTCATAGTGATTGATAGCCTCATATTATGTCATTTTGCAAATATGTACTATTTTACCTACAGAATAAATTGGAATTGTTCTGAGAGCATGAAATTTTCATAAACATTTTCCATTGTCCGGCATATACGTGTGCAACAATCTACACTTTCTCAAGCAATATGTGAAGTGCTTATTTGACCCATATTTTTGATGACACAATATTATCAAACTTATGCATCTTTGTCAATATTAATAGGTAAGAGACATTATTTCAGTGTAATATTAATTTGCATTTCTTTTATTATGTCTCAGATTGAGTACCTTTTTCACAGTTCTAAGGAGCATTTGTATCACCTTTTAAATTATTTGTTTGTTTTGTTTCTACATTCTTCTACTGGGTAATCTCATTTATTTATATATGCTCTTTACATATTAGGGAAATTGGATCTTTTTCTGTTATATGCACTGCGATTTTGTTTGATTTGTGTTATTTGCTTTTGACTCTGTTTATAATAACCTTCTTCGTTCTCCAGCTGCCTACTACCTATTCATTTATTATTGAACTCATTATATCATGTCATAAATGTTTCTATATTGCTATTATATAGAAGCAAATACTGTTGCCCTTAGATTTTGAAGATCTCAAGAGCAGATATCATTTCTCATTCAACTTTCCACACCTTTGTATGTTAGCACAATACTAGGCATCCAGAAGTCAGCAATACACTTTCTGTGAATGAATTATTAGTGTTTGCTTACTTTTTTATTCTGAGCTTTAATTGATGTTAATTGGTGTTAGCTACATGTAACAACATTTATAGCACTGCTTTTTTGTGGCTCTACTTCTCCTTTCCCTATTCTGTGATACTTAACAATAACAAGCAGCAGTTATTTAGCAGATTGGTTTTTATCTGGAGTACAAGTCAAAAAAATGTCAGGAGTGTGTGTGTATGTTCGTGTGCATATGGGGTGGAAGCAGAGAAGGCAAACTCATAACCATTTATGGTCCTAAGTTTCTTTTTTAGCCTATAAAATACATGAGTACCGGAGTAAAGCTTCCTGGAATATATTGAAGATTTTGTGCTAAGATCCTTAGTCCCAGAAACCTATTTAGAAATACCTTTGAAGTAAATCAATAGGAAATTCAAGGAAACAAGAGACCTGCCCTTCAGTGAATCCTACATCAATTAGTCCTACATCTTTTTAGCCTTTATTTTCCTCCTTGCATATCTTAGACACAAATTTTAGGATATCCTTTTATAGGAAAAAAGTAAAAATTTAGTTTTCTAGAATCAGCCACTTCTTCTCATGTTATTGCTTCTCAAGTGTTTGAATGAAAACATAGTGACCCCTCAGGCTATCTTTAAAACAAATTTTGTTATAGACTTGGTCAGCAGCGGTGGTAATAAGGTGTGGAGTTCTACTCACTTGTTTATCCATAATTTTCTCTTAGGTTCAGACATTGATGAGGAGCCGATATGTCCCCTTGCTTTGTTTGGTTTTTAGGTCTCTGAGTCAGCATGCAGTGGCATAAAAGCATTCACCCTGACTCACCTTCCCTTTGCGTTTCTTTCTTTTTGTTCTTTCTTTTCCTTTTTCTTTCTTTTTTTTTTTTTTTTGCCACTGATGACTACACAAAAACAAACAGTTTTCCTATGGTACTCAATAGCACTCAAATGTGCCACGGCAAGGACCCTTTTCTAGAAAATGAAATAAAACATATGGAAGGAAACTAAGAACTCTTGTCAAAATTATTCCACTGTGAAATTAGTTACATTCCACAAGAAAACATAATCATGCTAAGGGTTTCTTTCTTCAGTGACTCTCACATAAACGGCAACAGGAAAAAAAAAATGTGGTGTTCAGCTTCATAAGCTGTCAGTGCCATTGGCTACCTAAACCCATTCATATTTGATTATTTTCAGTCCACTGCAATTTCTATACAGCCCTGGTGGATATTTCTTTGGTTCATTGAATAAAACACTCACGTCAGTCTATGATTGTGTTGCCATTGTCCTTGCTATAATTAACACAGCAACAGATTAAAAAATACTACTTAAAATAACTGGTGTACAATTCACTTCCAAACAGAATACACATAAAAAAGATTATCCAACAGAGAGCTGCCAAATGTACTGTAAACTGGAAGGGTTTCAATATCCTTTAAACACTCGGCTAGAAGCTAACTGAACCACATCTCTGCTGTCAGTAGAGCATGAAACTCTGAGATTTGTTTCAGTTTCCATCCAGTCTCTGCCAGTTAAAACTAAAGACTTCCACAGAGCAAATACATATTTCCATTTTTACTGGCATTGTCTACTTTCTCTCTTATAAGCAATACATTTCCCTTTCAAGGATGCTTGAACCTTTTATGAAGATGACATTCTGAAAAGCACCGTGGTATAACAAACTTCCCCAACTTTCATCATCATCCTCATCGCCACAGAAATCTTTCTTGTGTGCACACAATTGTGAATGGCACTGTGAAGAAAATCTAATAGACCCAATCCTTTCTCCTATAAAAATATACCATGGGAATCTCAGGGTCATGAGATTGAGCCCCACGTAGGGCTCCACACCAGGTGTGGAGCCTGCTGAGGATTCTGTCTCTCCCTCCGCCCCTCTCCCCACTCATGTGCATGCTCTCTCTAAAAACAAGAATGTATCATGGAAAACAAACACACACATGCATACAGTCTCTAGAGAGAGAGAAATTAACATAAACAGCAGACCCTGCTCAAAATCTTCTATTGGACTCCCATTTCTTATCAAATCAAATACAATTTTCTCAGCCTGTCATTCAAACACTTCTACAATATGAGTCCAGATTATCTTTCCAGCCTGTGGTTTACCAATCTCCTAAGTGTATCTCCTATTTCTAATAAACCAGATAACTTGCAGTTCCTGTATCATTGGCTGTTCCCATTATCTGGTCCTGCCTCCTAGATAAGCAGAGAATCAGAGACCCTGAGTCAATTCATCTGAAGTATTGGTATTGGATGCCTACTACAACGGAAAACAGGGAGAAGCATAGGGGGAAATGGTGTTCCTTGTAGTCTTATCACTAGGCAGCTGGCATGCCACTAAGGGCACGATCTGAGTCAAGATCACCTCTCAGAGTTGCTGATGAGAAAAATCATGCAGACATCTAAATAAGTTATTGGTTTATTTTTTTAAGATTTAATTTATTCATTTCAGATAGAGACAGAGAAAGCCCAAGCAGGGGGAGGGGCAGAGGGAGAGAGAGAAGCAGACTCCCTGCTGAGCTGGGAGCCTGACTCGGGCTCAATCCCAGGACCTGGAGATCATGACCTGAGCTGAAGGCAGATGCTTAGCTGACTGAGTCACCCAGGCATCCCAAGTTATAGGTTTAGATAACTTAATTATCTAAATTATTATCGAATGTTATCTAAATGTTACAGATAAGGAGTCTGCGGTGACACCAGGAGGACAGAGATAGCACAAGGAGACAAGTTTCAAAGTGGAGGGATTGAAAAACAGTCTAACGGTATATAAAGGAGAGGAGAGATGAAATATTTCTTCCTATAGTGGCTGCTTCTCTGGGTGGCTCAGGACAGAGAATTAAGGATGTGAGTGGAACTAAATGCCACTTCAGTGCTTCATGGCACTCTTTCTGCATGGAACATTTTCCTCCACTAGTCCCACTCATATCCATGATTCAAGACCTGTCTCAAATATCATCTTTTCCAAGAAAACTTTTTCCATCCTTTCAAAAGAGGCCACCCTTACCTCCTTGGCTCTCCATCAGACATGGTCGGTAATGTTCAGTGGCCTTCCCTAGGCAGATTGTGGATTACAGTCTTTGGTTTATTTGTCTCGTGTCTTTACCATATTATACACACTGCAAAAGATGGATTTTTTCTTTCTTAATATCAACTGTAGCAACTGCAAACTGTGACGTATAATTGTTACTCAATAAATATATTTAACGTTATTTTAACTAACATCTGGATGGGGGACAAATATTTGCATGATCTATGGAATAAGGAAAATGGTATCAAGGTCCAAATATGTCTCTGGATGCTTTCCTAGTTGGCCAGTATCATTTGCATTCCTACAATATGTTTTATAGTCAGATCTGTTCAGTTTATAGTCAATATTTACTCACAGTTCCTCAGGGGCCAATTTGCCAATTTGTCAAAATAAAATATTTCACTATAGTCTTAAGGTAGATGGAAGATGTTGAATAAATAGTACCACAGAAATACAATAATGTCCTCTTTCATATTCTCTTCAGTTTTTCTTGGACAGCCAAGAAATCATTTTATCCCAACTAAAGTTCTGATACCAAGACTGATTTAGGTTGTGTTTTGATAAAAATTCAGTTTGTCTTTCTTAATATAACAATCCTTTCTCACTATATTATCCCTTCATTAGGTTCATCATTTTGGAAGTGTATGCTTGAAATATATATTTCATATAAACTAATGGTACAATCTACAGGAAAAATCTTAACAATATCAGGAATAATATACTCCTTGAGTGCTCTTTGGGTTAGTTGCTAGGAAGAGTAAGGTCAAATTTTTAGCTAAGCTCCTAAGAAAGTCTATTGGATATTATGAGATATATTTTGTGATTAAATGTTATCCTCAAATTTATCTTATTCCTCCTACTTATTTTCCCACTTTCTAATTTTCTTACTTAAAAAAAAATGGTATCTAGGGCTGCCTACATGGCACAATCAGTTAAGTATCCCACTCTTGATTTTGGCTCAGGTCATGATCTCAGGGTTGTGAGATCGAGTCCCATGTTGGACTCCATGCTGGACATGGAGCCTGCTTAAAATTATCTTTCTCTGTCTCCCTCACTCTCCCACTCTAAAAAAAAAAATAAATAAATGAATAAATAAATAAATAATTGATATCCCATAAGCCTTTTTAAATACTTTTTACTTTAACTATAGTGAATATGCACAATAAATACAAGTAAAATCAAAGTGACACACTGTTGTTGTTTTTTTAAGATTTTATCTATTTATTTGAGAGAGAGAGAGAGAGAGTTAGTGACAGAGAGCACAAGTGGGGAGGAGAGGGAGAAGCAGGCTCTCCACTGAGCAGGGAGCTCTCTGTGGGACTCGATCCCAGGACCCCAGGATCATGACCTGAGCCAAAGGCAGGTGCTTAACTGGCTGAGCCACCAAGGTACCCCTGAAGTATGCACTGTTATTCATACTTTGACATCTTGTGTAATATCCTGCTACAGAGAAATATAATATTAAATTTAAAAAAAAAGAAATTTATTCCTTTATTTAAAAAATTCCCCCTTTAGGTACATTTTCTTGAAAGTACAATGACTTCAAAACTAGCCGGAGGGTTCAGGAAAAATCTATTGGTCTCCTAATTTGCTCCTAACATTGAGGGAAGCCATTTATTAATTTTATCTCCTACTTTCTCCTCTAAGGGGTAAGATAAATAAAACTCTCATCTGCCCATCTACTTTACTTTTATAATTCGAACATAAAGTATGTATAAAGGTGAGAAATCTTGACTTTCAAAGTACTTTGTAACATTTACAGAGCTGAAAGACTGTAAGACTGTAAGAAATGAAGAGTGGTCATATTCATTACAGACCTTGCTTTTCAAGGCTCCTAGAGTGCATCAAGAAAATAAACCATAAATATGATACATTTTTAGCTAGGCCACACTTAAAAGACCCTTTAAAATATGTAGTTCTCCCACTAAAATAAGATGAAAATAGGATTTGAAGTTGATTAACAGCACAATTATTACAAGGCAAATGAAATTTTGTCATAACTTTTCTTTTTGTTTCCACAACTTTCACATTCCTAGTACTGTTTTGGCGTGTTTTGCTTTTATTTGCTCAAGTTTAATGGCTAATTCATTTCCAATTAAAATGTTCAAAAAAATTAATATTTTGACTAAAGACAATCATCGAAAGGCCAGGGCTAACTATGAAGTTTCCCAAACCTGGAATCTATCCTTTTTTAATGTGTGTCAACAAACTCTCAATGAGTCTGTTTATGAAATGGTTATTTAAATGTGTGGAAGTGAGCAAATGTTATATTACTGCTGACTCTGAGGAAGGCACTTGCTGTGTGGGCAGAGAATGTCGAAGCCATTTGTGAAGGGAAGAGTATGTCACCTAAATTAATGTAGTAGACTCGCCTCATAATTCATCTCTGCCATTCCGCTCTACCACACTGCTGGGAAGAGTAGAGGTCAATATTCCATGCATTTAGAACATACAGAGCCTATTTATTTACTATGGGACTCATATTCCTTCATGTAGTCAGGATACAATATGACTCAGATTAAAAACTTTTTTAAGCAACCAATTACTCAGAGCAATGAATTAGCCATTAAACTTGAACAAATACTTCAAAATCCCCCTTGTTACTGAGTGCCACGCCTCATCTACCTATACAGAGGAGGTGGTCACTACAGGCTCAGTCTTCAGTGCCCTCCTCCCCCAATGCCATAAATTGTTTTCTTCTTCAAGTTCATTGAAGTGCCTGATTTTTTTTCACTTTTCCCAAAATCCTGTAGAAAAGAATATGAAATTTCTTGGTTCGATTAAACTTGAGAAGCAAATTCCTTTTATGCAGGAAGAGTGCTGTATTAAACATTGTGGCCATGCTCAAAGAAAGCAGTGAGGATGGTAAGTGAGTGACAAGTATCAGAAGAAAAGAGATCATGAAATACTAGGAGTGGTCAGTGGTTTGTTCCTGGTTGCTTTTTGCTGAAGGTAACAAGGGACCTAGGATAAGCACCAGGGAACTTTTTGTCAAATATTTAGGTTGGTAATTGCTACTTAAAGGACATAATTACAACTGGTCATAAAAATAACTGAATATTGAACAAATGGATGCATTCTGGCCCTGTGGGCCAGTTTCCGACAATGAACATATTCTTCATACTATTTTGTTCCCATAGAAGCACAAAGGGTTGCTGCTTCAGACTTCTTGCCCAGGGAATCAGCTCATTCAGCACATCCATATGGTGCCCCAGATTCTATTGAAAAGTCAATGAATCATGTGGGCAAGTGGCAAAGGACCACTTCTATGTCCTCATTTTTGTTCCCATAAGTTGGGGTTTTAAAACTTTACATTGAGTTCATTTTGATTGCCAATTATTAGGTTTCTGTAGTTTATTGGAATTGTTCAGAAGAAACTGAGAAGATGGTGGGGAAAAAAAAAAAGACAAAAAGCTGGGGAAAAAATAAGACTTGGGCAGGGATGTGAGCAGCTGGTTGCTTCCTAGCTCCCTGCAGAGATCTAGGTACACAGAACATCTTCTGCAAAAGTCTTTGCTTTAAAATCAAACTACTCCTCTAACAACTTCTTTCAGATGATAAAAAAAAAAAGTACTCATTGAGCACCAATTATACAGGAAACACCGTGATAGCTTTTCAATTATAAAAATATTAAAAGAATATGATTGTTATCTTCACGGAGCTCAAGGTCCCTGTGAAAGTCACCACGAAAGCAATGCACTTGAATACAAACTATTATAAGAACGATGGCAGGCTCTGTGTGCAGACTCAGGGGTTGTAGATGGAAGGGTCAACTAGCAGGAGAAAGAAAAGGGACCATAAAAAGGGTAGCATTGGGGGGAGTCTTAAAAATGTGATTGAGAAATATAATTTAATAATATAGTAACAATATATACACATTGATGTGACTGACATATGGGAACCAGGTAATCACTTCCAGTGCCTCGCTAACTGAGGGTACAATCACATAATTCGGGGTTTAGGTTTCCATTGTATGTACTTTTAGGGGCTCTGTGTTTCTATTTACACACCGTTAGCCTGTTGGCTGGAATCTTTGCTGCCATGCATTCATCATCCCTGCTCTTCTTTTCTTTCTTTATGATAAATGATTCAATTTCTGTAAACATAGTTTCTCATAGGGCTCTGTTTCCCTCTAATTTTATCATCTTTAGGCTCTTCCCTGACCATTTGTAAGCTCTTTAAATTCAGTGTAATGATGCTCTCAAAAGGGCAGAGGTATCAGACCCGGGGCAAATCAAAATTGGTTTTTCCTCTCCCCGATAAAGTATGGTTAAAATAAACATCACGAAAATCTATGAGGAAATGAAACAGAGGGGAGATCTCCCAAAACCAACTGAAATGAATCAGAGAGGAAGCCCTGTTTCTTCAGCTTGTTGAATGAACACGGTCATAGTGGAAAGAGTGGGGACTCTGCCACTGGGCGTCTCGCCCACATGTGTGCCTTGGGCTTTATATGTTATAGGAAGCAGCCGGCACTCGGCGCCCACCTCAGGCCTCAACTCAAGTTGCATCCGTGTGTCTGTCAAAGCTCTCCATTCAGATGGAACAGAGGGGACAAATTTCATTGGCACAGCAGAGGGGAAAGCCAGTGGAATAGAAGTGGAGTTGCAGGATAGATAAGATCACACGCGTGTGCAGAGAGCTTCCAGCAACAAGGAGCAGAAGAAATCAGGCAGAGCACACACATCACAATCTGGACCACAAATGTCTCTGCATGCTCTGCATACATTCACCACCCTTTCCTTCTGGCTCATTTATTCTTCAACGTTCACCCTAGGAACTGATGCTGTATCCCTGCTGTTAGTTATATTCTCATCTCCCCAAATACACTTTTGCTCTCAACCCTTTCTTGGCATAAGAAACAGGATAGGAAAATGGCCACTATTCTCCTGAAAAATTGATTCCATCTGCAGTAGCTTATTGAAAGGCTGACAATAATTCATTCCTCCAACCACTTCCAGAAAGTCAGAGAAGGAACAGCCCACACCCTGAAGGAGAAAGAAAGGTAATTTCTCTGTGATTTTTAAAGGTATGAAAAGAAAAATCTCTATTGCAGCATTGACTGTAAACTGTACAAACAACACATTATTTTGAAGATTGATTAAGCTTTCAAGTGTCGCTATGACTATTATTAATCAATGGCATTAGCAACTTACTACTTTGCATGACATCAGCTGAGCAACAGTGAGAAACTGACAAAAAACTAAATTCAGTTATAATTTGTTCAGGTAATCAGAACTCTTATGAAAATGGAAGACAAAATGAATATTAAATGGTACAGAAATCTAGGTATTCCAATTTTCATGACTACTGCACCAGCAGAGTTTGATTTTAAATTGTTAAATTTTTGGGAAGACTTTGGTACATAATGCGTTCCAATTTTCAAAGAGGTCAAGTTTTCTTATGCTAAAATACAGTCCACAATTACTGGCACTTTTTTCCCTCTGTCTTTATATGTCTTTGGGGGGAAAAAAACTTTATTTAACCTCTTTCTATATCCTTTATTTTTTTTTGCTGCTACAGGAATAAATTCGAGCTGAATTTTTAATCCATCCACTTTAGCAAGTATTTTTCAGTCATTAAAAAGCTAAGGTGAAGGAAGCTGAATATGACATAAGAAAACAGAAGGGAGTGGTAGAAATACCTAAAACCTCAGTCAGCAGAAAGCAAAGGGGTCATCTCTGATCTTCTTTGCACCTCTTCATATTGCCAACTATGCTATAAGGCACATAACAGGTTCCCAGAAATTCTGGGTGAAATTGGTTAAGGATAAATATTCTTATGTCATAAAGATACAGTGAATTACAATTTATCACCCATTCCTTTCAATATGGTCTCTAATGAAGCAAGACATCGTCCTGCCCCTCAAGACTAAGCTTTGGAAAGTAGATTTGCTAAGGTAAATGTCAAAAAGTCCTGTTACAGGATCAAAGGGTTTTAAAGAGACCTGACCACCAGTTGAGTTCAAATGTCTCTTCGAGGAGGAATAAGGCAGAGCAGAGAAAGCACTAGGTGATTGTTGACTGGCAGAACTCCATCCTGAGTTTTTGGGTGAATCTCATTAACATTCCAGGTCTCAGTTTCTCATTTTTAAAATGAAGCAAAAGATGAACCCAAAAATCTATATATGCCAGGGTGAAATTTTCCAACTAGCCTATACCTTTCATCTGGTAAACCAACAAACATAAGAAATCTTTTAATAGAGGTCTTTAAAATTCACCTCTAATAATTATTTAATACTACCAGTAATTGAAATAAAAATATAGTACAAATGGCTCTCTTAGTTTGACTCTTTGCCCACGGCCTCGTCTTTCTTCATCATTTTTTCTTCCTTTTTGTTTTCTCACTGTTAGAAGCTTGGGAGTATGTGTGTGTGCACATCTGGTCCCATTGTGGCTCCAGGAGGGGTTACTTTCTTGGACTTCCCACAGGATTCAGTTTGTCTCCTCACACCAGGACTTTCATGCTTTTTAGTAACTACTTCTCAGTCCTCCAACATTCCTCTTCCAGAGCCTCACTCCCTCAGCAAGCTCCCATAGTTTTCCATAGTCCAATTTCTTCGACAAATTCTGTTAAGTCCTTTTTTCTTAATTGGAGACTGATGCATACAATGGCATTGCATAGCATGTTGGCCTCCAATTATGATCTCTGACCTTTTTGTATCATATGTAGTCCCTACCTTTAAACCTCTGGTTCTCTGTCTACTTTGAACTTCCCTGATGATGTAACATGTGCAGCATCACTGCCAGCCTACACATCTGTTCTTTATACTAGGTGGAAGACTGCTTCCTGCTAAAAGCAATTCCTCACACACTCTACGACTAAGTGAATAGAAGTAGATATGAGATAGGAATGTTTCTGGGCAGTTCTTTTCTAGGATCACTCTTAAAACTATTTTGGAAGGATGGAAGGAAGGAAGGAAGGAAGGAAGGAAGGAAGGAAGGAAGGAAGGAAGGAAGGAAGGAAGGAAGGAAGGAAGGAGGGAGGGAGGGAGGGAGGGAGGGAGGGAAGGGAAATAGTCATCAGGTAGAGCTCCTGTATATGTCTCCAAGATCTCCACATATTTTAAAATCCATTCTTTATCTTCTTAAAATAAAATTAGAATGAAATGCAGAAAATACACGTATAAAGGAAAATGTAGTTAATGAAAGTCAGTGTAAGAAAATGTAAAACATATTTAAGAATAAAACGAAACCTACATTTTGATTGGCAAATAGATGTCAAATTGTTGAAAGACACAGGAAATAATCATAGTGGAAGTGAGGGAAGGCAAGACAACTAGTTTGCAAGGCACTCTTTGACTTCTTTGTCCTGTTGTTTTTCTAGTCCATTTGTAAATGGCAATACCCTATCAAATGTTCAAATGCAAAAACTTGAGTTCAAATAATTGTCAACACTCATCTGGATTCTTTTTTATTTCACCTTACATTTCTAAATCACATTTATTTCATAATGCTAAACTCAAGCCAGATGAAATCCCTTGACAAAAGAATCGAACAAGTCCAAATTGATCTCTTAAGTGGATCAATAGAAACTTAACTGAAATGGATTGGGGATTTTATCAAACTTGATGTAGTAGAACACTAATAAGATCACTTCCAATTCACACATATAGAACTAAATTTTCAGCACAAATTGATCTGATTACTAAGGATGAATGGTCACCTTTAATAATGGATTAAGGTGGTAGAGAATTCTCTTTATACAAAAACACTAGTTTTTTAAACTCTTGGGAGATTGCTCTAACTTTTCTTCTTATACCACATTTTACTCACTTCTGACATGGCCAGGTTTGACATTAAAATTTTTTTTTTAATTTTAATTAATTTTGCCTGACTTTTTTGTCAGAAATATCTTCTGAAGTGTTTTCAAAAGGAACTGTTGTAACAACCAGTGGAACTGTGATGATACAAATGTATTGCTCTGGTAAAACCATAACATCCTTAAAAGCAATTTGTAAAATAACCCAAGTAATAGTAAAGCTGTTTCTATGACAGATGACTATATGTTTGTCCATTTTATGATCACTAATTTGATAATTCAGGTAACGTGTTCCTTAGAAGATTTGTTACATGTTAGGATTTGAATATTATTCTCAATATGTATGCCTGAAAATTTGATCATAAATCTTCCAATCGGTTGGGGTAAAGACTTAACATGGTGATGAACAAAAGCCAAAGAGTGTATCTCTAAGAAAAAAATACCCTAATCCACCTCCAAACCATTTGAAGTAGTGGAAGGTTCACTCATTTAACACCTGTCTCTTCGCTTCAACATTCAGTGACTAGCTTCTGCATTTGTGTTAAGTATTGGCTCTAGAATATTCTGGAAAAGTTTCACCTTACTTCAAGAAAGAGTGTTGCTGGGGCGCCTGGGTGGCTCAGTCGTTAAGCGTCTGCCTTCGGCCCAGGTCAGATCCCAGGGTCCTGGGATCGAGCCCCACATCGGGCTCTCTGCTCTGTAGGAAGCCTGCTTCTCCCGCTACCATTCCCTCTGCTTGTGTTCCCTCTCTCGCTGTGTTTCTCTCTGTCAAATAAATAAAATCTTTAAAAAAAAAAAAAGAGTGTTGCTATGAAATGCTCAGACCCTAGGATAATTTATTGAACACTTCGTTAGTGAATGCATGTGGGTATACCTTCTCTAGATCTTTTGTGTCTAGGATCATGAAACAGTGTCCGGTGAACTAAACCCCTTGAGAAAATCAATCTTTCTCTTTTACTCTCCATCTCTGTCTCTTTCTTTCCTGCCTCCCACCCACTCTTCTGTGTATCTTTCTTTGAGTATTTGACTCAGCTGACTCTATCTCTCCCTATCTTACCTCTGTTAGTAAATAGATACATAAATGGAAAGCGCTTCTCTATGTCTAAGAAAACCTTCAAACAAGCAGTCAGGGCTTGGTATCTTGTTTCCTGCACTCTCTTCTGTTTACCGGTGGGTGTGCTTTAAATTAAAAATTCTTAAGCATATTTGTGCTTCAGGAAGCAGTAACAATACAAGACATGTGGTCTAATCTACTTCTAGGTTCTAAAACTTGCATGGTTTAGATGGACAAACTACATCTAAAATGTTCTCCAACTGTTTGGTTCAGGGTAACTTATGCAAATTGTATGTTGGAGTATGAGTCACCAATAGTATCTTTTCCCTTGTGATAGCTTCTCTGTTTATCTTGCCCCAGAAACAATAAAAATGGCTGATTTGTCTAGTGTAGATTTGGAGTATTTGTGTGTTGCTAGGATTAATGCCACCATATGATCACACTAACATCTTTCAATACTGGAAATTATGAGAAATATAAAAATGAACAAGGTATTACATATACTTATAAATGACCTGGAATTATTTCTGATTTCTCTAATGCCAGTTTTTCCTAGTAGTACTCTTTATTTTCTCTTAGGTTGTTTTTTTTTAATGTTACTGTATTTTTGTTGCACATTTTATTGCATTTTTTTCTAAATGTGAAAGTAATGATATGTATTGTAAAATAAAAGTTTGAAAAATTTAGAAAACTGCAAAAACAAAAGAAATAAAAGCTCATATGTAGTCTCCCAGTCCAGAGACAATCACAACATTTTAGAAAACCTATTGTGTGTTGAAGACTAAAAGTTTTACAGCTAAACTAAAGTGTTAAATAGGAAATTCCTTTCTACTTCTACACCAAAGCCCAAATAATGGTCCCATGTTTTGCATATTCAATGCAAGGTGAAGGCCACCATTTCAAAAACAAGCAGAAAGAATATTCAAGATACTAAAGAGACAAAGAATAGTTACCTCAATTTTTATTAAGGCTAATTGGTCCATTCCACTCACCCATCCTACCTGGTTATGGGGGAAAAATCCAAAAAGGGGAGAGAGGATAAACATAAATGGTCCAACCATCTACAAGAAACTGGATGCTTCCGGATGCTTCAGGCTACCCACCTTACTAAACCACTCTAGTTCATCATGAAGAAATCTCCCAACCATTTTTAAGTGGATCATAACACATCCTCTAGGGGCTCAAAAATGAAGTATTTTCATCTCTTCTTGAATAAGAAGTCAAGAGGTTGTGTGGGGAAAGAGGATCTGAGCTCCTCTGAGAGGCCAAAACCATAGCACAGGATGTGACTTGAGTATGGACAATTACAATTGGAGTAATGGCCAAAATGATTTAATGTGAAATACTGGAAGACATCAGAGATGAGGGTCACTGTTTACTATGAGAGCAAATGTTATTTATTACTTTTCTTCGATCAGGGTCCCTCTTGAAAGGATGCTTATACATTCTCACTCTGCTAAACTTGGACTTGTTTTTATCAATTACGTGTGCATGAAGTGATGTGAGCTGATGAGATGTAGAGCCTCTAAGAATCCGGGCGTAGTTTACCTTGTCTCTTTTCTCTCTGTAGTGACAACTTCCCAGAGAAAGATGCTCCATCAATCTGAATTCTAGAGGAAATACGAGAGTACTAGAGCTAAACAATGAGGGACGTTAGCATAAGAAAAATAAACAGTTATCATTATTAGTTAACAAGATTTTTGTGTTGTTGATTACTGCAATGCAGAATAACTTATTCTGATGGATGTAGGCCGGGTGCCAAAGCTTTCAGGAACTAATGGGGGTTATAATAGAGAAAACCAACCAAAAATAAGGGGTAGTGCAAAACAGCTGTAAGGACTGAGCTGCAAAAAAGAGTTGGCTTTTTACATAAAAGTAAAAGATATATTTCTGGATTCTGTGTAGATTCAGTTTTTGTGCTATGTATTTGATTTTGACTCATACATTATTTTTATTCAGCATATATTGTGAGAAGTTTTCACATTTAAACACTTTTGGAAAGCAACATTTTTAATGGTTATGTCTTATCTCATTAATTTACTTATTGTGCTATTGACATCTAGGTTGTCTCCTATTGTTTAGCATCACTGATGACACTATGATAAATATCTTCATTTTGATACTCAAATTTGGAATGTAATTTTACAGCCTTAGTTGACTATGGATTTTTCTTATTTAAAATATCTTTTTGTGTTGTCCTTTGCATTAGATTGTAGTTCTTTATATGCACATATTATGTTCATTATTTTCTCTTAATTTCCCTTGATACTTATTCCAGTAAATTACACAGAGCTAATGCATATAATAATTATAACTAGCCAACTAACCAAATAGTACTATAAACATGCTTTTCTCTGACTCATAGGGACAACTGAAAGGATGGTAGAATGTTTTCTTAACAGTAGCTGCTATAAGGGTGACCTAACTGCATAAACATTTACATGCATTTATAGGAAGGCTAATTCCAGCATGTGAACTGAGTTTTATTCTACATTTGGCATAGACGGCCACCAGGCTCTCATCAGAATTCTTTGGAAGACAATTAAGGAAAATAGTAAAAGCCAATATTTTAACATATCCAAATTCCCACTTCGCTCCTTATTCAGTAACTAAACACAATGTGATTTTACAGTCAAGATCATGATTAATCCAATTATGAAACAGAAAAGTAATGTAAATAAAAGAAAAACTGAAGTCCCTAGACTTAATCATCTGTAAATGCTACACATTTATGCAATCTAGATCATTCTAAAAGGGGGTAAAATGAGAAAATTTAGGTTCACCCAAATTATCTTGCATGCTATACAATTAAATGCTACATTCACCGAATGTAACGTATGAGACAGAGTTGAGAATGATAGCCAAATTTCTGATGTGAGCCACAAGATAAATGGTGATATCACTCTCTAAGAGAGGGAAACTCAAGGCAAGCAGATTTGGTAGAAGGGAAAAAGTCTCCTGTAGCTATGGACATGCATAAAAATGTGAGAATGGGCTATCTGACAAATGAATAAACATATACATACATAACAATGTGATGATAATTTTGTATACTTATCAACCTAGTTGGCATAGGATCTAATTCTGTTCATTAGCTAGTTACATCCTGTGATTTAATTTTACAAGAGAACAGAAAAAGAAAGTGGAAAAATAGGAAAATGTCTTACCAAGGCAGTAAAGTAGTGATAATAAATGCTTACACAATAATATGCTTTAACTCATTTGGAGTAAGTGCTGGCCATTAAATATAGTCAAAACAGATACCATGCTGTGAATTACAGGGTCTTAAACATCCCTTTAACTGATATTTGACTTGTTAGAATGTAATGGTGGGTGGAGAGGGGACTATCACAATAAATAATAGAAGATAAATTCTAGGCCTGTCAGCAATGATTTCCTATGTGTTATTTTCACTTAAACACTGAAGTAAATGACAAAGACATAAATAGAATGAAAGCCAACTTAATGAAGTCTTTTTTATACAGTTTAGTAACACTGAATCTAACCAGCTTCCAGGCAAGACAATTTGGCACTTAAGTCAGACCTCAGGACTGGTTTGCTGGGATCAAAACTGAGATGCATTTCTAGAATTGTCTTTCTTAGAATGAGTCAAAAGGGTCGGTGTCTTCATATCATCTACTTTTTTGCATTTTTCAACTTGATGGTGTCTGCAAAGTCCTTTTCCATTTATAAGGTTTATTCTGTAGTTTAAGAAGATGTGATACAGATTAGTGCATACTGAGTTACCTCAGACTTTTGAAGGTAGCCATAAATCTAACATAAAGAAACATTATGGATTTTCAAAGGTGAAGGGGCCTCTAGTATAAGCTAGTCTACCTTTCAGCTTTTAAAAGTAATTCTTTCTGTGGGGCTCCTGGGTGGCTCAGTCGTTGAGCATCTGCCTTCGACTCAGGTCATGATCCCAGAGTCCTGGGATCGAGCCCCGCATCGGGCTCCTTGCTCGGCAGGAAGCCTGCTTCTCCCGCTACCATTCCCCCTTCTTGTGTTCCCTCTCTCGCTGTGTTTCTCTCTGTCAAATAAAAAAAAAAAAACCTTTAAAAAAAAAAGTAATTCTCTCTGAACTACCATTGATCTAAATTTATGTTGTCATTGCAAAATCAAAGCAAGTCAAAGATTAGGCTGTGTAACCTTCCATATACTAATAGTTATCTACGAACAAAAGTTGCTTCAAGAAAGTCAACCGGTACTGGACTAATCTATTTATTCGACCATTCTGTTGAGGATTTGTTTAATGCCAGACATCATGTCATGTATTAATACAATTAAAATATTAGATATATCTTCCTTGTCTCTCTTAGAAATCTAGATACATGGCTTGAATCACAAATTCTAAAAAACTAGGAAAGTCAAGTCATTCTTACAATTGTTGGTATTCCAGGACCCTACTTATTCCTGGTACCATCTACTTCCAGACCTATCCATACCTGAAACTTAGTTGCTTTAACAGGAAATACACACTTATACACACACTTGCATGGACACACACACACACACATTTTTACTTGTTCTCAAGTTCAGTGATGCTATTAAACATTTAGTACCCATAAGAATTGAATGACATGGCAGAACATACAGCCTTTCCCAGCTCTCTCGTTCCTTGCCTCTCCCCCCATTTGAACACTCACCTTTCCTGTACTTTCATCTCCCAAAACCAAAACAAATTATTTTCCTTGTTGGATGCTTGACATCTCTGCCTTATTTTATTGGAATGTCCTAACTCAAAACAAAGTCTCTCTTTAGCTTGTGACATTCTATTCCCCAATTGTTTCTCTAAATCATAGAGCAGTGTTGTTCAACAGAACTTTCTGCTATGGTGGAAATGCTGGGTATTTATCTTGTCCATAGAATAGCCACTAGTCATATGTGGATATTGAATATTTTAGATATGGCTAGTGCAAGTAAAGACCTGAATTTTTATTTAATTTTAACTAATTAAAACTTAAATAACCATATGTGCCTCGTGACTACCATGTAGAACGGCACCACTATCGCTGAAGTAAGCTCTGCTAAGTAGTCAAGTACTTACTTAATAATTGAGGCTATATTAACAACCAAGTTATTAGGCTTATCTTCATAGATGTCATTTTCTTCATATTAAATATTCTACCCTCTTAATAAAAAAAAAGGACAGAACTATCAAATCGGACTCACGTGAATCAGAATTTCAAGCTTTAGTAAAATAATTTTGAGTTTTATTTTTTATTTTTTATTTTTTTTATTAACATATAATGTATTATTTGCCCCAGGGTACACGTCTGTGAATCATCAGGCTTACACCTTTCACAGCACTTACCATAGCACATACCCTCCCCAATGTTAATTTTGAGTTTTAAAATAATTCATGGCACAGGCAAATCAAAAAGAAGTCTAAGATCCCTGATGCGGTTCCTTGTGCTTTCTCATCGTATCAGAATACCTTCTAGTCCTGATTATATATGATGTCACTAATGATGTATGTAATTACACTCCTTACACCGAAGGAATCTCTTTTAATTATGAAATACATGCATTTTATCCCAAACAGCTTTTATATCATTGCCTAGAAAACCATGCTCGCACATCCATAGATTCCCTTCTCCAAAACTCCACAGACTGCCATAAGCAATCATTGACAGCCCAGCTGCAAAGATGATAGAAGCACCATCCAGGATGCATTTCCATAATTGGTCTCAGTTCAACAATCCCAGAGGAGCAGTGAAAATGAAATCTTAACATTGGCTGCAGGTTATCTATACTGTGGAGATCTGGAGTTTTGATGTCCAATATGGAAGCTACTAACCACAGGCGGCTATTGAGCCCTTAAAATGTGGCTAGTTCAAACTTAAATGTACAGCAAATATAAAATGCACACCGGACTTTGAAGACTTAGTACCAAAAAAAAAAAAAAAGTAAAATATTTAATTGACAATTTTTATACTGATTGAATGCTTACATGAAAAGATTTTGGATATATTTTGTTAAATAAAATTTATTATTGAAATGAATTCCACTATTTATTGTTACTTTTTCAATGTGTCTATAAGGATATTTAAAATTACATATGTGGTTTGCTTTTTTGTAACTCACATAATATTTTTATTGGGCAGCACTGGCCTAAAATATCCTATTTCAAATGCCCTTCACCTATTATAGTACAAAGCCTCTTCACGATCTCTTCAAATTCTCAGTATATTACATTTTCATGGTACTCTTGTCAAATACCTTTTCTGCACACACTGTTTCTATTTTGCTCTATATTAGCTCAGCCAAAAATTCATAGCTTCTATCATTATTAATTTAAAGAGAAGGATTTGTAAGCATAGAAACATTATTGACAATTTATGGGCCAAAGTTGCATCATCAGATCTGCCTTCTCTTTAGGGTCTTTTTTTTTTCCTTTATTCTTTGTTCGTTCTTCCTTTCCCTCTTCTTTTGCCTCAGGAACAAAACATTTCTCTCTCTTTCTCCCACACAGTAGTTTAGGAAGCATATTATGTTTGAGCATGCTTATGATATGTGTCCCTCTCTATCTGAGGACAGGCAGTTTTCCGTGTGAATACATATTTCTAGGTCTAGTGAATACATATTTCTTCATCTTTTTACACTTGCAATACAAAGATAAGAGTCGCTGAGAGATTTTTAGCGCGTTTGCGGTCTACAGGGGGAGACAGAGAAGTTAAACCAAAAATGAAAGTAAGAGTGTGAAAAGGGCTGGCTAGAACTGTAGCCAAGATGCTCTGAGAACACAGGGAACCAATGACACTCCCCATCAATTCTATAGATACGTACAAGTAATCAGTAGCGGCACTGTTTTGGCTACTTTCACAGGATGCCCTAGCCAAACAACGATGTGACATTCATCATTCACTCTAACTCGAACTCTCTAGAGGTTTTCCAAATGTAAATGCAGTTTTATCACAAAACACCTTACTTACGTTAAACCCCAGGAAAAATATAAACCAATTACCCAAATAAAAGCAGCTACTCTAATTGTGGTGAAAGTTGTGGAGTCTCATCTAGTCCCTCCATTCTCTATTGTGAAGTGCAGTGACACCTAGTGGGACTTTGGGGAGTTACAGGGGAAGCGCCATTGCTCTGCTCCGAGGCACTCCCCAGCTTTTCCATTTCTGACAAGTCCTCCCCTGCCAACGCTGAGAGCTGACCATTTTCCAAACACCCCTAAATGCCAGCTTCCTCTTGTGCTTCCTATTATCGATCTCTTCCTGCGTCTTTTCCTCTAACATGGCTCCAACTCTACTCTCTAGAGACTAAGAACATGCAAATCTAAACCTCCAACGCAGCTTTCCTCCAGGCTTCCGATTCAGATAGCAACATACCTGCGGGACATCTCCTGTTGGCGTCAGGTTCCACAGTACCCCCACTTCCACATGCTCCACCCCTCACACCCGAATGAGTTTTCCTCCAGTCGTCTTCATTTCAGTTGGTAACGTTTCTTAAATTCAGATAAGTTAACTATCTGGGAGATTTTACTTTGTCTCTCGCTCATCCCGTACCATCTTCATAAATGGCCAGTCTTCCTATATACTTTTTTAACGTGTTCCCTTCCGTAGAAAGAATAAGGGGCTGCCAAAGATGCTGCGTCCCAACCCCTCACACCTGTGACTACATTACGATACTTAGCAAAAGCGACTTTGCAGATGTGAGTAAGGATTTTGAGATGAGGAGATTATCCAGTATTGTGTGGGTGAGCCAAATCCAGTGTGATCCGTCGTTACGAAAGGGGAGCAGGAGGATCACAGTTGGAGGAGACGTGACAACAGAAACAGAGGTCAGAGTGATGCAAAGAAGAGGCGATGAGCCAAGGAATGCCGGAGAGCTGAAAAAGGCAAAGAAAACAGATCCTCCCCTAGAGCAACCAGAAAGAACACAGCTCTGTTGTCACCTTGATTTTAGCTCTATAAGACCCACTTCAAACTCCTGAGCACCTCAAATGTTAGATAACAGGTTTGTATTATTTTGAAGCCACCAAGTATGAAGTAATTGATTATAGTAGCGATAGGAAACCAGTACATCCCCTTACCTCAAGTTCTATGCCACAGCCCTGTTTTTGTTCTCCTCACGTCTGGAACACCGTCATACCTCTTTCTTGTAATCCTTCTTACATGCTGATTCTCAAGAATCTAGCCTCTACTCAATCTGGAGATTTCTGAAAGCTTCCCCTTGCTTGCCACCCAAAGGAGTCACATAAACTATGCTCACCATTGTTATAGGGCTTCTGTGGTTCTATACGATCTGGCCCTGCCTACTTCTCTCCAGTCTCTTGCCTTTCTTTCTGCCTCAAACTCAGCTTGAGGTTCCCGTGCACTCCGCACAACTCCCTCCCCCCTTCCTTGGCAGTACACAGGCTGAAATGCTTCCCACAATCCCAACCCTGCTGTAAGCTTTTGCCTTCTTATCCATTAATGCTCAGTTTACGAATCATCCCTCCAGGATTTCATCTCTACTCTCCTTAGATGGGATTAGGTATTAGTATTATATGCTTCCATAATGCCCATGTGTGCCTCTACCAGGCCCTTAAAATACCATCTTAGATCTGTTTATGGGTCTCTTTCATCATCAGATTCTCAATTACTTGAGAAAAACTGGGCTTTACCTTTGAATGCACAACACTCAACCTGACCCATAGTAGTGGCTTATTATTTGTTGAATGAATTAAATTTTAGAATTATACTATATCATATTGCACATTTCTCATTTTCTAGCAAAGGGAAGGGGGTTATTTAACAGCAAATTGGAATAATATTGAGGAACTGTGATAGAAACCTATGTCACCGGCAGAAGAAATTTGAATGCATGTTATAAAACACCACAACTCATTCACTTATTTACAACCTGGAAAATTCATCTATGACAGGAAATGTTGTATAAAGCAAATCAGTGTTGCAATGGTACATTTCCAGCTTAAAGTATAAATTACCTTTGCACTGGTATTATAGAGCTAAGACTCAAGTTTGGTAAATGAAGGAAAAAGATTTTATAGGATAAAGCAGTAATTTAAAATCCACATTCATACTGGAACTCAAATGAAAGTCTCTAAAATGATTTTCCATTGCCATGTTTGTCTTATTATATAGCTAAAAGGTTAACAAACCCATCTAAAGGCTTCTTTTTGTTTCTTCCTTTACTATAGAATTAAAGGTAAATTGTGGAGCATATCTTATGATTCATACGATATTAGTACTTAAAAATTACACTACAGGCAAACTTCCAGTTATTAGGTCAGAGGTTCTTCCAGGGAAACTAAGAAGTGAGAAAATTTGTTCTACACCTGGTTTTTCTCTGAAATCTGGAAAGGAGTAGTGAATTCCCTGGACAGTGAAATAGTGGATGGCACTGATCTACAGGGAAGATAGATTAATCATCCTTATTCTTCTTTATTTTTTCCTTTCTCATTTATGGATCTCAGATGCATGTATAACAGAAGTTGAGGTGTTTCCCGATGTATCTTGACAATGATCTCATCGGTACATGCATTTCCATCATTGTACTTCAGCAACATTTTAATTTCTTTTTTTTTTAAGAGTATGTATGTATGTATGTATGTATGTATTTATGAGAAAGAGTGCAAGTGGTGGGGAGGGGCAGAGAGAGAGGGAGAGAGAGAATCTCAAGCAGACTCCAGGCTGAATGCTGAGCCCGGAAGTGAGACTCGATATCACAACCCTGAGATAATGACCAGAGCTGAAACCAAGAGCCGGTCACTTAACCAACTGAACCACCTAGGCACCCATAAATTTCTTGTTAAATAACTTCCCCTCTTTTCTAAAACCTGATTTTAATGGAACACATTATTATTGCATTATTACACTGAATTCACACAAAACCGTAATTTTTAAAAAATACTATTAGCTAGTTTTTTGGTTCATAACCCTTCATCTCAATCAGAGGGCACAGTCGGTCTTCTGATTTTATCACTGTTGTTATGCTGTGCTGTCCTTGTGATTTTCCACTGTACCCACCTCTACATTCCTCTTGCCTCCCAAATTTCCTCCCTAGAGTGCTTTAGCTGCAGCCCAAGAATGTTGGCTTGTTTTCTTCGTTATTATCTCATTCCAAGTATTTTGTACATTTCTTCTACTCGGGAGTTTCTTAGCAGTCTATTTTTAAGATATACAAATTTTTTTTAAAGATTTTATTTATTTATTTGACAGAGTCACAAGTAGGCAAGCAGAGGGAGAGGGGGAAGCAGGTTCCCTGCTGAGCAGAAAGCCCGATGCGGGGCTCGATCCCTGGACCCTGAGATCATGCCCTGAGCCAGAGGCAGAGGCTTTAACCCACTGAGCCACCCAGGCGCCCTGATATACAAACTTTTTAAAGCTATCCCTTTATTATTGACTTCCAATTTTGCTATATATTGTCATAGTCTCCAAGGTATTGATTCTTTGCAATTTAGTTGGTTTTCATCGAGTCTCAACAGAAACTCAGTTTTTGTGAATGGTCCATGAATAGTAATATTATTATAAATAATTAATAGTAATAGATAGTAATACTATCTATTAGTATTATACTAATACTATACTCCAAACTAGGCAGAACTGCCAATATAATACTATCTATTACTATTATAATATATATGTAGTATTATATAGTAATAGATAGTATTATAATAGTAATATTATAAATAATATTTCCATATTGGGTATTACATATATATACATAATTATATATATAACCTATATATAATTATATGTAATTATATATAAATACATGATTACATATTTAATTAATTGTGATTTTCAAACATTCTATATCTTCATGTCTTGTGGGTTTGAACCAAACAATTTCTGAAGAAGTGTTAAAATCTCCAACTAAAATCAGTAATTCATCCAAATTTCCCTGTTGTTCTGTCCACAAGTCACCTGCATCCTACCAAAAACAAACAAACAAAAAACATAAAACAAAAACAAAATCATTCTGAAAGCAAGAAACTAAGAGGATGTGGAATTGTTAATTAGAAATAAAATCATCTTTACTAGCTATGGCTTCATGGCAGGATGTGGAAATGATGCCTATAATTTGTCTTGAATTACCTTACTATTTGTAAGATTTTTCAGTGATGAGAGAATGCCCCAAATTACACTTCCACTCCTAACATCTCCCCACAGCCAAATAAGGCATTGTCCAAATAAACACTAGTCTGTCCATTTCCTATGGATAGCTTAAAGAATCAGTAATATTCATCAACAATACTCTTACTAATGGAATTTTCTTTTCCCTCAGCCCAGTAAGCAAAGAAATTTCAATACTTAAAAACAGAATGGAAAATAAAACATTTGATGGTTGGAAAATAAGAATAATTTCAAATGCTTTTATTTAAAGGCACCTAAAATGTGCCAAACACTTCCTATGTGACGTTGAACAAATTATTTGACTCCAACTTACCTCAGTTTCTTCTTAATAGGATAGACCTCATGGGGCAACTGGGTGGCAAAGTGAGTTAAGGGACTAACTCCTGGTTTCAGCTCAGGTCTTGATCTCAGGATGGTGAGATGGAGCCCTGAATCATGACCTAAGCTCAGCATGGAGTTTGCTGGAGATTCTCTCTCCCTCTACCCCTCTCGCTGGTTCTTTCTCTCTCTCTCTCTCAAAATAAAATAAATAAATAAATCTTTGGGACACTTAGGTGGCTCAGTTGGTTAAGCATCTGCCTTTGGCTCAGGTCATCATCTCAGGGTCCTGGGATCGAGCCCCATGCCAGGCTCCTTGCTCAGGGAAAGTCTGCTTCTCCTGCTCCCCACCGCCCCCCCCATAAATAGATAAAAACATTTTTTTTAAAAAATAATGAAGACCTCGGAAAGTTGTCATGAGAATTAAATTCTCATGAATTTAAATGAGAATTAGTTAACAGTTAACTAATTGTTAACAGTGCTAAAGACACATAGTACACATTTGTTACTATGTTTGTTAGTTTGTTAGCACTGTTAGTTACGGTGCTAAAGACACATAGTACACATTTGTTAAACATTAATTATTTTTATCTTGTCTCTGGCTGTATCTCATGCTTCTTATTCTTTCTAATTTTTTTTATTTATTCATGCTATATATGCATGCACATCTGTGTATGGGGGTGGACAATATACATGTGTCTAGAGAAAATCTTTTATAGTTAGTAAAGTTAGTGGGAATTCTGCTTCCTCAAAAACCATTCACCTATTGGGTGCCTGGGTGGCTCAGTTGGTTAAGCAACTGCCTTTGGCCCAGGTCATGATCCTGGAGTCCCGGGATCAAGTCCCTCATTGGGCTCCCAGTTCCATGGGGAGTCTGCTTCTCCCTCTGACCTTCGCTTCTCTCATGCTCTCACTTTGTCTCTCTCTCTCAAATCAATAAATAAAATCTTTCAAAAACAAATTAAAAAAAAAAAAAAAAAACCATTCACCTATTCACTTGTGCAGGGACCTGAGGGCCATTATTAAATTGTGCTTGGTGTTAAAATGTGTTACCTGTAATTGTGACTAAGAGACTTGTGGCTTCTCTCAAAGTATCTGGCCAGACAAAAGATTTGAGTCTTTGTGGTTAGGCAGAGCTGGAAGCTATGTCCAGCAGTTAAATGGAACTGCTGACTCACTTACTGTCTGGGTGGGGTCATAGAATGGGCTCTACACTGGGACAGCCCCGATGGCTTTGGCTCCAAACTAGGCAGAACTGCCAAGCAAGCTCCAAGGCTAGACAGAGCCACTGGATTTGGTCTGCATATGGGCACCACTGCCAACAGGAATGCTGTCTGCCAAAATCCACATGCTTGCTATTGTGAGCCTTGCTCCCCTTCGCCGTCTTTAGCAGATTTCCCCAGTGATCCCTGTGAGGTAATACCTAAGTGAGGCTCATAGGGAACTTCCCAGAATGATGGAGAAATGAAGTGTTCACCTTGGGCTTTCCTTTGCCAGGGAAATCATAGGCCGGGAGACCACCCTACGTGAGGTGTTGTGCTGGCCTGGGGAGTGGTAGATGTGGTCATAATGAAATCAGCCCTCTTAGTCTTCTAAGGTGATTTTTCTTGATTTTTGTCATCCAAGGGAGTGCTTCAGCCTCACCCTCAGGTTCTGGGATCTTCACAAATGTTTCTTTTCTATGGATAGTTGCTAGCTGTTCCTTCTACAAAGAGAATTTAAGTTGGAAACCATCTTTTCTACCACCTTTACTCTAATACAGCTTTTTCAGACCCAGGTTTGCCTTACCGGAAGTTCCATTACCAGATGTTTCTCTATGCACTTATAGTGATATATTTATTTCCTTAAAAGAATAATTTGATATCATCCAGGTGTGCCTAATGTTAAGAAAAGGTTAATGTAGAAAGTCTACGATTATTAGTAAAACACTTTCTCAAATTAAAGCTCTCAGATTTCAATGAGAGAATATTGAATCAAAGAACTGAAAGGGCAGAAGAAATTGAACAATGGTTCAATTTTGTAATAGATGTTATTTATCATCTTTATTAAACATTGTATTAGCCATGTGCTTTGCATTGACTAGGATTCTCCTCACCACTCTTTATGAACAAGACAGATGACAAGTCTTACTTCCTTTTTCAGATTAAGAAAATGCATCCAGAATAGCTAAAATGACTTGCCTAGAGCAACAGAGAAAGTCAAAGAGGTCAGAGTAGAAATTAAGATTATTAAGTCCCTCTGAAATTTCAGGCTATTAAATCAAAACATTTCTTAGGTGAAGACAATACTTTGTTTTATTTATAAGTTAATTAGTCATTAAATATTTATTTTGTATCTGCTATATAATTAATAATACATTTTATGATATAGAAAGTATACCATAATTCTTCAGCCCTAGGAACTCACAGTAATTCAGCTTGAATAAAGAAGAGTCTGTAATAAGACACAGAAACACACAATGTAATACAGCATGCAATTAACTGTAAAACTATGGGTTACAACTCTAAATACACTAAAGCATAAGAGTAGTGGGCTTTGCATTGGTCCTTAAACATTTGGAGGAGATGGTCAGGAGGGTAGAAGTTCATTTTCAATGATGTGTGTGTGTGATTTATAACTTGAGAAAAGACATTTATGCCAAGTATAACATGTTTTTGGTTTCTAAAAGAGTTAAACCTGGGTAAATTCAAGGCTAGTTGATACAGAAGAGTTGACTGTATCATGTCTGCTTATGACAAAACCTTTAGATCAGGGAAGTGAGTTTAATATGAAGATGGAATTGACTGAAGGCATTTCTGAAGGGAATAATTCAGTCAAAGTGGCTACTGAGCAAGGTTATATTGTCAGCTCTGCTGGAGAGTTTATGAGAAGAAATCTGGGATCATAGAAATCTAGCTGATGAGTTTTATAATATATAGGCATAAAGTCCAGATTGCGATTAGAGATAAAAAGGCAGATGAATTAGAAATTCTGGAGAAAAAACCAAGTGTTTGTGCTTGATTTATTACAAAGGATGAAGAGGAGGAGTCCAAGGAGACTCCTAGGCTTCAAGCCTGAATGAACTGATGAATAGAGGAGCATGTGACTGAATTAGGCATGTTTGGTGGTAAACCACTGATTTCTTTTCATGAAATGATTGGAAATTTGAGCACATTTCCATTTACAAAGTACTGAGTTTGGGGTAGTGAAAATTCCATCTGGACACAGCTCTTAATTATTAAGTTACAGGCAAGAGCTCAGGAGAGGGAGAGGGGATTCAAGATACACATTGTTAATATTCCTGGGGAGGCTGATAAATATCACTTCTTTTCCCCACTTGAATTATAAATCAAGAAGACATAAGTCAAAATTGTAAGGCAGAAAGGAGCATGAAAACAGCACTTTTATTGCTGATACAGCTAATGTAGAAGAATGTGATGCATAGCTAAGGGCAAGTGGGCTTTCTAATATTGAACTCTAGGGTTGAAAGATCTGGCCGTCCCATTGCAAGCATAGTACCATTTCATGCCTCTTCTCAAGGATATCTGACTCTGGAAAGGTATGGAGCAGCATGACAGAATTAATACCTTCTGAGGTCAGGATGGCTCCCAGTAGAGAAAAGACACGTAATTAGTTTAGTGTTTTGTTTTGTTTTGTTTTGTCTTTTTCCTTTCCAAACTCACCAATAAGATTAGGACACTTCTCTTCTAGAATGAGGCTAAGAGTGTTTCCCTAACATGGCTCCTTCCCCACGGAAGTATATATCTGGTATAAGAAAGAATCCTCTCCTCTTCTCCCCCACTCATCTTTTCTAGGCGTACTCTGCATAGAAATGCACCTTGAGTTCAGAAAACATGACTTTTGCACTTTGTACCCATAATCTAACTCGAGCTCGGTACCTAGAAAACGTCAGTTACTCAACAAATATTTTCTGATCACATGACCAAATGAAATTGACAGTTGACGATAATGGGAACTGATGGCTTTCCACTGAAGAGTGTGTAAAGGAGAAGAGCATAGCCCCCACGGAGTCAGCTTGCACGATCTCAGGAGGAGTGGAAGGAAGAAGAGAAACTAAAAGGGAAAAGAGCAAAGAGAACCTACTAAGACTTTGAATACAGATGAATGTCTGTTTGGGATGATGACACAATATATTGCATTTCATGATGTCATCCTCTATTTCTCATATTTTGTTCAAGTTGGAAGCTATCCTGGACTGTGTAGTTTCAGGTATGTTGTTAGTGGAAATATGTCCAATGATAATTACTATATTATATTGTCTTCTGCTACCAGAAGCAGTCAAAAACATACTTTCAGCCTTAACAAGTTCCTTATGGTGTATTATATCACATTATCTAAAATTCTTTTGGATGTAAGTAGCAGAAACCAATTCAAGTAATTAAAGTGAAAGAGGGAATATCATAAGATATAGCCATATCTTAAAGAACCATTATCAGTTTGGCCTCAGAAAGGGCCCAAATTTTGAACTGCTAAGTGACAGGAAACCAGGCAACATTCTTTCTCCATTTCTTAATCTCTGTGCTTTATGTGACTCTTAATACTTCTATTCTTCCAGGTACTGACCTCTGTTATACAATACCTGAGTTTATACATTTCCTCTAATCAAGACAAAAACTCAGACAAAGACTCAGATCTTTTATCCAGGTACCATAGAAAACCACCAAGCACATACATCCTCAAGCCCTCCTGGTCCGGGAGGAAAGTCAGTGCCCCATCCAATTACTGAGTATAGAGTATAATCTCTAGTCTTGCCTCACCAGCAATCCTGGCCAGAGACTCTGAGTACCTGTGAAGTCCATTCTGCAGCCCTCCTCAGGCTGAGTCAAGTCACCAGGCTTGCCCAACTGCAGAGCGTAACCTCTGGTACTGTCTACAATGGAGCCCAAACAGTGACCCCAAGCAGACTTGGACTGGAGCTGACCATACTACCCACAGCCTGTGGTCTCTTCCAGACACAGAGCCCAGCCAGCAACCCCACCCAATCATGGAGCATAGCCAACAGCCCCACACAACTATAAGGCACAGCTGGTAGCCCTGCTTGACTAGGGGCCCCAGCCACAAGACTTGCCAAAGAATGGAGCATAGCCAGTGGACTGCCCGATCATGAAGCCTAGGCTACACCTCGGCCTGGACACAGAGTCTAGCCAGTGGCACCTTACCTCTGCTGGGGAGCCAAGTCAGATGAACATAGATTCAAAAATTCCCAACAAAGTGCTAGCAAAACAAATTCAGAAGCACACTGAAAGGGTCATACACAATGACCAAGTGGGATTTATTCTTGGGATGCAAAAATGGTATAACATATGCAAATTGATAAATGTCATGTACCATGTTAATAAAACGAAAGGTAAAAATCACATAATCTCAATAAATGCAGAAAAAACATTTGATAAAAGAACATCCTTTGATGATAAAAACTCAACAAATTGAGTATAGAAGAAACATCTGGACATAATAAAAGCTAATTATATGACAACCATAGTTGTCACTTTAATGGTGAAATGCTGAAAGTTTTTCTAAGACCAGCAACAACTCTCACCACTCTTATTCAACACAGTACTGGTAGTCCTAGCCAGAGTAATTAAGCAAGAAAAAGAAATAAAGGAAATCCAAATCATGAAGGAAGAACTAAAGTTGTTTGTTTGAAGATGACAAGATCATATATTCACTAAATTTTAAATACTCTATCAAAAAACTATTAGACCTAATAAATTCAGTGAAGTAGCAGGATACAAAAGCAATACATAAAAATCTGTTACAAAAAAAAAATCTGGTACATTTTTGTACACCAACAACAAATTATCTGAAAAAGAAATAAAGAAAACAATCCTGTTCGCAATATTATTGAAAACTCTAAAATACTAAAATAGAATAAGTTTAACCAAGGAGATAAAAAAATTTGTATACCGAAAATTATAAGACAGTGATTAAAGAAACTGAAGATACAAATAAATGGGAAGATATGCCATGTTATTGGATCAGAAGAATTAACATTGTCAAATGTCCCTACAACCCAAAGCAATCTATAGAATAAATGTAATTGATACCAAAATTCCAAGGGCATTTTTCACAGAAATAGAAAAAGAATTCTAAAATTTGTATGGAACCCACAATAGATCCCAAATATCCAAAGCAATCTTGAGAAAGAAGAGTGAAGCTGAAGGCACCACACTTCCTGATTTCACACTTTATTTTAAAGCTGTAGTAATCAAATAGTATGGCACTGGCATAAAAGTGGACACATAGACCAGTGGAATAGAATCAAGAGCCCAGAAATACATCCATGCAGATACAGCCAACTAGTATTTGACAAAGAAACCCAGAATACTCAATAGGGAAAGATAATCTTCAATAAATGGTGCTAGGAAATCTGGATAATCACATGCAGAATAATGAAATTTAACCTCTATCTGAAACCACTCACAAAAATTAACTCAAGAAAGGAGCACCTGGATGGCTCAGTTGGTTAAGCATCTGCCTTCAGCTCAGGTCATGATTTCGGGGTCCTGAGGTCAAGCCCCATGTCTAGCTCCCTGCTGAGCAGGGAGTCTGCTTCTCCCTCTCCTTCTGCGCCTCCCCCCCACCCTGCTCTGCTCTCTTTCTCTCTCAAATAAATAAATAAAATCTTTTTAAAAATTAACTCAAAGTAGATTAAAGACTTACATGTAAATCTTGAAACCAGATAAGTCCCAAAGAAAACAGTGAGAAAAAATTTTTAATATTGTTCTTGGTGAAAATTTTATGAAGATGACACCAAAAGCAGAAGTAACAAAAGTATATTAAACAAGGGGAGCTACAATAAGATAAAAAGTTTCTACACAGCAAAAGCAATAATGAACAAAATGCAAAGGCAATCTGTGAAATAGGAGAAAATGTCTGTAAACCATATGTTTGATAAGGGATTAATGTCCAAAATATATAAGGAATTCCTATAACTCAATAGCAAAAAATCTCCCAAAAATATTTTAAAAATCCATTTTAAAATGAGCAGAGGAGGGGGCACTTGGGTGGCTAAATGGTTTGGGTGTCTAACTCTTGATTTTGGCTCAGGTCACGATTTCAGGGTCGTGAGATGGAATCCCATGACAGGCTCCATGCTCAGTGGAGTCTGCTTGAGATTCTCTCTCTCCCTCTGCTCCTCTCTCCACTATTGTTCTTTCTCTCTGTCTCTCAAAATAAATAATTAATTGATTAAAACAACAAAATAAAATAAAATGGGCAGAGGACCTGAATAGGCATTTTCCAAAAAGATATATAAATAGCCAACAGGCACATGCAAATGTATTCAACATCATTAATCATCAAGAAAATTCAAATCAAAACCACAAAGAGATGCTACCTCATACTCGTTAGAATGACTGGTAACAAAAAGACAAGAAATAACAAGTATTGATGAAAATGTGGAGAAAGGATATCCCTGCACACTGTTGGTAGGGTTGCACACTGGTACAGTCACTATGGAAAACAATCTGGAGATTCCTCAAAAAAATAAAAAATAAAATAAAAAATTTAAAAAATTAAAAATAAAAAAAAAGAACAATATGTTCCAGTATGTTCCAGTAATCCCACTTCTGGATATACATAAAAAGGAGATGAAACCAGAATCTCAAAGATACATCTACACAACCTTGTTCATTACACTGTTATTTATAATTGCTAAGATATAAAAGCAACCTAAGTGTCCAATGGCAGATGAATAGATAATGAAAATGAAATTCACTAAGAGAGTAAATCTTAAATGTTATTGCCACAAAAAAAGTGGTAACTATGTGAGGTGATGGATGTGATAACTAACTTAATGTGGTAATCATTTTCATGATAACTACACATGTGAAATCATCACATTATATACATTAAATTTACACAATATTATTTGTCGAGTACATCTTAATAAAGCCATGATGGGGAGGACTGTATCAGATAATTCCCTGTTTTCCAAGTAAGTGTTCTGTAAATAATCTCAAATTTCTGTATTTCTCTAATTCCTTAAACAAATGTTATATTGCTAGAAGAGTCACTTTTCATCCATTGTGAATTATGAAGAGTAGAAAGCACTAAGCATTCATTCTATTTCTACAAAACCAGAAAAAATTCAAATAATTTTACTGTACTCACTTTTTTCATATTAATATATTACCGTCAAGTAAAGATTTTCTTGTCTTCCAAGATAATAACTCTGTTGACTACTATGTCATGCAAAGTAGTTTTTGTTTTGTTTTCACTTGGGCAAAAAAAAAAAAATTTAGAAGTTAGGATTAGGTTAAAAAAATTATAGCACCAGAGAAATATTTCTCAAAAAAAAAAAAATTACAAATTGGCCTTGAGATGAACATTGTTGAGCATTTAACAGTATAAATCATCCTCAATACCCACCATCAGGCTCGCCCAAGGGTATTGAGGAGGGCATGTATTGCATGGAGCACTGGGTGTGGTGCATGAACAATTTTGTACCATTGAAAAAATAAAATAAAAGTATTTGGGGGAAAAAAGTATAGGTCAGACGTAATCGAACTTGAAAAAGGAGGGAAAAGCATGCTAAGGAGAGACAACAGTAAAATTTCTTGGGCGAAAAAAAGATTTCCATTTGTTGATTATGTAATTCCCACAGTTACTTTTCTTTTCAAAATATATGTACTGAGCTTATTTCAGTTTACAAACACTTTTGGCAGTGTAGACTAATTAGATAAAATATAATAATAATACAAAAGTTAAATGGAAATTATTTTTTACAATTTGAAATGACTCTATTCAGAGATATAGCAGAGGGTAAGATTTGCAATTTTGATGAAGTTCAATGTGCATATTATGTGTGATTTTCATTTGTCTAAGCCATCTCCATAACACTGGGTTAAAACCAATGTCTTGAACATTGACTAATAAATCCTCTACAAGCGCTCCTCTCCAGAGATACATTATGTTGTCCCCATGCTCTGGTTCCACTGGTCCTGCATTTATTTCCTTAAACAAGCCCTACTTATTCAGGCTCAGGGCCTTTATCACAGTTTGCATTGCCTATAACACTCATCAACCAGACTCATCAACACATTCACCTGGTTAATGTGCACCCATCCTTCAATATCAAATCATACTACATCTCTAGGAAAACCTTCCCCAACATCCTAGGACTTGATCACATCTGGGTATACTGTTTTATAGCACCTGAGACCCTAATTTTATCAATACACTTGGATGACTAGGAGAAAAGGTATTTGTACCCCCAGCTTCATGAGCAGTGACAATATAAGCTGTCAACAGTTTTCGTATCTCTAGCGCCCATCGTATGGCTTGGCACTGGGAAGATGCTTAACACTTTGACTTTACTTACTTAAGTAACAAATTCTGAGAGGAACATAACATTGGGAGAATAAGAAGGAAACATAAGTGTAAGGCAGAATCCGGAACATGAAAGAAACTTCTATGGTGTCTTTAGATTTTAGGAAATGGAATGCATGATGATAAAAGAACACGCAGTTATAGAATCACAGGTTTAATTACTATGACAAAAGTAAGATTAGTTTCTCTTATTTTTAAGAAAAAATTAAATGGGAGGAAAATAACTAGCTTGCTCACATTTTTCTTAGGGTTATCCTCATTTATACTTCGTTATTTTATTATAGCTGGAAGGTACTTCAATTTTTCTAGTATTTAACCTGAATTAACAACTTTGAAACCCTGTTTCACATCTTTCAGAGATTAATAAATCTTCAAAGCTAAAGTTTTAAAAGATATTGAATCCTAATTACATTTTTATTTCTGAATTCTTTCAAACATCAAACATTTCTTGAAAGAATGAGCCCATGGCTGCTGGTGACCAGGTGTTCTTAAACTTAAGCCTATAAAAACAATAAGATGGCTATAAAGACCTGACCTTCAAAGTCAAATCTCCAGGAAGTCTGCAAATATAATTTTTAGGGCATGTGGAGGCAAAAGCAACAGTAGTTATCCATGGCCCACCCACCCCATCCCAGCATATATAATGATCTCAAATCTTTATAAATTAGACAAAGCCTAAAAATTCAAGTAGAAAATTATTAGAGGTATTTCAGCATCAAAAGTCTTTGTAAACCTAAACCAGCATGTTTAAGGGCCTAATGATAGTTTAAAAGCAAATTATTAGCCATTATGTATTATCTAAGTTTTTCTGTATATTTTTATGAAACACATTTCCAGTCACATTCATTAACTTTAAAATAAGTATATCTATATGTGGCATGGTTTATAATTCTTTTCAAAATAGTTTAAATTTAACAGGTGCCAAAGTTATTAGTTATTGTTCTCCCAAAGCATTTCAGCAGGGAAAAGTGCTACTCAATCTCCTGTGTCTACTTCAAAAAGAGTTGTGGTCATCAAAACTTTAGGTTCCTTCTGCTCTACATTTCTGAGCATTTTTTCAACTTATTATGAAAACGATGCCTTATTGAAAATATAAAAAGGTCTAAATGTCTTTTCACAGGAAAAGTTAATAGTAGGTCATTTGACTACTCATTCCCTCTATCAGGACCCACTTACTGACATGAACTGGGGTTGGGGCAATGGGAGGGAGAGGGAAAGAGAGAATGGAAGGAGAGAGGTTGGGACGGCAAAGACCGAAACTCCCTAGTCTTCTTACATTCTAAAAAGATAGGCCACAGAAATATTCTTTCCATAGAATCTAATGGATTGCCTAAATTTAGAGGTAATAAAAACTGCATATAAGAAAAACTTATCATGAAACCTAATGAATACAAGCCATTCACTCATTCATTCATTCATTCACTGAATATATTAACTTAAGAAACATTGAGCACCTACTATGCTTTAGTCAGTGAAAGGCACACACACACACACACACACACACACACACACAATTTTAAATCTAGGCAGAGAAAGGAGTCAAGTAGAGCAATTTCAATGGTGTGATGAATTCTTCAGAAAAGGTGCACCTAAGATAGTGAAGGTATTCAGGGATCAGTCTTGGAGAAGGTTTCTGGAAGAGGTAACTTTTAAACTTGGTCTTGAATGTTGGGTAGAAATTTGCTATATGGAAAGTAGAAGATAGGAATGGGCAAGGAAAATATAATTCCTGTAATCTACAGTGTGTCAAATGAAATAATAGCATCTTTTTTTGTTGTTGTTAAACTATTGGAAAAAAAACCATTTTCTATGGCTGCAGAGAATGTGGAAGTGGCCATTTGTAACTGCAGAAAGGACAGCAGATTACACAAAGCACCGTGTTATGCAGAGGAGTTTGGATTTATCTATCCAGAAAAATGAATAAGTAAATGTAAAGCCACGGAAGACTTGTACTGTATTTGTGTTTCGGAATGAACATTCTGGGGAAACGTGAAGTTTGACATAGAGATAGACAAGACATGAGACTGCTAAGAGGCAAGAAATAAGACTGAACTACGACAGGGAACAACAGAAGAGAGAAGTTGGTAGATATTTCAGACCAGAGCACAGATGGACATAAGCCATAAGGAAAAAGAGTGTCTACAGTCTTTGTAGTGCTTGCCACCACTTTCAGTTTTTAGTTATAGGGTATTGATGCCAACGGGAATATGCAAACAAATTCACAGAATCCCTGATAGATAAATCCAATCAGCAAAACCAAAGGCTTCAACTTGTTGGGATGTACAGTGCTTTAAAAAAAAAAAATAACTTTTCTTATGTAAACTATCAAATGTTTATTTCATTTCCATTTAAAATACTTTCAAGTAAACAATATGGACAAAAATACATATACAAAGGTTTAAACAACTAGAAGCATGACAGGTATACAGATACATAAATACAAATGAAATTAAATTCATTGCAAAATTGAGTGACATCATATTGCACCAAAATTTATTCCACACAAAAACACACATGTTAAGACTCTCCATCAGATGAAAGCACTCTTATTTCATAGTATCTTACCACTCACACAAGTAGCCCATAAACACCATCTGGCAGTGTGATTGCTGCATGAGAACTCTCCCCAGAGGGAAATCATTAAATTGTAGAAAAATCCATTTTATTTCACATATCACATGATGATATAGGTCTCAGTGCCAGAGAACCATAAGAAACACAACACAATCCACACATGAAAGTCCCTTTGCACCATTTATATTTTCATAGTTAAACATCTAAATAAATCAGTACTCCTAACATGGTTGGAATGTAGACATAGAAAAGGAATTTTGCTATTTAAGCATTTATCACTATACGACATCGTGTAAAATTTGTACAAGATACACACAGACCCTTTACCAAATTTTATCATCATACTGTCAGAGTGAAGAAACCCCATCATAGATAAGGACCATTTAGGATATTGAGGCTCATTCTTCCTCAGATGGATTGCTCTGTTCCTGTATTTTAGATGACCAAGCCAAATGCTGTTCCCCCCGCCTCTCAGTTAGGGGAATAGTACAAGGTCATGACAAATGCATTCCAGATTCATGTTAGGGGTTAGAGCTGGTCTATAAATTATAATTGAAACATACGTCAGAGATGGCTGTCACCACAATCCTCCAGAGGATTTTGACTACCACTTTTTCCACTGGTCTAACCTGATTCCGTGGGTGCAAATTATTGATGCTTGCCATATATAACGTCAGAGGCATTAAACACATTCATATACAGTACCTAATAATATGTTAATATGAACATACCAACACACATATTTTCTATCCTTTGATAATTGAAAAGTCACTGTTACGAGGCAGATTTAACACAAAGCTCACTAAATCCATTTTTACATAAAGTAAATATAGATATACATACAATAAAAAAACACAAAAAATTCATCTTGAAACGAATTCTGAGTCAGTAACTAAACACCATCTCTACCAGTGCATCACTACCATCTAATCCACTCTACATTAAAAAAAAAAAAAAAAAAAAAAAACTCTATGAAATCTGGAGTCAAATAATTGTCAGAAAAGTAGGACAAATTAAGTTTGTCAGGCAATACAAGACGCCCTTTGTCTTGCCTTTTTCTGACTTGTGCTTATTATAAAAACACAGGTAGCGAACACAACACAATGTAGTTGTGTTTAACTAACATTGTTTAACTACAAATTGTTTAACTACAATTAGTAAAACACAACTACATGTCTGTTCACCAGTTTGGCACAGAGGGAAGACTCTATATTTCATGGTACTAAACAATGAACTTGTAGCACATTTAATGCTTATGTTTGCAAAGTTCTCAAAATGTTGAGGGGTACCGAGGGGTACCACTGAAAACACATTACTGTTACATTGCAACACATCTACAAAGAAATAGAAACTTGAGGCCCGTGCTTGTGTTCAAAATAACATTGGCCTCAAATATCCTAAAAAAGTAAAGTCATATATCACTCTCTGTACATGGATAATGTCAAAAGAAGAATCCTATTTTCAAGATTTAAGTATCAACAGTTTAGTTCCAGATTTATAGCATTGTTAATACTACCCACAAGGGAAAACTATTAAGTAAAAAATTTCTCCAAGGAGAGGATCAAAAAAAAATCCAAGACTACTTAAAAATTTTGGAGGATTCTTATGGTTTATATTATAACCATAGATATAAATTGGGGTTTTTTGCTTCCAGAGCAATTAAAAACTGCTATACGGTAGTGTATGAAATCATTAAAATAACAGTAGTTTAATGTAGATTACTCCTATTCTGTTAAAAGCACATACATTCATTTCAAACAACCTGTTTTACTTCCCCAAAGTATTATTTTACTTTAAGATAATTTTCTTTATATTACATTAGTCAGTAAATGGAAATTTGGAATGAAGGAGAAATTCTAAGGAAAAGAATAATTCCAAAATCTTTTGAAATAAGACAGTTGAAACCAAAAACAAGGAACCACATTGCATTGCCTCCAGGTGTGATACAAATGAGCTTCCGAGCATGTACTAAAGACTATTAACTAGTAGGAGTAAGTGAGGTCTATCTTCACAATTATCATCTAAGTCAAATCCCTCCCAACCCAACCAGTTATACAGATGTAACACCCAAAGGCCTAATATGTTTTCCCATAAGATTCTGTGCAAAGTACACCATCACCCAAAGTGCTCAAAATACAGTCACTTCTGCAAAAGACATAACTGTGATTCAGTCCTTTTGTTTGTTTCTCTAGCTTTCAACATGACCTTTAAGGACTTCAAGAGGTAATAAGGAAAGACTCGGCAAACAAGTCTTCTAACCAATAAATTAATTTGCTTGAAAGTCATACCTTAAAAAAAAAGTCAGTAGTGTTATGTGTGTGGGGGAAAAACAAGTATGTTCACTCTCAAACCAGTGTGTTCATCTGCATGGCTCTCAGATGTCTACTACTCCACAGTTTTCTTGAGAGAATTTTTATCTGTACAACTGTTAACGTTGTTACTGATACCATAAATGTACCCTTGATCCAAGTAGTTGAAATATACACATGTAATAGACAACTATTGAGATAACCATCTCCCAGTGGTATTTTAAAGCCAATGGTAACAAAGAGAAGAGAGGTGAGGACTCCTAAGGAAGTAAACCAAGTGTCAGTTTCACACTAAGGATACTCAGGGTCATTGTCTAAGTTCAAATTAAGACTCACTCGGGGACATCATGTCAAAATATGACAAAACAAAGGAAATTATTGATTCCTCTAAAAGAAAAAACAGAAATGGTGCAAAAAGATCAAGCTGATATCCTTAGGAGGTTGAAAAAAAGGACAATCTCTCGCAACATGGAAACCTGTTGAGCTTTCTGGGAGCCGAGGATTTATACCTTTGTGAATTTGTCATGAATCTAAAAATAGACCAAGCATTTATTTTTAGACACCAACTAATCTGAAAATGCAACAAAAGGAAGTAAGGATTATCTTCAAAACTTGGTTGTTAAAATAACTTTCTAAGAACAGTACTTAAACCACCTAGAGTTTTACTTTGAGGTATTATATATATTGAGATACATTTAAAATACTGTTTATGAGAAAATTAACCTAAAATACACTTATAGGTAATAAACTTTGACCTTACATATAAATTATGTAAACAGAAGCTGTCAAGATGTCTCATTATCTACTCTAATGTATATCCGCCACCAGTCTCTTGCCAGTTACACAACGTCATGCTTTAATTCCTGACTTTGAATTGTTAACAAAGTAAAATGTGACTCTGTAAACGTTATCAGCACCAACATACAGCATATCATGTTGGGTAAAATAAAGCAAGATTACATTTAAGTAAAAACAATCTTTGACTCATCTGTATTCAAATCCCAAATCTCACTATATTTCTTTCCTAAGAAAAAGAATTACAATTAAAACCCTATTTGTTGCTTTTCTGTCACTCAGAACTGAATCATAAAATTAATTATATATAGATACTTTAACTCAAAACTTTATTATTTAAACATATATTCTATAAATGGCCCATGTTTATTTCTACTAGAAAAAGTAATGGAAGTTATTTTACTGTAGTCACAGGGACACATGCAGATTTGGGAAGGCCCTAAATGTATACAATTTTTCTGATCTTCTTCAAGAAAATTAATATAAATTTCCTAATGCAACATTAGGTACAGGACCTTGGAAGGGGCATGTCTAAATGAGGGGCACTGAAGCTACATTCCATTAGCTACTCAGGGTATCCACTTATGCACAACAGACAATTAATTTTTAATATTTCTCTGACTATGCTGCATAATAAGTTACATCAAAATATCATTACTTCCAGTCACATGCTATCTTTCATTTCCTGCTACTCTGACCTTCAGTATTCTATCTTTTCATAACCTATACCTCAATTATAAGAAATCCTCTCTAGGTTAAAGATGCCCTCTTTCTTGGTTGTCATTACATTCATCTACAAATAGAGATAAAATAATGAGTTTCCTGAAGACTGATTACAGTTCATAAAAAATTATGTTAAGTAATTATACCAAGGTTAACTATCTGTTAATATACCAAATAGCAACTGGGGAAACAATTTTACCAGACACGTAAAATAATCCAGAAATTTGTTTTGACGTACATGTTTTAGTGTTAGAGAAACTGCTATGCATTGCTAATGTAACCTAATAATCTATCCTACTTTTGCGCCAGCAAAGATGAGGGAAAATACAGTATAAGCACATATGTATATTTGTGGGTGCACACACCTAACATTTATGTTGGGTACTGGAGTCCACCATCTTTTCTAGGACAAATCTTTAAAAGACTTATTTAACAGAGAGAGAGAGATCACAAGCAGGAAGAGAGGCAGGCTGAGAGAGAGGGGGAAGCAGGCTCCCCGCTGAGCAGAAAGCCCAATGCGGGGCTCCATCCCAGGACCCTGAGATCATGACCTGAGCCGAAGGCAGAGGCTTTAATCCACTGAGCCACCCAGGTGCCCCTCTAGGACAAATCTTTAATCTCCTGAAGAAAGACAAGAACAAGGTCTACTTCCAGCCAATCTAAACATTCCTAAGAGTCCAGTTTTCTTCAACTGATCAAAGAAAAATCTCAGGAAAATAATCTAATGTTTTTAAAAGTGAGACAAAAACATTTTCTGAAATATTCATAATTGCATAAGGAGAATCAGTCCATTTTTTACAAATTGTTTTAGTTTTGGAAGTCTTTACTAAATCTGTTTATTCACAATTAAATACTTGAGACTCCATGTTACTCAAAAAATAGTACATTTGAAAATGGGTTATTAGTTGTCTTAAACTGTATCGGCCACTTTTACTTTTTGCGTTATAATAATCTCATAATATGAATATAAATATCTGAATATCCACACTGGTGCAGGTATATTGTAATGGTTTCTATATAATTCTCTCTATATATAATTTTAAATACATGAGAAAAAATTTTATTTAGTATAAATAAAAATATACATATTAGTGTTTAGGAGAGTTTTCAAATAGAGTTAGCCTGATGTGATACCATCTTAATAAAAATTATGAATATCGATTTCCAGATTATTGAAACCCTTCACCTTGTTGTGATATATTCTAAAAATAAATTGAAGTACAACTTACTCTTTATTACTTTAAAAAAATTACTGACTGACTAACTCTGGTTAAAAATGGTATCACAGTAGCATTAGAAATTTAACAACACAAAAATCATTTTTTAAAATGATGGAAAAAATGAGAATGTATCCTAGTTAGCTCTTATGATGTTATATTTAAAAAGAAATTAAAACAAAATATAAAGAAATAAAATGAAACCTATCTGCCACTGTAGTTAGAACTCTACAGTTAGCACATAACTCTATAGTTAGCACATAACTCTCAGGAATAATGAAGAACTATGTAAACCTCTCCATGAGATCTTACTACTATTTTTCATCAGACAAAACAAACAAAAAAACAAACCCCACAAAAACCCTAAAGAAGAGTTTGCTGGTTTATATTATATGGGCCTAGACTGTTAAAAAAAAAAAGGAATATAAACACAATCTATTTTTACCTCAACAACACAAGAGTGGCAAGAGATACAGACAAATGGATGTAAGAAGCAGAGACTACAGATCAAATTTGAAAACCAGATGGTAAGAGAAAGGGGAAGGAATTTTTATGAATTCACTTAGAGACCCAAATACCAGGTTTGGCTGAAAATGATGTCAATTTTAGATGTGTATTAAATGTTATCAAGAGCAAAAACTGAAATTAGTGAATTGTAATTGCCTCAAATTATTTTTTCTGTGAATTCTATATCAGCTCAATGATTTTAATCAGTGTAGTTCTTTCAAAAATTGTTACTTTTAAAATTAGAAGATGAAACATACTCTGGTATGACTATTTAATCTTGGATGTATGTAAATAATAGTTTACACATTCTATCATTATATTACACTCTGAAAATTCCACAATATTTTCTAAACCTACCATAAAAACACCTGTCTGAATACACACACAGTTTCTCCTTCTTTGAGTGAATTTGTTATCAGTTATCTCTTTTGCAAGTTGAATGATAATTAAGGTGAGGAAATTACTGGTAAAGATGAGATAAAGAAGTGGAAAATTTTTAGAAACATCAGTTGTAAATCTTATTTAGCAGTGACATTTCTTCCTCAATTTTTATGTAAATATATGCCTTTTCCTAATTAATCTGGACAGTTTCATCTGAAGAAATGTTTTAGCAGAATATAAGATATATAAAGGAAATGTACAAACTGTCGAAATTTATTACCATGTAAAATAGCTATGAGATTAAAAAATTATTCGTAATTACTAACATTGCATACAGATATGATTATAAGGTTGGGCATAATATTTTAGGTATTCTCTTTCTTGTTGATTTCTGTCTTATACAGACATTGCAATTTGAAGATTTAAAAAAGCATATATTTAGCTATATTATTAAGTGGTAAACTATTAGTGAAACAAATTATTGTGCTTAAGAGGCTTTAATATCAAATAGACTCTTGCTTTGCTCTAAGAAAGATGTTACACCCTTTCCTGATCAAGTGGGCTGCCATGAAAACAAAGTGGAGCTTCCTGATAATGAGTGAAAAAAAAATGTTAACATAATCAATTATCAAGAATTTTTAGACATAATTCCTGGATTTTTCTCATAAACAATAGCCCCTGGAAACTCTCCTTTAATGTATTCATTAAAATTAGGCATATCCTCTCTGTCCTTTGTTCAAAATGCTCTGGTTATAATGCATTAAAAGATGAGTGATAGCTAAGTTGGTATCCAAGGGGAAGCAATGCAATGTCAACAATAAAATAAATTTCTTTCCTTGGTTCATAATGATGATGTACGATTTTTCCCCCCAGAAGAGTAGAAAACACTTTTCACAGTATAGTCATCTCCAGTATATAAAAATTGTTTCTATAAAAGCCATATATACAGAAAACATCATGGTGTTCATGATAAGATATGTTATAAAGGATCACTAAAGAAATCGTTCATTTGGTAGTCTTTTTCCTCTAACTTCATGTAGGTATCAGAAATTCCGGAATCATGTGAACTCAGGGAATACTCGCAGAACACATCTGCTTTCAGTAACTACATGTAGTTATAACTAAATTTCTTAGAAACTGGCTTGAACACACTGAAAGATATGAATAGCAACAACTGATTCCTTGAGTCCATCACCAAAGTCGCAATCCTCTGGATTTTCATAAAATGCGTGAAGATGCACAGTTTGTTTCAGCCCTCTGGGCAGACACAAGGCCAAGAATAGATTGCCAAGATTTCAGACACATTAATTCATAATTTACGACAATCTTCTTCTGGTACGACTTCCAGGATTATTTGTAATGTTCTGGTTATTCTGTCTACAAAGAAATAAAGAAGAGAAATTAAAAATGCACAGAACTCAGAAATGCGTAAAAACAGCAAACTGTGAATTATTTGGGGTTGAATACTGAAAACACATAACCGCCTATTTCATAGAGCACTTTCAAGAATTATTTACTTCATTAGAATCCCATCATGCTCAATTAATTATTTGTCACTTCTGTAACTTCCCATGATGGCTTCTCAGCAAGAATATATTAATATTTTGTATTCAAATAGGAACTTTTATTCATAAACTGGGAGGCTGAAAATATTTTGAGGCAATAAAACCAAGATTCAAATAAATTTTAAAAATACACTTCATATTCACTTTAAAATTGGTTTGTTGTTTTAGGACCTATGAGATAACAAACAATTCCTCAGAAAAATCAAAAGACTCATACTATAATGTCTGGCCTTAAACTTGTAGCATATCACTGAGTAAAACATGTTATGTCCCAGGGCCTTATTACCTCAACTGCAGAATAAGGGACTTGGGAGTGCCATCAGCAAGACAGAGGGCTAGGAGGTCCCAACGCTTGCCTCCTCACAAAACAAAACAAAACAAAAAACCGAAAAGACAAAGGAACCAAAAAAATACCCCAAGAACAATAAATAAACAGCTATAAACTGAAGAAAACAGATCAGGGAAATCCTTAACAACAAAGAAAAGGAGGCAAAAGTCTGGCAGAGCTAGAAATTTTAGGATGTGTGCCCAGAATTTTGCCTGCATCACCCCATCCCTCAGTCAGAAGCTGGAAGACCTCAGCAAACCTCAGTGTCGCAGATGTATGCAGCATTTGCTACAAAGGTCTTCCACGGTCTTCCCCAGTGACACCGGTCCCAGCTGATGGAGTAGCCTGGAGTGCCCCCACTCTGTGCTTGCTTCCAGAGGCTGGGGCTGTTGCTGAGGTGAGATTTGCCCTTGGGTGTCTTGGTTGCTGATGTGACCATTCTCAAGGACTGGGTGCCATAACACATCACTATACACAAGACTAGCAATACTACTGTTCTCTGCCCACTCCAGCCCCAGACTGGGGCTTTGTCCTATAATTACTGAGGCAACCTCTCCTCACTTGAACCCTGCTCTCAGGTCCCAAGTTACTCTTTGGCTGTCAGTTTTGGGACTGTGCTACTGGTGCCCGGAGTCTTCCTCCAATAAGACTCTGATCTATAATTACTGAGACAGTCTCTTACTGTCCTGAATCTTACCCCTGGGTTCTAGGTCCTGGGTCAGACTTATCACTGCCAGGGGCATTGCCACTACCCTAAGTGTCACTCACTCAGTATGTCCTAAGTCATACTTTGCCTACTATTATCAGAACTGTGCTGCTCTGAGAACCCTCATCTCAGGTCAAGACTCTGAGCTGTCATTGCTGAGATGGGCTCTTGCTGACCTGATCCCTGTCCAGTGGGTTCCAGGTCACAGTTCTGATCCATCATGGCTAGAGGCACTGACACTACCCTGGGCCCCACCCCTCAAATTTCAAGCTAGGGTTCCGACCCATCATTGCTGGGACAAGGCTACTGCTGCCCTTAACCCTACCCCCCAGGTCCTGGGTTGCAGCTCCGAAATGTCATTGCCAGGGCAGTGCTGTTGCTGCTCTGTGCCCAGATCCCTGGGTCCCTATATGTACCTTAAACGGACCACAACCAGAGCTGTGCTGTTGCTGTTTTGTGAGTGTCCTGGTGCAAGAATTGAGACTTTCACCCACATCCTCAGGCTGTGCTACCATCACATCTTGTTATTCCAGGACCCTTGCCACTGCTGCATTCCCTCCTACCAGGATGAGTCACAGTGGTGAGTCTTTGAGACACAAGTACCATTACATGGGATATCTGCATATTCCCACACTCTATACATTAGTGCCAGAGCCACAGCAAGCACATCTATGCCCCAGGATCTAGACAGTTTCATATACACCTGATCCTAGGGTGCCAGCTCCAATACTGCTCTGAGGGCTCTGAGTGTCAGCATGACCGACCAGGTGCCAAGGAGGGACTCCTTAACTAGACCTTTCTTCCATGGGCAAAAAAATCCCAATAAGGCTATCAGCAGATTTCTCAGCAGAAAACTTGCAGGCCAGGAGAGAATGGGATTATATATTCAAAAGGCTCAAAGAAAAAAAAAAAAAAGCTGCATTGACCAAGAATACTCCATCCAATAAAGCCGTCAGAAACAAAAGAGAGGTAAAGACTTTCCCAGACAAACAAAAGCTGAGGGAATTTATAACCAATAGGCCTGTCTACAAGAAATGCTAAAGAGAGGTCTTCAAGCATATATATAGTAACATGAAAATATATGAGAGTAGAAAATTCACTGGTGAGGATGAATATATAGTCAAATTCAAAATACTCTCAGGTAGATCAGAGCAGAAATAAATGAAATAGAGACAGAAAAACAACAGGAAAAAATCAATAAAATTAAGAACTGATTATTTGAAAAGTTAAAATTTTATCTAGACTAACTAAGAAGAGGACTTAAAAAATAAACTCAAAAAGAAAGAGGAGGGGTGTTTGGGTGGTGGTTAAGTATCTGACTTAGTTTCAGCTCAGGTAACGATCTCAGGGTTTTAAGATGGAGCCCCACATTGGATTCCACACTAGGCATGTAGCCTACTTAAGATTCTCTCTCTCCTTCTCCTTCTGCACCCTCCACTACCCCTTTCTCTATCTCTTGGTCCCCCTTTCAGAAAGGAAAGAAGGAATGAAGGAATGAAGGAAGGAAGGAAGGAAGGGAGGAAGGAAGGAAGGAAGGAAGGAAGGAAGGAAGGGAGGGAGGGAGGGAGGGAGGGAGGGAGGGAGGGGGAGGGAGGGAGGGAGGGAGGGAGGGAGGGAGGGAAGGAAGGAAAAAGAAAGAGACATTATAACTGATAAGCACAGAAATACAAAGGATTATGAGAGACTTCTATAAACATTTATATATCAACAAACTGAATAACCTAGAATAAATGGGTAAATCCTAGAAACATATACTCTCCCAAGATTAAATCAGGAAGAAATAGAAAATCTAAGTAAACCAGTATCAAGTAAGGAGATTCAATCAGTAATAAAAAACCTCCCAACACAGAAAAGCCTAGGAATAAATAGTTTGTGCTGATTATTCTAGCAAACCTTCAAGGAAATATTAACACTAATCCTTCTCAAACTGTTCCAAAAAATTCTAAATGAAGGAACACTCCCAAACTCATTTATGAGGTCAGCATTATGCTGACACCAAAGTCAGGCAAAGACATTATAAGAAACGAATATCATAGACCAATATTCCTAATGAATATAGATGAAAAAATTCTCAAAAATATTAGCAAATAAAATTCAACAGCACAATAAAAGGATCAAATAATTATGGTCAAGTGAGATTTGTCTCTGGGATGCAAGGATGCATTAAACATATACTGGAAGTCCTAGCCAGAGCAATTAAGCAAGAAAAAGAAATAAATGGCACTCATATCAGAAGGAAAGAAGTAAAATGATCTCTGTTCACAGATGGGTGATCTCATATACAGAAAACCCTAAAAACTCAACTAAAAAAACCTGTTTTAACCAGTACATGAATTCGGTAAAACTTCAGGATACAAAATCAACATATAGAAATCAGTTGCATTTCTATAAAGCAACAACAAATTATCTGAAAGAGAAATTAAAAAAGTAATTCCATTTACAATAGCATTGAAAACAATAAAACACTTAGGAATAAATTTAACCAAGGAGGTGAAAGACCTGTATTCTGACAATTATAAGACATTGATAAAGGAGATTGAAAAGATACAAATAAATGGAAAGATATGTCATGTTCCTAAACTGGAAGAATTAATATTGTGAAAATCTCCACATGACCCAAAGTGATCTACAGATTCAGTGCAATCCCAATCAAAATTCCAGTGACATTTTTCACAGATATAGGAAAAGCTATTCTAAAATTAGTTTGGAACCCCAAAGGACCCTGAATAGCCAAAGCAATCTTGAGAAAGAAAAACTAAGCTGGAGATGTCATAATACTTGATTTCAAGCCATATTACAGAGCTACAGTAATCAAAACAGTATGGTACTGGCATAAAAAGAAGCACATAAGACGCCTGGGTGGCTCCGTTGGTTAAGCAACTGCCTTCGACTCAGGTCATGATCCCAGGGTCCCGGGATCAAGTCCCGCATCAGGCTCCCAGCTCCATGGGGAGTCTGCTTCTCCCTCTGACCTTCTCTCCTCTTGTGCCCTCTCTCACCCTCTCTCTCTCAAATAAATAAATGAAATCTTGGAAAAAAAAAAAAAGAAGTACATAGAGGAAGGGAATAGAGAGCCTATATAAATCCATGCGCTAAAGAACGAAACCTTTGCTTGTACAAGTTACCTTACATCATTCACAAAAATTAGCTCAAAATGGATCAAAGATTTAAATGTTTAAATAATTTAATTTAATATTTATTTAATTAATTAATTAAAATAAATTAATGAAACTTTAAATGCTTAAATAATTACATCATATGTGTACCTTACATCATTCACAAAAATTAACTCAAAATGGATCAAAGATTTAAATGTAAGACCTGAGATCATAAAATTCCTAGAAGAAAACATAGGGGAAAAGATCCTTGACATTGGTCTAGGCAATGATTTCTTGGATAAGTCACCAAAAGCACAGGCAATAAAAACTAAAATAAACAAGTGTGACTATATTAAACTAGACAGCTCTGCACAGCAAAAGAAACAGCCAACAAGTTGAAAAAAACAACCTACTGAATGGAGAAAATATTCACAAATCATGTCTGATAAGGGACTATTATCCAAAATACATAAAGAACTCATACAACTTAAGAGCAAAAAAAAAAAGCAAATAATCCAATGAAAAATGAGCAGAAACCTGAGTAAACATTTTTTCAAAGATGATATACAAATGACCAACAGGTATATTAAAAGGTGCTGAACACCAGGGAAATGCAAATCAAAACCATAATGTGATATTACCTTATACCCAATAGGATGGCTTTTATCAAAAAGACAAAAGATAACAAATATTGGTGGAGATGTGAATGAAAGGGAGTCCTTATACACTATTGGTGGGAATGTATATTGCTATAACCATTATGGAAAATATAATGGCAGTTCCTCAAAAAAGTAAAAATTGAACTACCTACGATTCAGCAATCCTATTCCTGGTTATGTGTGCAAAGAAGTCGAAGTCAGTATCTCAAAGGAGTATCTTCACACCTAGGTCAACTGCTACATTATTCACAATAGCCAAGATACAGAAACAAGCTAAGTGTTCATCAACAGAAAAATGGATAAAGAAGATGGGATTATGGAATATACTCAGCCATGAGAAAGAAGGAGATCCTGCCTTTTGCAACAACATTGTGCTAAATGGGATGAGTCAGACAAAGACAAATACTGTATAATATCACATTATGGAATCTAAAAAATGAACTTGTGAAAATAGAGAGTAGAATGATGATTACCAGGGACTAGAGGTTAGGAAGTTGGGGAGATGACGTTTAAGGGTACAAACTTAGTTATGGAGATCTAATGCACAACATAGCGACCATAGTCAACAATATAATAAATTACAAAAATTGCTAAGAGATTAAATCTGAACCGTTCTCAACACCAAAAAAGAAATGATAAATACATGATATTATAAAAGGTATTAACTAATGCCAGTTTAGTAATCATATTGCATATACAACTACATCAAATCAACACATTATACAACTTAAACTTATATAATGTCATAATGTAAATTACATCTCAATAAAAAGATAACTGAGAGGGGTGCCCGGGAGGCTCAGTGGGTTAAAGCCTCTGCCTTCGGCTCAAATCATGATCTCAGGGTCCTGGAATCGAGCCCCGCATCAGGCTCTCTGCTCGGGAGGGAGACTGCTTCCTTCTCTTTCTCTGCCTGCCTCTCTGCCTGCTTGTGATCTCTCTCTGTGTCAAATAAATAAGTAAAATATTAAAAAAAAAAAAGATAACTGAGAAAAGAAGGGACTTGGACTAGAAAGTAGGTCTCAGAGTGTAATCCTTGCACTGGGAACATTAGCATAGCCTGAGTTATCAGAAATGCAACTTTTCAGAGGGCTATCCCAGACCAATTACAAAATTGGAAACTGAAGGCAGGGCCCAGAAATCTGTGATTCTGCTAGACACTAAAATATAGAAACCAATGGGCTGGGTGATTTCTAAGGTCATTTTATCTTGGCAGTCCTAGAACTCTGTAATGTTAGCTTCCCAGGGTGTTCGTTCTTGTTCATCTCTAATCTTTGTAATCGATCCCTACAGAAGCTCCTTAAACTGCTACTGATCCCGAAACCTCTAAGCCTATCTTCTTAACAGTCCCAGACCCACATGGTCTCTCATCCAGACATGCAACGCTTCTCCTCTTTCATGTCTTGTCATCTGTCACGGTCCCTTTCAAACAGTATTTCACGTCACTAAAAAAAGATATATTTTTCATCCATTGCTTTATAACAGTGATCCCCAAAGTTGTTTTTTTTCTACACACTAATTTTTATAATACACATTAATTATCAAGAGCTCAGTACAGTTCAGGCAAATGATAAACTGCATGTAAATCTTTCTTGAATGAATTATATTTATTACAACCCACTCTATGCTAAGATATATGTGGAACACAAGGGAGTGCTCAACAGTAATAAAAATCCATGTTTACAGAAAAGGGAAGTGGTAAAATTATCTGAGAAAAAATAGATTGTGGAAAAGTAAGTATTAATCAATAGTATGGGATATGTGAATTTTTCCATCAGAGAAGGAGCCAGGGCTATCTGATAGGTTGAAACAGTAGGAGATTTTAGGCATCTGCAATGCTGGACTGCAAAGCATTGGGGTTAAATTTATATCCTCTCCATTTCTTCCTCCCAGAACTAATCCCTAAAATGACTGACTTTTGAATGTGTGTGTGTGTGTGTGTGTGTGTGTGTGTGTGACTATTCATGCATGTATCTACTGAACAAAAGCCTTTTCCAAAAGTCTTTTTCTGTATTCTGAGACCCCCAGTCTTTTGCTTTCTTAGGCATCTTCCTTAGACATGTCACAACATTGCATCAGTTCCAGAGAAAAGGAGAGCCACTGAGAGATCTTGAAGCTTCGCTTGTGTGACATTCTCCTTTGTGAGCTCAATTTAGATCTTTTATTCAGCAGCACATATGGGACCAAAGACTCTGCCGGTTCTGCACACTCTTTCTCTTCTTCCATGTTCAATCAGTCCTATTACATTCTCTCCTATGACTTTCCTATGTTCTCTCTTGGGATCCCAAGGTTGAATAATTCTCATCATGATGGAGGTTTGGCCAGAGTGACTGATTTTGGCCCTGAGTAAGCTGTTAGAACTATATCAGCGTGGGCGCCTGGGTGGCTCAGGGGGTTAAGCCTCTGCCTTTGGCTCAGGTCATGATCTCAGGGTCCTGGGATCGAGCCCTGCATCGAGCCCCGCATCGAGCCCCGCATCGGGCTCTCTTCTCAGCAGGGAGCCTGTTTCCCCCTCTTTCTGTCTGCCTACTTGTGATTTCTCTCTCTGTGTCAAATAAATAAATAAAATCTTAAAAAAAAAAAAAAAAGAATGATATCAGCTTTTTCTTCTAGGTCATCTACAGAGATGGGGTCAGACAGGGAGACTCAGCAGACCCAAAAGAGCCTTTGTGGAAGCTTCCTCCTTGCCCAGGACAACTGTGGTGCATGTAGTATTCAACTGCATCCATGTTCATATAAAATTTTTTACTTTGGGGATAATCAACTCCATTATACTATTCTAAAATAAAAAGATTTTATTTATTTACTTGAGAGAGAGAGAGCAAAAGAGAGAGCACAAGCAGGGGGAGAGGCAGAGGGAGAGAGGTAGAAGGAGGCTTCCCACTGAGCAGGAAGCTCACTCGGGATTCTATCCCAGGACCCTGGGATCATAACCTGAGCCAAAGACAGACATTTAATTTACTGAGCCACTCAGGAGCCCCTCTATGATACTATTCTTTTAAATAAAGTTGAGCCAATGAGTCTATACTTGGTGTTTTCAGTAACTGCAAGTTACAAGAGCAAATAGCAATTGCAGTATTTTTAGTTTTACTTTTCAGTAGTAGTTTCTGAAATCAGCTGAAACAACTGACCTTGCAAAATCTGATTTACCCAACCACACTCGGTACAAGCATAGGACCTATAGCCAAACTAAGTAAGTCTGTGACGTATTAGCACAAAAACAATCTTCCCCACAAGTCATAGTGAAAATAATAATACGTATTTAAAAAAAAAAAAAAAGCCTTCCAGGGGTGTCTGGGTGGCTCAGTGGGTTAAAGCCTCTGCCTTCACCTCAGATCATGATCTCAGGGTCCTGGGATCGAGCCCCGCATCGGGCTCTCTGCTCAGCAGGGAGCCTGCTTGCTTCCCCCTCTCTCTCTGCCTGCCTCTCTGCCTGCCTCTCTGCCTGCTTGTGTTCTCTCTCTCTCTCTGTCAAATAAATAAATAAAATCTTAAAAAAAAAAACAAAACTTCCAAACCTTTTCACATGTATGGTCTCATTTTATCCTTACAATGAAGATGGTTTAGGGCCCTAAGCGAAGAAGGCAGGCTTAACTAATCTAAAATATTGCACTGCAGAGGTCATGGAGAGCCAGTCAGATGCATTCAGGAGCTTTCAGGCCAGTACCTCTCATAAGCTAAGCTCCCCATGATTCTCCACAAGCAGCATGTGCTTTCAGGATCCTGGAATTGCAAAGTCATTGTCTCCAGAGATGGACTATAATCATTTTGCTGGTGCTCCTCAGTATGATTCTTTGTAATTACAGATGTTGCCTAAATACAGCTGTCCTGCATATCTTGCTGTCGCAAGAGGGACCCCCTTCCAGTCACCCCACTCATCTCAGCTGTGACAAGGTCTGGCTGAGAAATAGAGGCAGCCATGCTAACCAGCTACTGTAAGCTCTCACCAGAGCTTGCCAGGTCTAGCTACCTCCGTGTATGTGAGTACGTCAGCGGGGTGCCTGCCCCATTTTTCCCTGGGTGAGAAGCTCACGTTTCTATAAATAAATAAAGAAACACCCAGAAAAATTCACTACTCTGTCACAGATGGCAGAAAAATGTGTTCTGCGTATCTGACTATTCCCTTAAGAGCACATTTTCTTTTCACCCGAGGAAGGCTATCAAACAAACTGTGGTTCAATACTGGCATCCTGTGGCCAGAGAAATTCATCAAATCTCAGAAAATCTCAGCTCCTCGGGTTCTGAACATGCCTGGCTATCTGTTCAAGAAGCTTTTCACCATTTGCTCAAGGCTGTTCAGTCGCCTCACATTGTGAAAGCTCCTTAGGTGAGATGTATTTTGATCAACTCTCATTGCAGAAGGCTAACCCATCCATGTACATCAGGATGAAAACCAATGATAACAGAAAGTCTAGAGACTGTTACCCAACAACAACAACAACAAAAATCTAATATGAAATCACAGAAGCTCTCCAAGTTCACACTGAGCTTTTTTCTAACAAGGAGGCTGTTGGGAAAAGAGGCAAGGTGGTGGGCAGGACTCTGCGGTTTGTGTGTCTATGTATGAGTGTTTTGTTTTGGCCAAAGGCGAGGAAAAGACTCGCTATTGCAGCAATAAATATTATGAATTTTCTCTATTTTCCTACAAGAATGCTGCCTAAGAGGAAAATCAAACAAAATTATGGGAGATTGTTGTTTTTTGCTACTCACTTTCAAGGCGGCCATAAAGATAAAGGGTTACAAGGCTCACGGTTTAAAGGCAGAATTGCCATGCTCCCTGGTAAGACTTAATGGCATTTTTGAGATCCAAATAACCATTATGGGACTACTGCATCGTGGCTGCTTTCACAAATGGCTACACTAAATTTGGAGTCCTTGGAGATGTTTGAAACATCATTAGAGACAGAAAGACAACAAAAACCTTCAAAATCACATAAGCATGGAAACCATCAAAGAAGGAGCAAGTGTGAAAACTGGCAGCTGGTAGGCACTGACAAAGAAATGGTGCAAAATATGTACATGGTAGCAATGGGAAAGGATGCTTAGGGTTGGCGGCCTCCCAATGGGAGGAGCGCAATGCTTACTACACGGGAGAAAGCAGAAACTGCTCTTTCATCACCTTCTGCCTCCTCACCATCCAACTCTAGGGCTACTAGCTCTCTCTTCCTCAATTCGCCTGCTCTTCCATGGTGCGGGGGGGTTTCAAATGTCTCTAGTCAGGATCTGAGACAGACACAGACCTCACCATGATGAATGCCAATCTGTTCCCAACATTGGTAATGAGGACAGCGATCCTCAGGATAGTTATTGTTCAACAAGATTCTTTTTTCTTTTCAGGAAAGCCTCTATATTTATTGCATGCCACAGAGAAAATGTAACTAAAAATATTCCGCAGAAAACTAGTGTGATCTAACAGGAGATAGAGATTAAATACCCTGCCAGATAAGCAGTGTGCCCGGGTTAGCCTTAAGGAACCCAACTTTTAGAGTAATGCCTCTTCAGGGAGTAAGGGTTGCTGGCTAGGAAACAGAACGCAGATATAAATAGCAGCATAAGGTCTAAAGATACCAAATACCAATTAAAAGCTAATGAAGAATAGTAGCAAAAGTCTATTTTCAATGGCTGACTTCTAAATGGGTTTGGGTAGCACACTGGAGAGGCGATACATACACGCATGCATATTTTGGGCTTTTTCATTTTTTAGTTTTAGTAACACTGACATTATTTATTAACAATTTTACCAGAAATATCAGAAATCTCCCTGAACTTCTTACTGGGCTTTTAAAAATTAATTATGGTTAAAGAAGTAAATTAAAATGAACGATAAGAACAATAGCTGTTTTCTAAACTCACTAAACTCACCAAACTCACCAGCAAGAACATGGCTGTTCTGGCTACGTTTTGTTACTTCTCTCTTGTCCCCCAGACACCCACTCTAGAAAGAGCATGGACTTTGAAGTCCCGCAGATGTGGGTTCAAATCCTAGCTCAACGGCTTAAAATCTGTACACTTGAAAATCAATTCTTTATCTCCCTGAGTCCTGGTTTTCCACCGGGCAGAAGAAGAACAGACAGTATCTCACACATGGAGCTTGTCGAAGATGGGATGAGATAATGTGAGTGAAAGGTCTCACTCCGCAGAGCCTCTCACACAGAGGTAGGCTTTCCGCAGAGGCTGCTCCTAAGCACCCTTTCTACCTACTCATATCCTATATTTCCTCTTTCCCCAACTTACCTGGTCACCAAGCCCTTGGGGTTTTTCCTCTTTAACAGCTTTCACTTTCTCTCGGTCCCTGCCAACACTGTCCATGTTCAGACTCTTGCTGATCCTTATATAGGGTTACCGTGGTAACTAACAATCCTGAGGCTCTTCAGCCGTGACCCTCTCTAATTCATCCCCACTGTACCCAGGATAATTTTTATAAAATACAACACTATTTGAGCTTGAGTTCTAGCCGGTCTACTTAATATCTGCATGACTTGGAACAACTCACATGAACTCTTCCATGGTATAACTCAAAATCTCTAAAATGGGATGAGAACTTTTGCTACCACAGAAGGTTGTTACAATAATGAAATAAGGTCATACATATGCTAACACCCAGAAATCACATAATAAATGTGAGTTGTTATTCTTCTCTTCACCGTTCTTGCTGTTCTTATGACCTTTCTGGGATTCACCATGCCTGTTAAATAGGGTTGTGTCATAACCCTAATATTTAAGACTCTTGTGGGTCTCTGTCTCACTCCCTACCAAGTCTCATACCACTCGGCAAGTGGCATATTATGATATAGAATCAATAAACTGAATTCAAGCCAGAATAAAAAAATAACTAGGTTAGTAAGGGATTCAGGAAAGCAGTTAGGTCATTTGCAGAACTGCTGCTAAATTCTATCTAAAAAACATTGTTCTCTTAAGACGTGATTGGAGCAGCTCAAACTAAATATCCTGAAAGGACTGAGTGGCTGTACCCTAAACATTCTTCCCACTTTTCATCTCCCGGTTCTAATTAACATGCAATAATGTATTTAAACTAGCAATTGCCTTACTTATATTTTTAAACTTTGGCGGGAGGGTGGGGGATGTACATGTGTTTCCTACAACATGGGTCCTCAAGAGGGTAAAAGTCTTACCTGACATTCTTCTAAACCACTTGGGTTTCTTGTCCCATATAATAAAGAGATAGTATGCAGGAACCCCAGTCAGAGTGATGATGAAGCCAATCCCTGTACTAAATGGGTCCGAATACAGGGAAAGGGCAACCATGAAGAGACACGTGAAGGAAAACAAAGCTGGGATGAACAGCGGCACCTGGAACACAGCACAGGAAAAAAAGAAAAAAAGAAATCACTTCAAAGAGTTCCAGAGACAGAAGATGGATTCAAGAGGAGCACATCAGTCAAAGGATCCGATGATCCCCACTGGTCACGTGAGCAGGTGACAGCCACCATCCAAGCTTACCTTAACAGCAACAGCTCTTTGATAGGGCACAGAGAATGTAGCAAACATACTCCCTTAAATTTTTTTTTAAATCTTTAAATAGAATAAAACCTGAGGATAAACAAGTATGTTTCTTTAGAGATGTTTTGTTTGAATGGTTTGACTAGAGAAGTACCGTTATGATTGATGTTTCTGATTTTAAAAGGTTGGCTCTTTGATAATTATGATTAGAATCTGCTCTAATGTAGAGTCAAGAGCACAGGCTTCCTGTTACATGTTAAAGCCTTACAGTGCATATTGATTTTCTGTTGGAGACTCACAATAAGAACTGACAGGAATAAAACAGACCAACTCCTATTCAACCACTAATAAAGATGTTGCTCGCATTAGGCAATGGATGTAATTAGAAACAAATTCTGACAACATGACTGACAACATTATCTGTGTTATTTCTTAAAAGCAAATAAACAGTGAGGTCAAATCAATCCATGAACGTTCACGGCTGAAAGAGATGAGAAATGTATTCATCAGCCCTCCCAAAAGGAAATGCTTAGTTATAGTAAAGGGTATTCTATTAAGTGGTAAATTCATACACCTTCACTTTCCTATGTATTTACACTTCTAGTGCTTCTAGAATATATAATGTCGGAAAAGAGCAAGGTCACAAGTCATAACATTTAAGAATACTTAAAACAGTTTTGTAAAGCAGCATCCTTTTTAGAGTTTCAATTAGTGACAATTCCACGTGTATCTGCCTCCCTCTTTCTCAGCATGGCTACCCACAATTACTCAGCATAAAGATACAAGTATCCCACACTTTGAACACATCAGGTCATTAGACACATCCAAGAAAATGCAACATAATACCCTATATATCTACCCCTTTACGGAGAGGTGACATACAGAGTTGGGTACATCACATAAACGCCTGGATGAATTATTTTTCCAAGCTAAAATAAATTCGACATGAAGGCACTACCTGCAAGAGTTAAACATTTTGTTCCAGAGGATACCGCCCCCCCCCCCCCGCCCAAGCTCCTCATCATCAAGTTATGACAAAGGGAGGACTAGGTATTAGCAGAAAGATTTATGAAAACCCATCAAGATTACTGAGGTTACCTTGAAAGGACGATGCATATCTGGGCGCTTGTATCGAAGATAAATCAGCCCAGCGACCGCCAGCCCAATAAAAAGCCATCTGGCAAAACTGAGGAAATTCAGAAGACTGTAGAGGTCCCCAGAGAAGAGCATTATCATCGTCAAAGGGTGCTGGGGGGAGGGGGAGAAAAACCATGCTCAGTGAGTTAAAAGAGAGCACAGCTGATAACAAACAATAACCTCACTACACATTATGATTACCTTTTGCATATGGTTATTTATACTGATAAACTACCACAGCGATTAAAACCTACAGTCAACTAACTTCCTATCTATATTCTGCTCTTATACCCCATTACGCACCAGTAACAGCATGAGAAGATCATCATCATTATCACTTAATCAGACGGAATGTCATATGGATGTCTAGTTCTTAGTTGTTTTTTCATTTGAGGGAAGAGAACATGTTTTCAAAGAGTGAAACACAGGATATTCAATGACTTAAATGTAAAGGCCCAGAGACTGAGATGATTAGCAAATAGCTAATACTAAAAATCAAAAGTGTACCCAATTAGAAAATTTGCAGAGCCCTCCGTAAATGGCTTCTGACAAACCCTTGGCTATGTGCACACGAAACACACCCACTTCGAGGTGACTGTCATCTCCTGAATGCAAAATATTGACCTTTCCTTCCTCCACACTTACTCTCCCTGTGTGCTGGCCATGTGTGACCCTCAAGACCACAGAAAAGAATGAAGCTCAGAGATCAGCAGAGCAAGTCTCTGCAGATGCACACGCCAAGGACAGCACGACTGATAGCAGAGGCTTAAAATGAAAGCCCTCTCTACCAAATAATACATTCTGTTCCCACAAGTGATGTTAATTTCCAGATTCCACGCAGAGAGTCTTTACAAAGAGATTTCAAGGAAACATTCTGAAACAAATTAAATGCATGAAACAAAATGTCCAATGTATTCTATGGTATTCCTGACAGCAGAATCCATTTGACAAAAATGTTACAAAAATAGTAGGTAAAAATGAATATGACATTGCCAATGGGTATTAGATAGGACTTTTACACCTTACACAATTCTTTGTATCCCACCCTTCACAAAGACTTTGTGTTAAGAATTCTACAACTCCACAATCTTTAACAATCCTACAAATTTCAGTTTTGGTGCTTTGATTTCTTCCCTTTAGAGTTGGTCTCAAATAGCTCACTTTTAATCACGGGATTCCTGCACTGTCTAGGACTTCAAGCGATTTTTTTCTATTAATTTTGCATGCATTTCCCTATAAGGGGCCTATGATACTATGACGTGCATCTAGGTGTTTTGGGACTGTGGCTTTAAGCTCCGCTTTCAGCACACAGAATTGGGACTTGTTGCTCTACATCCTTTCCTACGTGGCTCTGGGTCAATGACAGGAGCCAAGGTAACCATTTCCCTTAGGCCTCGCATATTTCAACAAAGGTGAAAAAGAATTGATGTGGTTATTGTCCCATAGCATCAAATATGCATTGGAAATACTGAATAAAGGGAAGCGAGGGAAAATATCCCACCTCCCAAACTCCACCAAGATATACACAGAGCCAATTCAGCAAAGAATGAAAATGTAAAGTACTATCTAAAGTCTGCTTTGAAATCCTCTTTGCTAACCTGTTATTCAAGCTTATATCTATGTATACTTTTTAATATGCATTACCAAAACAATAACAGCTGGCAGAGGAGTGTGCTTGCGGACATGAATCATGGAGAGGATTTCTGGAAGGTGACCCTCTCGAGACGCAACATAGAATAACCTGATGGGAGAAAAATGTGGGTGGAATTGACTGTATAATTGATCATTTCAAAGGGAAAAAATCCAGAAATCTAAGAAAACTTGCATCTAATTCGATACCAAATGGTTTGGCATTTCTCAGGTGATTACTTCAGTTTCACCGTTCAGGTAAGGCAGAGAATCATCAAGAGAAATCTGACTTCAAATTTTATAAAATCTGCCAATGTGTTCTCTTATTCTTTGAGGAGAAACAATAGCAACATCGGACTCAGCATGGCTCTCGCTACATATAAATAGTTCTAGATTCCTAGTATTGTATGTGTGCTGTCAATCCAATCCAGCCCAATACACATACACATGCGCGCACACACACACACACACACACACACACAGACATACCCATGTACAGACAACATTTACATTTTTCTGATTGGATCTTAATCTTATGTTAAAATAAAAGGGACTTTTGCATCAAACAAAACAAAAGGAATACGGATGGTGGGGTGGTGATTTCTGGTGTCTCTTACTCTACTTTTTGTCTTGTCACCTTTAGAGAAACAAAAGATTTTATCACCAGAAATAAAAGGCTGTTGTTCGACTCTGTAGACATACTAAAAAAGAAAAAAAAAAGCTCCATGCCCGGCTTCTGCATAGGCTATGAGTAGACAACCAGCGCCCTCTAATGGGAAGAATGAGAACGAAGACTTCGATCTTACATGTTTCTTTAAAAACAACAGGTTTGGAGGCACTTTCTTTTCTTTTTAAACCTACCCTTATCACATCCAATCTCAAAAACAGAAATGCATTTCTGGAAATGCTTGAACTCACTCACCTGGAGACAGCAAATACACCACCGTTCATGGAGCCAAAGCAGGAGAGGGCAACAAAGATCGGAACTGCTAATGAGAAATTTCCCAGGAGCCGCTCAGAAAAGGTCTAGTGAAAGACAGAACGAAGCAAATTAATGCCCTGCCAGAAAGTGGAATAAAATGAAGCAATTTAGGCCAAACTCGCTCTATGACTTTCTTTTAGCCTGCTGATACGCGTGTGTTTTATAATTTTTCTTTTTGGTTAGGGTCAGACTAACCTCTTAGACAATAATCAAAAGCAAGTACCATGGCATTGCTTCTTGCAAAACTGTGGGCAAAGGTCTAAAGAAGCACCTTCTCTCTACTTTCAAAAAGCAACGATCCATTTATTGAATCTTTATCAACTGTGGTATCTATCATCTCTGATTCTGGTAAGCAGAAAAAGCTCAGTTCGGAAGTTCTCCTTTTGGAAACAGGAATCCTTCTGCAAAATGCCTTCTTGTTAGCCTGGAAAGCCACATTTTGATAGTGAGATACAAATGTCCGCGAGAAGTATCATGGATACTTGTTTCACACACCAACCCTCCTGTTACGACACAGAAGTACCAGTGAGACATAATTGATGACTCAATCATTTGTATCACATAAACGAGCAGTTCTGAAAAATCTTTTGCCCCGAATAATCACAGCAGCTGAATGTCTGTTTATTGAGTCCCTTTCTCCCTCTCAGGTACCTGCCAGTTCCTTCTGTGGCTTCCTATAAAAAGGCTGGAATACAAATACAAGTCTGAGAAAATCAAGCCACAGAAAATACGAAAGAAAAAAAAACAAAACTTCTGGAATTTCCTTTTATGCCACAGCATAGGCAACACTGCAAGTTTCCATGAAGGATGTACTAAACACACACACACACACACACACACACACACACACACACACACACACACACTATGTGGGATTCTTTAGTTGTCCTTGATGCAGCTGGTGCTGTGTAATTAATGGACGACATTACGCTCACAGAGTAAGTGCTGCCCTTTGCCTGCTAAGATGAGAAGATTGACCCGACATCAGTAAGCTCTGGACACTTGGGTGTCTGGTAGGACTTAGAGCAGTGGCAAAGTCTTTTTTTAATACAGTGGATATGTACATAGGTTCACATGAAATGAGATAATTGTTCCCTGTGGATGTTGCCGATATGAGGTAATAGTGACTATTTTAAAAGGAACTGACATCTAGTGATGGGAAGCTAGTTTTTCATCCTTCATTGTTATGAGGTCATGAATAACGCCCCCTTCCCGGCAAAGTTTTTATACAAAAAAAAAGTATGTGTCACAGAATAACATCCAATAACATGATCTAACATGAGAGCAAAGACGATCCTGAAGTCAAATAAATTCTAGAAAATGCTGTAAAATTATGATTATCCACTTCTTAGGAAGCTAAAATGCACATTAGCATCCTTAATATTCTGAGAAGTGCTATGATACCTATCATAGCACTGACATGTGTTTAACTTTGAATAACCCAGTATTTCTAAAAATTAATAATATCCCATTACCGGTATTCAAAAAAATATAATAGAACAAACAAATATATACGGTCATCCCTTGAAAATTTTAAGTGGTACTTTGGGAAAAAAGATTTTAAGTTAGCATTTGAAAAGTTCACAAACAGTAAAGGGTACGGAATAAATTACAATTTGCCTACCAAAAAATACATTCATTTAAAGTCAGTAACTGCCCACCTATCCTGAAAGTTATGTTGGACGAATACTATCTTCTATTCAACATGCACACATGGAAAAGTGTTTTCAAGCATGAATACGGGGAAGTGTTTTACATGAAATTAACAATGCAGAGAAATCATATAGGACTTTGGCTGTATCAGTTAAATGGAATATGCCAAGGTGTGTTCTAAATTTTTTAAATGCTCATTATCATTCAGGTCAAGAAAAGATTACTGAATTTCAAAACACTTGCTGCTGGAGGGAACTACTATGAAATTGCATCAACTCATTAACCTAAATTTAAATTGGCATTTTCCCAACTTGGACTTACCACGGCCACTGCATTTGAAAGCAACAGCTCCTCCGCACTAATGGTCGTAAAATAGGCCACGTTTGTTAGCACATAGCCAATGGTGACGATGGCCATAGATATACATATGGCAAGGGGGATGGTTCTGAAATGCACAAAAGAATTGCTTATTAGTCATCTTTTGTTAGTCATTCTCTGAAAGCAAAGATGATATGATAACAGGCGAATTCAAACAAAGAATAAAATAGTATGTATGATAACTATAGTCTTTGTGGGTTATGTATATTTTTTCAAGGTGAGGTACTACAGAGTCCTTTGTAATTTAATAAGGTCCATAGGAGCAGATAGTTCATTGGTCTTGTCTGCTGCTCTACCCCCAGAACATATGGGTCCATTCCATTCTTGGGCTCCATAAATGCTAGAGCAGTGTTTCTCACATTTCTTCATGCATCGCTTAGAGGCTTGTTGAAACACAGTTTGCTGATCCCATCTCCCAGTTTCTGACTCAGTAGGATTTGCATTGCTAGCAACCTTCTGCACAACTGAGCTGCTGCTGGCCAGGGACCCACCCTTTGAGAACCATGGGCCCATATACCTTTCCAATACTAATTTACTGCCTCAACACCTTTCTAATCCTAGACCCCAGGAAAGTCTTTCACATTCAGCTTTTCCCCTTCAGTAACTTCCCTTATCAGCAAATAAGTTGTATATTTCTGAATGTGTGGGAGCGAGATGTGTCTACCATTCCAAATGATAGTAATGATAATTTTATATATAACACAAAAAGCACAGAAGGGCTCATAATAATGACTTTGCACTGCCCTGCTGTGAGTTCAAAGGAAGCTCAGGATCATGAGTATCTATTAAAGCAACAGTGCAGATAATCCCATGAAATTAGAGGTGACATGCTGTGAAGTACATATGACCGGACGGTGCTGACACTCTGTGGCAGCCACAAGTACCGGGCACAAATGCAATGTTACGTCTTCATCTAATGCACCAGGAAAGCCAGGAGTTACTGACCCTAATAATTTGATTCCATGTTACCGATACACATTACTTGCTTAACATAATCACCTCTTCAGACTCTTTCCAGTTCAAGCAACTTAGACCTTCAGCTCCCTGCATAAGGGCTGATGGGTTTTTTAGCCATACAGCTTATCAGCCCTCATGGAGCCTTAACCCTGCTGGGCGCCACTAATGAAGACCTCAATATCATTTCTTCGGAGATGAAAATACAGTTCAGAGCTGGGAGAGAAAAAAAAAGAGGCACAGCCTGCCTCACTCCCCAAGCCGGGTATGTTTAGGACACAAAGTCCCAGCTCATTATGCTGAACAGCACTCTCCCCTGTGGAGAACGGGCAAACCTAGCCAGTCAGCAACTGCCATTCATTAGGCTGTTTGGAGCCTGACACTTCCCCTGATCCCCAAAGCCTTAAGCCTTGATGGGAAACACACTGACCTCTAAATCCTGGCCTCCTAATATAAAAGTAGCAGATGTTCCCCTTCCCAGTGTGAAGAGGGTCCCGTGGAATTTTCCGTTAACCCCATAACATGCATTGCTAGTTGTGATTGCTTAAATGCTAAATTTAAGCAGAGGAAATCACCGGGCCAATTAAATGCAAAGGAGTGAGTGCTATAAGGCTATTAAAGATGAATTCTGTTTCTCTGAAAGAAAGACGAGATGTAAATGCAAAGGGCTAAGAAGGCAAACTTGAAGGTGTATGTGCAGCTTTTCGACCACTCACTGGATTATTTTAAGCTTGAATCTTTTCTGTTTTTATAACATCCCAAATGGTGTGTTAAGCTCCTCCTCTGGAAGAGAGAAGCAGGGAGGGAGAGGGGGAGAGACAGAGTCTCTATTCGTTGCAAGGATGGGATTAAGAAGTGTAAAGTTTCTGTTAATAAAAACCGAGGTGACATTGTTAAGTGCAGTGAAGCAACTAACCTGTCCAGCACAGGTAGTCCTGTCACATTGTATGGCGCTGCAAATTAGCAGGGACAAGTCAGTCTGACACGTGGGCTGTGGCCCTCTCAGCATAGACCAGCCTCCGCTCGGCTCTTCCAAGGCAACCTCCCCGTTTTCTGCTTCGAGATTATGGTACGTCTGAGGGAAGTTTTCTAAACTGATTTAAGCAGCAGGAATTCTAAAAAATCCAACTTTTTTTTTCTCCGCCAGGGACAAAAACTATAGCAATAGCTGCTGCCGTTTACTCGGTGGCCATTAGGTGCCAGATATGTTATTAGGTACTTTACATATTTGCCTCATTTTAGCTTCAGAAAATCCTGTGAGTTAGGAACATCATCACCATTTCACATGTGAGGAAATGAAGTCTTAGAGAGCCTAAATAACTGTTTAAGGATACACAACTGGTAAATGGGAACCCAGAAGTCAGCCGAGCAATCCTCACTGAAATCACAGCATTTTCACCATGAAAGCATACCCTTTCTCTCTCTCTCTTTCTCTCTCTCTCTCTCTCTCATACATGTGGATCCTCAATCTCTTAAGTCTTAATTTTCAGAGAAATCATAACTGTTGAATATGCTTACTGCAAAGCTCTTAGCAAGACTGTATTTCTCATGTAGTCACTGAAAATGCAGTTTTGCTTATTATAAAGGAGGGAAAAAGAGTTATTCCATGATTTTTACAGGCTTTCTGTAAAACATGAACTGTAATGTCAAGTGAATGTTTTCAAAAGTTTCAATTTTGAGAAAATGCAGGTTTTCTTTATTTAGATTTAAAAGAGAACATAAGTTCACTTAATAAATTTCCCTAGACAATTTTTGCAGAAAAGGAGGAAAACCAAGCATGTTTGTCAGAGAAGCTAAAATGTATAGGTTTTTAACAATTTTACCATCAGCCAGATATACTATATAGATACTAGAGGGGAAAATCAAAGGAGCTTAAAATACAAAACAAAAATAAGAAAGGGTCCAACCTTGTTGCATTTTGTAACATGCCCAGGAATTCCTCTCTAAGTAAATTAAGCCATGAGAATTAGAGGGGGTGTGGCAAAAGAGCCACTATCTTCTGTCCCCGGTTTCCATTTTACTCCGACAAAGGGAAGGAGGAGAAGAGTTTGTGGCTGCCTTGGCATAAACAGCAATCAATTAGAGTGGAAAGCAGTTGACGTGTTCAGAAGGGCTTGGCACCATGTGGTTAACTCCTGGGTTTCAAGCATCAAAGCTTAAGAGCCACTGGGTGAGCTGATAAAAGCTATTAGGCCATGCCAGAGCAATCTTTCTGGAGGCTTTAGATGCAGAGGGCAGATAAGCAAGGTTAGTAACTCAAGATTAAGGCAAATGGCACAGGATAATAAAATGAATTAAAGGGACTAGGAGACTACTGATATTTCAAAGCCTCTGTGTTATTGTGAGGTATCCTCCAATTCTAAGTGCAACAAAAGCACTGTCTTGAAGCTGAATAAAAATGACTCATACCCATGAATTCTACTTTTTTCCGTGTATGTGCACATTTGTTATGATTAACAAAATACACGTGTATTGAAAGGAGTCACTTAATCCTTAAGACCTCTAGTCATTATACAAAGTCTTTTCAATTAAAGGCCATTAAGAATGTGAGAATCCAATCATTTTATTAGCTGCACTTAGTTTCAATCAAAAGGTCTTGGATAGTCCTCTTTTCCTGTGGGTTTACTTTAAATTGGTACCTATAACCTGTCTATGTCACACGTGGATTTGTTTTCTTTGAAATTATTAAATGGAAGTCTCTGCAACATCTGCTTAAAAGCACTTCATTCTAAGGAACAGACCTCCCCAGGAATCCAAATGGTCCCCAAAGTAATGGCTGGTAGCTTATATTTGTATAATCTACAAAGCACTGACAAATACACTTTATCTTCAAATATACACATGCCATGCCAAATCCTTTGTGGAATGAGAGAGAGTATAAACAAATAACAAACAAAATTCACAGCGACCAAAGGAAACAAGAGGTTGCTGAAATTGTTCACATCATTTTCAAATAAGGGAACCAAGGCTCAGAAAGTTAAGTGATGTGGCCAAGGTCACAAGAACAGGAAGTGGCAGGGCTGAAACTTGAGCCTACATCTTCCTGCTCTTAAGTTCCACATTCACCATATATCCTGTCATGATATCATGGCTGCTTTGTGCCTGCTTTAACTGTGTGGAGAAGGTCCCTAGGATTCTTATGAGCTAATAAACATGTGTTTCCTTTTGTATAAGTACTACAAATACCCGATGGCTGGATGTAACGATGTGACACATTTTATGCCAAGTGTATTTCTCTACCCACCAAATAGTCATCACAAATAAACTTGCAAATAATGCCGCATGGGATGCATTTTTTTAATATGCTTTCCGACTGTATGATAGAGCATCAGGAATGATCACTGTTTCCAATGCTTTATACTGGCTAGAAAGACTCCTTGCTGCAAACACAGAATGAGTCAAGCTAGCTTGATTCTCTAGAGATTTGAGGACACCTGAGGGTTACCGGGATTTCCGATTTTCAAGCCATATGAATCATTTAGTCATCACTTGAATTTGGAATATTCCTAACATTGCTTTATAACTTGATCAAAATTTTCTGAGATTGGTGTAAACCAAAATAAGTACAACACACTCCCCAGAGTTGCATACATACAATGGGGATCACAGAACTCACTCATCCTGGGGCATCTAAAGTTGTCTTTGAGCCAGGGGACTGGGTGTGAGGACAGTCAGTTCTGTGAAAGTCTGCTCTTTATGTTCAAGAATCTTCTAAGGGAAGTGACTGATGCTTCACACTTTCTATTTAAAAATCATTAATATCTTAACACATGTATGTGACATTCAGGAGAAAGGAGTGGGGAAAGGAGGGATTTAGAAGGCAAGAAAGTGGTAAACTTAATATGTGAGATGCAAAAAGAAAAGTAAAACAACTTTCAAAATATTTTTCAATTCTATTAATAAACTAGGCACTATTTATCCATATATAATCGATATGTAACTGTGATTCATCTCAATACAAAGTATTTAAAATTATGTTAAGTACCTCTTGATTCCAAGTTTTTTAAGAATCATACTTGTTTCACATTTTCTTTACAATTACCCTATAGAGACCTTGAAAGCCTTTCTATAGCTCTGACACAGAAATGACTCAAGTACCTCTTTTAGTTCTCTTTCCTATCCACCAATCAATTAATTAACTAATTAATTGTTTATACACTGCTGTTAATTTTATCTCACTTCTCAAACTTCAGCCATGTGCTATAGACAAAAAGATAAGTAATGATGTATCTTAAAGAAAATAAATTTATATTCATTCACATGATTTTTTTCATACATTTGTGCATACTTTCCCCGATTCTTGCTCATACCAAATGCCCCAGAGAGCCCTGGGCACAGAATCATTCTATCTTCTATCTGGCTATGTGATGTCTTTCTTTCTTTCTTTCTTTCTTTCTTTCTTTCTTTCTTTCTTTCTTTCTTTCTTTCTTTCTTTCTTTCTTTCTTTTATTTTTAGATTTTATTTATTTATTTGACAGAGAGAGACACAGTGAGAGAGGGAACACAAGCAGGGGGAATGGGGGAGGGAGAAGAAGTCTCCCTGCTGAGCAGGGAGCCTGATGCGGGGCTTGATCCCAGGACTCCAGGATCATGACCTGAGCAGAAGGCAGATGCTTAACCAACTGAGCCACCCAGGTGCCCCTGGCTATGTGATTTCTGACACTTCTAGCAGGGATTGAATTACAAATAAGTGTTTTGATAGTTTTCCAGACTTGAAACAATTAGATTACAGATGGCTGGAATCACAAATTCCTTTGTGTGTTTTCAGTGATTTTTGCCTCATCGTCATTTAGTGCTATCACTACATCTCTAGTTATCCACTGCGAATGGGAATTGGGCTGTTAGTAACATAAAAGAAATGCACTTGAGGAGACATAGCAAGTAGTTGAGGGAAATGTGTGGGCTGTCACTAAAAGAAAAAAAAATGTAGCAAGAGGAAGAATCATGTTCAGTTCTAACTTAATGACAATTTCTGGGCCAAGGAGGAATGCAGAGATGTGACAAACAGATTGTCACATAAAGGTACATGGTGATCCCACTGATTTCAGGCATTAAACACCTGCCCTCTGCTCCTTACAGGATCACAGCAAGGCTACAGATGTTTTCACTGAAACATTTTAAATTTCAATACCGCTGATGTCTAATCTAAATCTCACCATTCTCCATTGTCCACAGATGAAGAAGTCTACAAACAGAAAGAGAAGACAGAGAGACCTGCAGAGAGATGTAAGAAATGAACAGACATAGATTAAAAGACTGCAGGGCTGAAGGAGGCCTGTGGGAAAATGTAAGGAGGGAAGTAGGTACAGCAACACCAAAGAGAGCAAAGAACTAAAACGGAAACTTACAATTCAGAAACATAGGGTGAGAAGCAATCAGAAGCATTAGTAGAAGCATTCAATCCCTAAAAATACTTAATTTTTTATATCCTATTAAAATAAATTTGTCACTATATAAAATTAAGCTTGAGAGTAAATTTTCATTTGCTTGAATTTCATTCAAAAAAAATAACATGGTCTACATCTCACTTTTTCTCACTTTCTAGAGATTTAGGGTATATCTTCCAGATATATTACAATTATTCATATTTATCATGGGTAAATATGGGTAACAATAAAGATATTACTAGGCAAGTTTGAACACACAAAAACATTATTGGTTTCCAATATAATATTAGCAATTAAATAATGGAAAAGATAAAATATTTTAATAACAAGAAGTTAAATTTCACACCAACGGTCAATTCTTACTTTTGTTGAACTGTTTTTTATAACATACCTTTTAAAATTTCATTATTTTCCTCAGGATTTGGCCTGATGTATACTACAATAATGCAACATCTCAATGAACCATTTTCATTGAAACAGAGTCCCTGAAATTCAGATGCATGGCTGAAACATTAACTACCTACCATATCATTGTGAACCTCCCTCCACAGTATAAATTTGTTCCTGAGTAGAGCTACCCACATAGGCCACATTTGCCAGATGTTCTTGTATTTAGGTGAGAAGGTGCCTTATCCTTGATATCAATTGATGTGGCAGTTAAAGGCCCAGCTGGATAAGAAGTGGGCCACCTCATCATCCCCTTTGCCTAAATGACAGCTAGCTGCAGAGGATCTATAGAATGGCAAAGCCACAGTATGGGAGGAAACTAAGTCACAGAACCAACATGTAGAGGAAGGCCCACCAGTTAGCCAGGGACACCAACACTGGACTGTTACATGATATAAAAATTAAATTTTTGATTGTTTAAAGCCATCGAAAGCTTGCATTGTGTCTAATGTAGAAGTCGGCATTATCTTAACCTAATAAAAGAATGAAAGGCATCATTAATTCAAGATCTCAATTAATTCATTTATATAAGAGTTGAAATGGGTCCTCATTAAATTGAATCCTATATTATATTGTTTTATAAGAGATCAGGCTATGATACAAAATTCTTCAAACAATGTCCCAAATTACAAAAGCCAAAGGAAAACATTCACATCTGAGAATAGTAAAAATTAGTCATTATTCCAACTTCCCAGAAACAGAGCAAAGAGAGATCGCCTTGTTTGTCACTTTAAAATATAAAATCTCCTGCACTTCTAACAATTGCCACCAATCCAACAAAGATCAAAGCACAATCACTTCTTGTTTTGGCCAAGGACATATAAAAACACAATGCAATGTTAAATAAATATACTTTTATGCCAGGAACAAGGCCACATAAAATAAATATACCCACTTTGGCATAGTGAATGGGAATTAGAGTCAAAATTCCCCCAGGCCATAAGCACTATCTTGGAAGGAACAGACAACATTTCTCCTACTATACATGCATAAATCAGGCCAGGCACATTTCTGATCAGCCACATGATAAGAAATGGAACAGGTAAACATGGAGACATTCAGCCATGACGAATAAACTACTGCTCCTACCACCAAAAATTGCCTTCGACATTTCCGACCAACAACGACCAATCTAATCATTAGTAATAACTTCACTTTGGTATCAGGTGGTCATATAGATAAGTGACTCTCCAGTTGGGTGCTCTGGGAATCGGAACAGAGACTGGACAACAGGAAAGATTACAGACCACCCGGTTCTCACTCACTTCAACCACATCCGTCCTCTCTTATTTGTTTTATGCATTGATATTCTGCCACACAACTGAGGCTTTTGAATCGTTTAAAAATCACTGTTCTACATTCTACAAGTTGAATTATGTCTTCAGATTCTTTTTTGGACCCAGTACTGGCTTCCTAAGGTATAGTTTTGAAAATATATGAATTTGTTTCATAAAGTATCTATACATGAATGATTATACAGTTGTGTATGTATATATTTGACCTTATAAAGTTGAAAATGTTTATTACTGTAACAAGTCGCTATTTATACTCCTTATGTATAGGGTCATTCTTAGTAGGAAAGGTACAAGGTTGACAAACGAGCCATGAGCTATGGCCCAGCTGCAAAACTAAGTGGTAAATGCATATGGTGGGACCACAGAGAACATGACACAGCAGGCTGATGAAGCAATAGAGAAAGGCAACGATGAGAAGACGTAGAGGTAATGGGCCAAGTACCCCGAGAGTTGAGAGAGGGGATAGGTCATTGTCAAGAAAGTGATGATGAAGACTCCTGATTGGAATAGTTCACAGCTCCCCGAAAAGGTCACAAGGCCCTGAATGGCAGAATTTCCTGCAGGCCCACCCTCTCCTCTCTGCAGGCTGTCAATTCACAGAGACTTATACTCACAGCAGAAATGGAAATTTTGTGATCTTTCATCTTTCAACTCAAAAGTTAAACCCTCTAAACAGTAAGCTTTTGTGCTGTAATTTATATTTACTAATGTCCTTTTGTAGACCCACTGATTCTTGAGCAAACCTCTCTCTAGGAATACTATTCTCAAGTCAACTACATTGTGCAGTGGCTGAGGGACGAGGAAAATAGAAGCGGTCCTCACATTTGCCCACCTTTTAATTCCCCCTCTCCTTTATACTCTCAGCCCCATTCACCAAATTCTACAACCAATATATATATTGGTGTGCATATGTATATATATATATATACACCATCCCAGTTGTAAATTATTCTTTCATGACATCTTTTCTCTGGAATTTTGCCTTTGATTTTGTCTTAAGTTCATAGAGTTTTGAAAAATGTTCTGGACATTCCCAATCTGAAGGCTGGATCTAGTCACATTCCAGTCACTTGCAGGGACTCAAAGAGATCCCTGGATCTCTCTAGCTTTAAACTTCCACCCGGGGGCACCTGGGTGGCTCAGTCATTTGAGACTGGGACTCTTGATTTTGGTTCAGGTCATGATCTCATGGGCCCCCAAGACTGAGCTCCAGGTCAAGCTCCTGGCCTAGCAGGGAGTCTGTTTGAGATTCTCTCCCTCTGCCCTCCCTTGACTCATGAAGCTGCAAACTTGCACATGTTTGTTGTGTGCATGCTCTCTCTCTCTCAAATAAGTAAATAAATCTTTTTTTTAAAAAAAGGAATTGAATGAATAGAGTCTAAAGTCCATTTTACCTGAAAGTTTATTATTTAACCACTTTAGCAAATAAAGCTAATCCATAAAGATTGTTCAACAGAATACTTTAAAAATTCAGTGGAGCACTTGCTCATGTACCAGAGCATTCTAAGGAAATGCCTGCCATTGCCTTGTTCTGTCGTTCAGAGGAAGGAATAGGATGCTGACTTTATAGTCTTTTCTCCTAGGCTCTGGAGATTATGCTTCTATCCTCAGCCAGGAATACCAGCGAATCAAAAACACCTTCTATCATTACAGAATCAAAGTGTCACCCTGGCTGAAAAAACTGATCATGACTAAGGATCACTTAAAGGAAAAGTGGTCTGTCCATTCTTCCAGACTCTAAAATTGTATCTGTAGATCAGGTAGGACTCTGGCCACCTTACAAGACCATTTTATCATAGACACTCATGGAATATCTTTGCAAGTCACTATATTTTTATGCTTTTATCAAAACTTTATTGTAAATACATTTTTACAAATCATCTGAATTTTAGGAGGACATTTTTAGTAATATTATCACTTGTAATTTCCATCTATTCATACTTGCCAAATTTTACAAAGAACTTAAGGCCATTCACTGAGCATTGTAAAGTGCCCTCAAAGTATTTCCTCTAAATCCGTAGTGCAAACATTTTTGAGAGGAGTTGACAGGACTCCTTGTTACCCTCAAAGACACCTCTGCTTTTCATGTAGCTTGTGACCACACATGGGAAGAGTTCCCGGCCTCTGTGGCTTTTTTTTTTCTTTTTATCAATCTTTTATTTCTAGGACATGTGGTTCATTAAAATAGGGAGAGAAGAGAACTATTTTGGAAGATACAAAATGGAATTTAAGAAATTTTTAAAATAGAATCTTGTTTACAATAGGGATGAGAGGACTCATGAAAGTTACCAAATCTAAATTACTTCAACCAAATGAAGCTATCATTTTGACTATTTTGACATTATTTTCACAGCCATGAGATAGAGCTGCACAAACCTTCCAAAAGAAGACTTTAAAAAAAATAAATAAATGGAAGCCATGAAGAGGAAAAAGGAAAAAAAGTTAAGAGGCAGCTTTAACAGAGAAAAGAAATGTTTATTCCACCAAAACCTCATGAGAATTCTAAATTATTAAATCTCAGAGAACACCTGATTTATGAACAGGATAACACAGCCCCTAGCCAAAATCATTTTTAATAAAAAGCAGGAAACCTCCTGAAGTTCATCTCAGATTTAATATCAAACACAGCAGCCAAACATGAACATTTCCCCATAAAACACAAACACAGCACGGCACAGTCGCCTGGCAGCCATCAGTGGGGTGTCAGCCGAACAAACAAACAGGGTGTTCGAACCATGGGAGGGATCAGGCCTCACAATCAGGATGAAGCAGCCAGTGGAAATGGACCACAGACTGAACCCATGTCAATGAGGAAGGCAAAGGGGCTCAAGGAAGACTCATTTCTAAAGATAATACAGCAGCCAACTCAGAGTCCTGGTCAAAACTCTGAGCTTCTTGGTTGACGGTTAGACAGAGAGAGCAACGCAATTATGCTTTTGTGTTGTATTTTATGCATAAATTTAGGATATACCAAGTGAACGGGAACCACCATAAGAAAACAGAGGCTGGTAATGAAATATTCCAACATTGCCATTCTCATTCTATTAAAAAAAAAGGAGTAAATGCCTAAAAGTTGTCTAAAAATGTGATTTGGATATTTTCCAACAGATATTTGGTTCATAGACAAGAAAAATGTCAAGGAAAAAAGTATCTTATTCTTTCTAAGGTATGTTTGCTTAGGAACTGTTTATTACCGTATTTATAACATATGTGGTAAAGGATCTTTTCTCAGGAATATAAATTCAACTGGTTCAAATATAATACAATATAACATACATAATATATAAATACATATATAAAATAATTAACTCATTTATGTTTAATCCCTTACAGGGCAGTTTCAACAATTATAAGGACCATGAGGAAATTTTTTTGCACATTTCTATTGTTATTCCCATTAATATTTTGACATTTAGTGTTTTATTAAAAAAATATTCTGGGAGGGGCGCCTGGGTGGCTCAGTGGGTTAGAGCCTCTGCCTTCGGCTCAGGTCATGATCTCAGAGTCCCGGGATCGAGCCCCACATTGGGCTCTCTGCTCAGCGGGGAGCCTGCTTCCCCCTCTCTCTGTCTGCCTCTCTGCCTACTTGTGATCTCTCTCCTTTCTGTTGAATAAATAAATAAAATCTTTAAAAAAAAAATTCTGGGAAATAAAAAATCATTATAAAAGGAGCTCCATTAGTAGAGTACAGGGATTAAAAAAGAAAGGCAAAAAGGGGAAAAGAGCGAGACTAATATCACCTTGTAGATTAATTAGTATTTTCAAAATGTGAAAGAAGAAAGAAAAAATTAACTATATGATACAGGAAAAGAAATGTTTGGACTATAAGGAACTTAGCCATACATGTAGAATATCTTTATATAGGGCAGATTATACTATAAGATAATACTACCAAGATAATTTGAAAAACTATGAGTCTTAAATTTCAAACCATTATACAGGGTTTCTTCCTATTTATGAAAAGCCAAGAGTAGAAACTGCCTCCCTACAAATATGTTATACTGAATACTGATTTGAACACTTTTTCAGAGAGAAAAAGTAGTAAGGCCATCTTTCTGTCCAGATAAAGTATTAAAACTTTCAATAAAAATTATATAGTAATTGGCTGATGCATCAATAGAAAGATAAGTGAAGCAGAATAAATTACCTCGAAATACAACTTACTATGTAACATAAAAACAATATATAACACTTGTCATAATTTATGAGTTAGCATTATGAACTAAGTAAGTAGATATCATAAACTAAGGGGTAAGATGACTGTTCAATAAATGCTGGGATATTGAAAAATTGCAGGGGGAATCAAAAGCCTACATTATATCATGCTAAAAGATAAAAGAAATCCATTCCAGATAAGTGAAAAAGCTTAACGTCAAAAAGAAATCAGAAACAAACAGAAAATATGAGTGATATTGCAGAAAGATTTATAATAGAAAATCAATACACAGAAACATTTTTAAAAACTTAGATTTAAATGTAGTAAACTTAAATAGTTAACTAAATTATGATAAATATAAATACAAAGTTCTATGAACTGAAACATTAAGAAACCTTAGTTACATGAAAAACTGCAAATTTGGCAACCAATATAATAAAGAATTAGTACCCATACTATACAAAAAATTCTGTTGAATCACAAATATTCATGCCCCAAAATGTCAACCACATTCAGCCACTGAATACAAACAATACATACAAACACAGGGGAAGTATTAAGCCTCATATGTAATTTAAAAAATGCAATTTAAAACAATGTGGTATAACTTTTGCTTTTCAATTAACAAAGATTTTTGTAAATAATGACACTCAATGCTGATTCAGTATTCTTAACTATTGCTATTGAGTGAGGAAACCAATGTACCTGCTTTGGAAAGCATCTTGGTAATACAAAGAGATACTTTTTCAAAGTTTATTGCATTTGACATAGTAATTCTCTTCGAGCAAACTTCCCAAGAAAATAAATGAGTATGTACAAAGATTTATCTATTAAATGTATAACACAGCATTATTACACTAAAAGAAACTGGAAACATTTTCAATGCCTAACAGAAAAATGAGTAAATGGTGGTACACCTACCCAGTGAAATACCATACCACCATTATAAACAGTGTTTGCTAAGACTCACGGGATCTAGGAAGATCGAATGAAATGATGTTAAATAAGAAAAGCAGCTTAGATGAATAAATGAGCTAGAGCCAGATGAATAAAAAGTGCTAGAGCTGAGATTGAGATACAACAAATCTGGATGGTAGGACAGACTTCTCGGGGCCTTCGAGCTGTTGGGGATAGAGCAATGAATGACACAGATGGAGGTTCCGGCCCTCGCAGGGGAAACAGACAACACAGAAACAAGTAAATCCATAATGTAATGCCAAAGTGATGAAGAAAAGTGCATATGTACATTTATCTCAAGTAATACACAACACATACGTGCAAAGCACAGACACAGGCACATTACACACAGAGGTGGGGAAAGCAAAACATCAAAGTAGTGGAAGGACTTCTATGTGATGTGATTATGAGATAATAGATGATTTTCAGGGTGCCTGGGTGGCTCAGTGGGTTAAGGCCTCTGCCTTTGGCTCAGGTCATGTCTCAGGGTCCTGAGATCAAGCCCCACATCGGGCTCTCCGCTCAGCGGGGAGCCTGCTTCCTCTTCTCTCTCTGCCTGCCTCTCTGCCTACTTGTGATCTCTCTCTCTGTCAAATGAATAAATAAAATCTTTAAAAAAATAGATGACTTTCATTTTCTTCTACATAGTTTTTGGCATTTTAAAATTTGACTATCTGCTATTACTAAAATAAAAGAGGGAAAGACCCCGTACTGTTTATGAAAACAGTATGAAAATCATAAAGTCTTACTTTTTCTAGCAGGGTATAGAAAACACAGAAAGAAGTTTTCCTTTCTATAACTTGATTAAATGGGTCTTTTGACCATAACTGTTAGGTGGAAATCTGCATCCTAGCCATTTCAAAATGGCTCCAACAAGATGTGTCTGTTAGGAGGAATAGGAGAACGGCAGGACGTCTTGCACTCCCGGGTGCCCCTTGATCTGAGCTGTGGAGCTGGGTACGCAAGGCTCAGAGGTGAGGGAAGTCTGCAGGGAGATGCCTTCGAAATGGTAACAACAGGAGCAGAAGTAGCCCTGTGTTTTGGAGAACAGGAACTTGTGGTTCTGTCTCATCAGACTTGCATCAGAAACTTGCTGGTTGGAAAACACCTCCATAACGTGGCTGACGCTGTCTCCCTCAATGCAGTGCAGGGTTCAGATTGTAGCTCCACAAAAAGACAAAGGGCTCCGTGTTACCAGAGAGGGACACTGCTGAGTTTAATTTGCAGTTGTCTTCTCCCAGCATTTGCCACGGATCACCTCTCCTTGGCCAGAGGCCACGGCACGAAGAGGATCAAATAGCGAAATACTTCCATACATTTAAAACACATTTAACCTTCCCTCCACCAGACCCTGAGCAGCTGCAAATCAGTAGCTTAGAAGCATGACCTCCTCTTACGATCTATCTCATTCATTTCTTTTGTCATTTTCTGGCTCAAAACAAAATTAATCGTGTCTTCTGTATCAATTTCTCTTTTGCTTGCCTCAGGCCAGAATATGGCAAGTGAGATCTTGATTGTTTGATAATATCAATAAAGAAAAATTAAATATTGCCCCCCAAAGAGATATCAGAACTCTTTTGAGAATCAGCGTGTCAGTAAAAATCTTAGAGAAAATAAAAGGTAACTATTTCCTTACAATATCCTAGCATTTCAGCATTTCTTAGTCATAAAGTTTCTGTTTTAATCATGTAACCAAATGACCTTCAATAAACAACCTGGAATAGATTATTTAATTCAGCTAGCCTAGGACCCCTTTCATTATGTGTTTGAAAAACAGCTTTAGAAAGTTGAATGCTGGCCAATGTTAATGCTTTTATACATTTTTAAAAGCAGTTTTGCTCCATTCTCAAATAACATACAGGTCACTCCTAATGATTACATTCTTCCCCTGGCTAATTTCGAAGCTAAAATCTCACCATATCCATCACTCTGAGATTTGTATTCAACAACACTAAGTATTTGAAAAGAGGACTAGAAGGGGATCAGTATTTTAAATATAAACAAATGTAAATAGAGACAATTTAATCCATCTCTCTGGCTTCAATTCTTTATCTTTACAGTGAAAGGGATAGAAAATTTGATAGCTACTTCTCTCCCAACCCAAAAATCTCAGGCTTTGGTGATATATTTTCTCAAGGTCAAGTCCATTGTGTTTTTAATTATAATAAGTACTTAGTCTAATAAACTAGGCCAACCACGCCAATGTGTGACTGATAGAAAGTGAATGGGTGGAGAACCATTTGTACACACAGGTAACATGAAAACTGAAACAATTTAGAAATTTAGAGACATTCTCACACCCTTTGCTATCTATCCCTAAGAGAACAACCATGACAGTAGAATGTTGGGAAGAAAGAAAAAAAACATGACATCATGAAAGGCCAACAGGAGAGACACTTTGCAGGAGATGAGACATTAGATGCCTATAAAACGCTCCGTGATGGGCAACCAACCAGCCTCTAGAAATAATTCTGCTTACAAAGTCAGACATTATAGTCTTTAGTCTCTCTTATTTTGTGTTATATGACTATATATTAAAAACTTTATTTCAAAAGAAACACTTTATTTCTAATTATTATGAAATATTTGAGAGCTATGCCACAGAGTTAATTTCATAAACTATTTTCCATACAGTATTGTATCTTACCGTATAAAACAGTGGCCATGCCATTTGATCACTACATTCTCAACTAATATGCATTATATTGATTATTATTAAGTTTTTGTCACAGATAGCTCTCCCTATCTGTTCCACATATCTAACTTTAAAAGAGAGAGAAGGGGGGTGCCTAGATGACTCAGTCGGTTAAGCATCTGACTCTTGTTTTCTGCTCAGGTCATGATCTCAGGGTCATGGAATAGAGCCCTGTGTCTGACTCCCCACTCAGCATGGAGACTACTTGTCTCCCTGTCTTTCTGCCCCTCTTCCTGCTCTTTCTCTAAAATAAATAAATCTTAAAAAAAATAAAACTTAAAAGAGAGAGAGAATGAGAAAAGGGACAAATGAGAAAATGACACAGTAGTAAACAGCTGGGAAAACCATCTGACTATTAAAAGCTATGGGCTTATCTCTTTAGAAAACCAACAAGAACTATATATTTTGGAAAAAGAATCTTCAATATGAGAGATTACAAATGCCTACTTCTGAGACTGAGATAATTTTTCTGCTTTCCTTGGCAAGGAGTTTCAAACAAAGGTGTCTTGTCCCTTGTCATAATTAATTTCAAATCCAACATTTAAGCAGTGCAGAAAAAAAGAAATAGTTTGACCAAATTCACAAATCCTGATCCGATAATCCCTCTTGGATTACAAATGAACTAATGACACGTTTCATAATAAAAATAAAAGTAAACAGTCTGCCATTAAATGTCTACTATGAGCAAAGTATTGTCAGACATATCAGTATATTATTTCTAATTCTCACAAAAATTCTGCAAGATAAGCATTAGGATGTCCATTTAACAGATGGCTAGGGGAATTAATAAACATTTTTGTAGGTTATTACAAACCAATATATATCTCTTTCTCTCACTCTCCCTTACCTTTTCTTTCTTTCCTTAGGTAGGAAACATAAAATATTTATTATTATAAATTAATTAAATCCTAACCAGACTATTAGAAATGTCTAATGCTTAAAGTATTAGACCTATCAGAGAAGATATCTCTCTGCATAGGCAATTCCCTCACAATAGATGTCTAATTTTTCTTGAGAAAAATATGAAACACATGGAAAAAACTAGTATGAACAACACCATGCACCACAGAAGTTTATAGGCCATTTTACAACTTCTACAAGCACATAGGATAAAAATGGCAAACAGAATCCAGGGTTCACCGTCACACACATTACTGTACATGAACAAGTACATTAACACCTACCTACATCTCTCCTGGTGCACTCCACATATCATAAGATCTCATACTCCATGTGATCCCACTGAATTAGATTCCACAGCTTGGTTCTAATCCTAGATCTTCAGATCTAATAATTAAGCTCCCATGTAGTGAGGTATCACTCTGGCTCCCCTCCCCCCTGCTTTGTCCATTCAAACTTCTTATCATTTCCTGAAATAACTCAGAAAGTTTGAGTCCTACCCAATCTCCCAATCCTCATGCTATCTAGAAACTGGCTGCAAAATCCCTTTCTCTGTGTCTGTTTTTCTTCCTGAGACAGGTCTCCGGTCTGAGTTTCTTCATTGGCCATGCTCCCAAATGGTGTCTTCATATCAAGCTAGATACTTGCATGTCATCTATAAGAATCATAGAACATACTAGAGTTGAGAGGAAACTCAGAATTTGATACTCTGCCATTCCATTTCCACAGCTGAGGAATCAGAGGCCCAGAGAGGATAAAAGACATAGCTATGGTCACAAAATTACATTTCTCCAGAACTGGAAGAGGAACCTTAGTCACTTGACTCCAGGTACAGAGCTCTTTCCACAACACCAATGTGACTCTCACTGTGCTTCGTAGTGCCAGTTGCTTCCCAGCCCAAATCTTTCCCTGTACTGGCATTGCTATTTCCCTCTCCTCCTTAACCTACCCTTTCCTCAGATACTAAATGTTTGAAGGCCAGATCTTTGACACATCTTATTTGAAATATTTCCAAACTTTGACTGAGGATTCTATTTGACCTTAAATTTTAAGTAAGGGTTTCCTTTCTCTTCCCAGCATGTGACACCTCTCTCCAGTAACATAGACCTGTAGTGTAGTACAGGATTCCCCACATTGGTTCCCATATATTCACTAATATAAAAATAGAACCAAAATATTATAGAACTAGAAGCAGGCTTAAGCAATGGTCTGCCTCATTTCTCCACCAGAGTATCTAAAGAATCATGGCTAAATGATAATTTCTTTGATCTTTATTTTGGGATTTCCAATGCCTAACCAAACTTTCTTGTTTCAATACTTTTGAATATTATTTTATCTTAAAATGAACTTTATTCTCATTTAACTGGATCTCATTTGCTCTTCTTTTGGCATAGAGGATAAATGACCCCATCTTTTTAATTAAAAAAAAAGGACAACTCTATTTTTAAAGAGAGTATGTAAACATCATGTTGACTTATCCATTTTCTCTAAGCAGTTTAGTTTGTATCTTTGAGCCATGACAATGTGGCAATTATGATGCTATTTGCCAGAATTTTCTTCCACATTATTTGTCACCATGTCTGACTGTAGTAGCGTCCAGGTCCAGAAGGCAAATAACTTTTCAAAGACATTTGCTTTCATTGAAAATAAATGTATAAAAGAAGACCAAAATGTGACTTTGTGGATTATAACTCTCTTTAAACTGTACATACGTCACAAAAGGAAAATCCACTAAGCCTGCCATCAGTTTCAACTTCCCTAAACATCATTTCATATATACCCAAAACTTGCAACATACCTCCACTCAGCCCATCCCATTGGCTACTGGATCAGTTCCAAAATTCTTACAGTGGAAGCTCACCCCATATCAGCAACCACATCTTACTACCATTTTGCCTTCTACTCTTTTTTACAATCTTCTGCTGAACCTAGAGCAGTCTACACCTTCTTCCTTGAAACTCTGGCTTTGTGGATGCCCATCCCGAATGGAGATGGCTTTACTTCTCTATTCTACCCTTGTAAATCCAACTTTTTCTTCCAACTTCCTCGTCCACAGCAAAGTTACTTTTTTAGCCATTACAACACCTTGTGCACACATGAGTCACTTCTGCTTTGCCTCTTAAAGACACCAGCTGGCATGCTCTAAAGGGTACAAGCTCTAAAACCAAACAGTCCATGCACTATATTAAACATGGATTATAATCCTGATCGTCTCACTAATTACACAGCTGTGAAAAATTACTTCATTTTTGTGAGCTTTAGCTTTCTCAACTGAAGAATGTAAATAGGGGAACCTGGCTGTCTCAGTGGATAGACTATCCGACTCTTGATCTTGGGGTCATGAGTTTGGGCCCTACGTTAAAAAAAAAAAAAGAATGGAAATAATATACATCATATTATTGAAAATAATCTGAAGTGCTACTTTGTAATCCACCTATTACTCAGATAACAAATACTATTTATATTTTTAATAAAGGCTATGCATTTTTCAGTTAGGCAAAAATCCATTAAAGAAAAAAAAAACTTTTGGGAGGTACACTAACACTTGTATTCTCCTGTCTCATACCAACTCAATAGCTTCTTTTCTGGAAATAAGAATAAAAATTTGATTACATGATGCCAGTCACTCAGATCAAACACTTGTTTGTCAGATTTCATAGAGGAATTTCTTGGTAAGACAGTGAACCTAAAACTAAGTGGCTGCAGTGTAAGTACAAATAGTTGATCCATTACATCAGCACCACCAGCCCACAGTATCCTGGTGACAGTGTGGGTGTGGGCACACAAATATTTGGTTTAGAAGGGAAAAAAGAAATCTGCCAAGAAATTTATCCTGATTATGATGCGTGAGCATATTGCCACCTAAGGGAGATTAGAGACTACTAAATAAAAAGCAGTTCTCATCATCTTTTGAATCTTTTAACTACTAATAATTGGGTACTTTGCTGATGAGGCAGAACAACTTTTCAAGCTGATTAATAGGTCAGTTGTGTAGAAAAGGCACCCCTGTTCATAAAACAATTATGCTAATCCTCTAATTTTTTTCAAAAATTATAAAATATTCTAATCTTGCAAGAATATAGGTTTGGGTTGCAGATGGCATTTGTATATTACTTGTCGAGCTCATTAACATTTTTGAATTTCACATATTTCATCCTCACAACCCCATGAAAACTCTAATATGGGGATTAACACCCTCTATTTAAAACTGGCAAACAAAGATTCAGAGGCAACTTAGAGGCCTGCCCAAGGTCAAATGGCTAGTTAAGAGGAGACAATCTTAGCATTTTGATTTCCTAAACTAGTGCTATTTTCAAAGACCCAGTAAGTAAATATTTTCACAGTTCATAAAACTGAAGGGAATCTTTCTTCACTGGAAAGTCTCAACTTCATTTGCTTCATTTTAAACGTTTACATTGGTAATACAGTTTTAGCTTGTGCCTATACAAATTCAAAAGTTACTCATTTTCCTGAGTAGATCGATAAGCTGAGTCAATGTTTGATTATGACTAGAACAAAATTATCAAAATTATGCCAGTGCTTGACCAGTGTAAATATAATGGCCTAAATACATCTTGTCTCTGTGCATAAAGAACAACTTAGGCTATTATTCTGCTTTTGTGAGAATCTGACACAACACTGAATCCGAATGAATGCCAGCAGCAGACCACAGACTAGATATTAGTGGTCTAAAGAAGTTTTTCACCAAGTATAACCCAGAATGTAAAACTTATTTGTGAGCTACTTTTTGGGCACAATCATTAACATTCAAATCCAGGCACAGAGAAAAGTAGCTTATTTGCATAAATGAGAATATGGATAAAGGAGTCACTAAACTGTGAACTCAAAAGCAGGAGACAGTCTAATGACTGACATTTACTTCTGATTGCAAAACGTATTTCCTTTCAGATAAAAGGATTCTAACTCTGTGACCTCTGATGTGTGTCATTTAATTTTTCATCTGGGTTGTACCCATTACAGTCAAAACATCTGCCCTGCCCTACCCTCTCTGTGCCACCCAACCTACAATTTATCAGTGTTCACAGAAATGAGCAGGTTGCTAATCAACATGTGAAAGCAAAAAATATTGGTAGCCCAGTTCACGGAAGGCACAGTCAGTTTCTCATTTTACTTCATATAAGTTACATCTGTTTAAAGATATTAGAGAGGCGATTCATGCCTCTAGTGGAAAGCTAGATTACATAGTGTCCAGGAGCCCTCCTAATTCTGAAATTTTGTTATTCTACTCATTATACCCTTTCTGATCTCTTATTTTATGAATAACTAAAGGAAACAGAAACATAGGGTAAATTTAAATTAGCCACTATTACTTCACCTAAAACATTAGTTTATGATTCTAAACTCAAAATATAAACTTCAATAAAATTAAAACTAAAATTTAGAAACAAGTAATGTGAATTGATGTAAAACTGTCAAAAGCATTGACCTTCAAATTTTTGCCACATAATGGGATTAGAATCCTTAAAAAACAAAACAAAACAAAACAAAAACCACAAAAAACAAAACCTAAACTAAATGGCTTCCACAAAGTCCTTGAAGGATTAATATCTGTCTTCCTCAATTACTGCCTGATAAAATATTATAGTATAATCCTATAATTTCTGCACCACTTATTTGACACTTCAACTTTATATGAACAAACTATGTCTGAGCCAAATGTATTTTTTATGCATATCTGAAGCTGAGAAATGCAAGAATTTTGATCCCAGGGTACATCAACCACAGGTTCCATCACTGAGAAATTTTTAGATTAAGCAAAGGCAGGAAGAGTAACTTAGTGACCTTGTTCTCTGAATACAGAACCATCTCTTCTCTGTGACATCAGTGGCTCAACTAGTGTAATTATACATGTATTTTGAAATATATTTAAAAATGGATATGCCAAATTTTTACACTTATTTTCAGAAGAAACGCATAAAATAGAATTATTTTAATTTAGGTCTCAATTATTTCAATGATCGAAGAGAAGCACTGTCATATATTAAGATAATTCTAAAAATTCCTTATTGTCATTAATAAGGAGATACCTCATTTTGCCAAAGAAATCTTTGTAACTTGGGTATAAATTCAATTTTAGGGGTGCCTGGGTGGCTCAATTGGTTGGGCGTCTGCTTTCAGCTTAGGTCATGATCCCAGGACCCTGGGTTCGAACCCCACTGGGCTCTCTGCTCAGCAGGAAGCCTGCTTCTCCCTCTCCCCCCTGCTCATGCCCTCTCTCTCACTATCTCTCTCTTTCAAATAAATAAATAAATAAAATCTTTATAACATTTTTATAAATTAACTTAATTAGGAGACATCACTTTTAAGAAATTCATTCAGCAAATACTTTTACATATTAATTCTGCTTAATAATCCAAATTTTTCTATATGCATTTATTTGCAATGAGTCAATTTTCTGTGAAAATTAGTTTACATTCCTTAAGAACATATATCACTTGAGTATTTATAAAATAAGCTTTAGAAATATTCTAAGAATGCAGATAACATTGCTTTGTAATAAAAAAGTCATAACACATAATACTGCTGTACTCCACACATACATAGTCAAGACATTATAAGTTATTTTCCAGCAACTGTTCAGTTAGAAAGCTACAACGCGTATGAAGATGAAGATTTGTCTCTCATAGAAAACTGAATCCTTAAAATGATAAAACACAAAATGAAAGACCTCAAATCAACCTTAAATCTTCTGTCCTGCAACTTAGCTATAGTACATTCGGGTAAGATTTTTAGATTGGTTTGTTTTGCTGTGTTTTTAATTAGTTTAACAGTTTTACATGTCCTATAAGCAATAGGCCTTATAAAACAGTGTAACTGTTATTAAGGTAAGAAATATTATTATTTTATTAAGAAATGCCTTTACACTGACTTAATACAAATCAATAAGGACAGAAACACATATACTAAGAATTTAAGATGACTATACCTTAACTGAATGCAAATAACATGATTATGGACCATTTATGATCCAGTCTGATTGATCACACTGCCTTAAATAAAGGTCTTTGGGCATCTTCCCCAAGCCAAGTTTCTCTTCTTCTAAGTTATCATTGGTACAAGGTGTGATGACTTTCAGGCATCAATTAATATAAATTGGAAGCAGGCGAAGTATTAATTAAACATGACACTCTGATTATTTAAACCTTCTATTAAAGTTGATTATTCAGACCATGTTGATAGCCTGTTCTTTAAAAATGACTGATGATATCAAGCTTTACTGACTTCCACCAAGTCAACTATTTCCAACTCTTGAAGACAGAGGGAATAAATGAAGTGAGAAGAACACTGGAACAAGTCTAATAGACAAACCAACTAATCTCAGACCCCCAAGGTCAAAGTAAAGCCATTCATTTCTTGGCTTTCATCAACACAAGACATGATTGATCAATCGAAGAGCAGGATTACAAACATTATACATCTCAATGATATGTTCTTTGCACTGTGTAACTTTGGGAACAATGATAGATTGCACAGTCACCACACAAGTAATATCATAAGGCAAAGCTCATTATATTTACAAAGAACAATACTTTGGTCTTTAAAAACAAAGGTACACATTAGCCATCCTTACTACTCCTGGGCATTTCATTTGATGGGGAAACATTTTAAAATTCAGCTATTCTTTTGGATTCTTTCACCTTCATGGTCCAAACTTTGAACACACTTGCTCCTCAAAATACTATTTTTACTCTTATGGAGTCAGCCACCATGCTATAATTACAAAATATTACAAAAATTTCCATGATAATTACTGTCATTTTACATAAATATGTTAAATGCCTCTTAAAGGATTGCTACTTCCATTGACCCAAAACTACTCTTAGAGAAGAGAACATTACAAAAAGACACTGGGAACATTTTTAGCCTTATAAATGTAATCATATAGCAGGAATTTTGCCCCAGTTTTTAGGATTAGTGCTTTATAAGCTTTAAAGAGAAAGTGAGACATAATAAGAAGGAATAATGAGCTAGTTATTTTGATTATATTAATCTCCCAGTTTACCTCTCACTTGTTTTAACACTTAGGGAACTGTTCTGTAAGTCATGCTCGTAATAGCAGTTCCAAAATCACTCCACAGAGTGACGTTAGATAATTTGAAAGATTTCCACTGAAATTAAATTATATGTAAAGGGTAGTCAGTTGTGATCATGAAACCTTATTCTACATTCTGCATATTTTAAAACACACTATTATTTTCAGTGACATAAATTAATGATCACTTTTCCTATTCGGTCACAATTTTAGCAAAATCTCTTGCCTAGGAGGAGGAGGATAGTAAAAGGCGTTGTATGTTCAGCTGATGATTCATTTCACCAGCTGCCAGAAAGTTACACATTATAGCACACCTGGACACATGCGCCCGTGACTGATTGGGAAACACATTTATCTTGGCATGTCACAAAGGAGATGGAATTACAATTATTCTCCCTTGTAACCAAAGATATTTTGGAGCTGTATCTACCTACAAAATAATACAAATTACACATCTGGACGAAGTTCACAGAATTTTACCATCTGTTCTCTATGTTCAACCATAAGTATTGACCAAATTCTTCCTTGTGTTTAAAAAATAAGATTTAGTTTTTAAAGACCTGGACTGATCCTCAACGTTATAGGGAAATGTTTTTAGAATTAAGACACTGATTAAGTTGCTTAAAACCCTGAATTTCTTTGGTTGATAAGTACACAGTACAAATTTAATCTTTGCTTTCCATTAAGGAGATTTTGTGGATTTCTCATATTCTTGATTTTGAGAAAATAAACATACTTGCTAAGTTTTACACAGAAACTTAGACGACAATTGAATACTTGAGTACCACGTATAGCGGAACAAAAAGATACCAGAGGTTTCTTTCTTTTACTTAAGTCTAAGCAGTTACTAATAATCTTGATCTAAAATTCCATAGATTCTTACTTAATCTCTCTTGAGAAGTTCCTTAGTTTAAGACCTTAAAATATCAAATTAAAAGTATTCTAGAAATATTTAATGATGTTTGCAGAGTCATGATTTCCAGAAAATGAAAATATTTCATCTGGCATAACCAGTAGTAATCAGTCTAAATCAGTTTTGATAGTTACTTTTAAGTTATTGTGAAACTCACATCTTATTTTTTCCTTTAAAATAGAAGTTTATTTTCTCTAAATATAAAAAATTAAATGAAATCTGTATACAAGAAGAGGAGAGATCATAAAATACATATTCAATTTCAGTCCTGAAAGTTTATGGAACAGGCTTCAATATGGTATGAAATATTTTTCCCATTTCTTTCAAAAGTACTGAAGAAAGAGAATCGCTAGGGATATTGTAACCAAGGAAATACTCTTATATGAGTAACACTTTATGTTGTTCTTAAAATCAGAATATAATTATAGTAACAAAAACCAATTATGTAGAGATTAAAAAGTACAGTCACTAATCTAGGTACTTTATACATGTTAACTCATTAACATAACCCAATGAGGTAAGTGCTATAATTATTCTCACTTTTTTGAGATGAGAAAACTTCTTTGTAACAATGACAAAACACTGAATCAATACAAAACTGTTCTCTAGTAGTTGTACATATTGAATCAGAGACATCATCAGTGTCTGAAACTAAGACCCTTAAGTTAGGGAAAAAAGAGAGAGAGAGAGAGAGAGAAATCCTTGAATGGCATACTTTTCCAGTAGAATGCATCAGAAATTCAGATCAGGGCAATCATGGCATAAATAACTTTAAAATATGTTTAATATACACGATAGTATTATATATACAGCAAATAAAACTGGACTTAAACTGTTAAAACCATTGTAAGAGAATCCAAACTATATCTATGCCACTGATACACCATATAACAAATGTCACATTATAGGTCCCATCCACAAACCTACAGTTTGCCATTTCTTTTTCCCCAAGAAATATTCTCTGATACTAGGTTTTAGTAACTGGGCTCTTTAAAGAGTCTTTAGACTTAAAAGACGTAAACCATCAGTAATCTCTTTTATACAATGGAAATTCAATACACATTTTACATATATAAAATCTAGTAAGAGCAGTATGTTCTCTGTGTTACCACTTACACGCTATTCTCAAAAACAGTAAAAACAGGGCAATCTATTTATCTCTGTAATCAATAGATTTAGAGTCATAAAGCAGCTTATCATTTCAAAGTAAGGCTAGAATAAACTAGTTCCTAGTAAATGTGTGTTCTCTACCACGATTCCAGTTATAAATATGAAAGTACTGTCATAATTTTTTCATATTTCTCAATAAAATAAACTTTTCACATGTTTAAATTACATATTGATTTGCATAACAGTTGAATCAGATAGTATGAAACATCATTTTAACCTCAATTGCTGCTTTGCGTGTTCAAAATTCTGGCAACCCTGGTATGTGGCCAGATTAATCGGCTTATCATTTCCCTCCCGATGTACTTAGTGCCAAAATTTCTTTGTCTACCTTAATGGGAATTGTGAACACTTGAATTTATTCTCTGATACTTGGGCAATTTCACATTGATTCACTTTTGTACGTGTTTTAATTTCTTGAACGTCTTTCTCCTTTTTTTCTTTCTCCCTCTCTCTCTCACTCTTCTTCACTCTTTTTTACTGAAAAACACCTGTTCATCATTTGATACTCTACATAATAAGCACATCTCCTTAGACAGAGTTAAATATTTCCTCCTTTACTCTCTGTGAAACTGAGTAAATAATCTATTATGGCATCATATGATGTTACTTTCATTTGTTTTCACATTTGACTAACTGACTAGACCATAAAATTGTAAACACAAGTCTTATTCATCGTGTAAGAAGTTCCTAGCACAATGGTTGAAACATGGTATATGTTTAATGAATGCCAGATGAGTTAAATTATAATTCAGTCCATATCTTACATGACACTTCTTAAAATTTCCCTCTCTTGCCCATAGATTATGTTGCTTTCCTGTATAAAGTCAAATGTTTTTATGCAAATCACAGAATTCACTTATCTAAGTTCTGAGTTAAAAACAATTCAATTTAGGAACAATATATAAATCATCATCAAATTATCTAATCATCAAAAGTATTACCTAGGAACAAAAAGTAAAAGCAATCATCCAGCTACAAAAATTTACAAGTTCTCATAGTATTCTGCAGTTACTTCTCAGCTTTCATAACTAACTGTTTGTTAGTTCCATTATTCTCTTTAATTGAATAGTTATAAAAAAACTCACATGAATTATTGGAAATAATCAATTTTTAGAGTTCATGTCTTAAGGAACATTTGTGGGCAACTGAAAATCCATGTTAAGTTGTATGTAGGCTTTTATGAAATGGATTATCTAAAATATAACTTTATTATTTTATACTTTCAGATTATCAGATAATTTAGGTTTGAATGTGGAATATGTAGTAAAGTTTTTTACATCTAATTTATAAGAAAGTCAAATAAAATGTATCTACCTAAGAAAATGATGATGAGGAGGAGGAGGAGGATAAAGTTAAATAGCCCACACTGAAGACCTTCTTTAGGTCTGTTTTTTCAACTGTCTAAACTTACATTTAATCCTCATAAATATTTCAGAGTAAATATGGCCACTTACTTTTCAGGATTTTCCACTTCTTCAGTAACAAAGTTGAGATAGAACCTAAAAAGATATAAATGAATTACAAATCATCAATATATTTTACAATATAACCCAAAGTGTCAAATTTTAAACATGAACCTTCAAACTCAGAATTATAAAAAATTTAAAAACAAATACTTATCATAAGATAAAAATCTCTAACAATCAAAGCTCCCACAAATCATTTTTCTATTAAACTATACGTATGGAATTGGTTTTTTTTATTTTTTAACATTTTTATAGAGGTATAACATACGAACAGTAAGGTGCACAAATCTTAATCTACAACTTGATGAGTTTTCACATATTTATACACTTATGGAGCCATCAAAAAGGTCAAAAGATAAAGCATTCCTAGAACCCTAAAAGATTCTCTTATGGCTCTTTGCAGTCAATACCATTGTCCTGTAAAGGAGAATTATTCTGACTTTTATCACCTTTAATTAGATTTATTTGTTTCATCACAATAGACTAATATTGGGGCACCTGGGTGGCTCAGTCAGTTAAGTATCTGCCTTCAGTTCGGTTCATGATCTCAGGGTCCTGGGATTGAGTCCCACATCAGGCTCCCTGCTCAGTCTGTTTCTCCCTCTCCCTCCGCCTGCCTCTCTGCCTACTTGTGCTCTCTCTTTCTCTCTCTCTGTCAAATAAATAAATACAATCTTTAAAAAAAGTAGACTGATATTTGCTTGTATTACTATTATACGATAATTATTTTTGTGTGTCTGGCTTTTTTTCTGGACTTTTTTTGTGGGTCTCATCCATGCTGTTATATGTAGCAATAATTCATTATTTTTATTGATGATATTCATTTTATTACACCATACATTCTACTGTTGATGGTTTTGGATTACTTCCAACTTAGAGCTGTTATAAATAGGTACCATAAATATGCTTGTACATGTTTTTTGGAGACCATGCAATCATTTCTCTTCAGCATATACTCAGAATATGATCACTGGGTCATGGGGTAGATGTATGCTTACTATCAAACTATTTTTTCCTATTTTTGCACTACCAGCAATATAGGAGGTTATCATGTTTCAGCGGAGAACAAAGTGGGAAATCCATGGTATTTCTCCTCAAGGAGCTCACAGCTTATAGAATGACAGAATAGTGTGACACAACACAGGTGTTAGTGCTAGAGCAGTACAGGGCGCGATGGGAGCCAGGGATGAGGTCTAACCCAGACCGGCAAATCGGGAAGGTTTTCTAGAGAAGGCATCACCCCAGTGGAGTCTTCAAATAGGCTTAACATCTAGCCCTAGTGAAGTGGTGGAATGGCAGTGTAGACCGAGTACACAGCATGAGTATGGGGTGTGAGCCACAGTTTACAATATTTTGCAGGGCAAAGTGTAGCTGAAGCAGTAAGAACAGAATTTTAAGTACCAGATGGCCTCTGGCTTCCAGGAATCCAGATTTTAGTGACGTTGGCAAGTCAATCGAAGCTTGTAAGGCAAGAGAAGTATTATAATACAATAGCATTTCTCAGTTTTAGGGAGTTGGCGATATATAAACACAAAAGGCAAGTAGGAACCGACGACGGTATCAAAGACAATAGATTCCCAAGCTGCACTTCTTCCGTTCAATTCACTGCTTTCTGGTATACGCCCATCCAAACAACCTCAAGTCCCAAGACTATGAAGTTGTTTTTTGACAACTTGTTAGTCATTACATTATTAGTAGATAAGTAAAGAACAAAACATTTTGGACACTTTTGCCAAGTTCTGAACACTTTTCTGGGTTCCTTCCATGACAAAAAGTATTCTAGACATACAATATTCCAACTTTCAAGTTTCATAAGATTACAACTGTTAACCTAAATTTATGACCCTAGAGAAACTCGGATTCCTTTCTTTCACTTTGTGCCTCTACTTGTCCCACCCAGAAAATGTCTACTACCTTGCACCCTTATTTTTCCCATCGAAAGGGATGGCTGGAGATTCTCTGAAGCCCTTATAGTTCTTTATTATTATTATTATTATTATTATTATTATTATGTTCAGTTAGCCAACATAGTTCTTTTTCAGGGTTCCAAGATGTACAATTGAGGCAGATTCCATCCTCAAATAAGCATACATAGATGACTGAATTATGAAGATGGGAAAACCAAGGGCTCATAATGGGAGAGGTAAACATAAAGACAAAAACATTTCTACCTCTTCATTTGGTAGGCTTTTTCATTTGGTCATTTCCACAAGATAAAAAAAATTAAAAAATGTATTTTCAAAACATTCTTCTGTTCTTTTACCATTCTGCAGAAGGTAAAACAGCCATTACATAGGTACACAGAAGCTTGGGTCTATAAGTATGAATTTTCTATTACCTAAAATTACCTAAAATAATAGGTAATTTTCTACTTGGAAATAGAAATTCTATTTAGGTAATTTTCTATTACCTAAAATGGCTAGAATATTAGCCCAACAGACTTCAATATATTTTAAATTTATTTAAATAAATTTAAATCTCATAATTTAAAATAAGAAAGAGAAAACCTGTTTGTTTTTTTTTTCAAAGATTTTATTTGTTTATCTGACAGAGAGAGAGAGAGATCACAAGTAGGCAGAGAGGCAGGCAGGGGTGGGGGGGAAGCAGGCTCCCGGCTGAGCAGAGAGCCCGATGCGGGGCTCGATCCCAGGACCCTGAGATCATGACCTGAGCCGAAGGCAGGGGCTTTAACCCACGAAGCCACCCAGGCGCCCCAAGAGAAAACCTGTTTTATCTCATTTTTACAAAGACTCATCTAAATTCACAACCAGGAAGTTGTCAAAACTAGACAACGAGTCTGAAATGGAGTTGCTTATGTTAAGCCCCACAACACCAAAGCAAGACAATTATAGTTTCTGCTCTCCCAGTAAGGGATTTAAACCAATCAGGAATATTTGATTGGTACTAGTTAGGTAATCTACCCGACAGATCTCTGCCATTGCTTACATGAAAGTAACCTTGCAAACATCAACCTGCTTTCTCGCCTACGCAAATTTCTTTCTTCCTGCTCCCTTCTGCCTATAAAAGTCTCATTTTGTACAGTTCCTCAGAGCTCCTTTCTATCTGCTAGATTAAATGCTACCTGATTCAAATCAACTTTTGCTCAGATAAACTCTTAAACATTTTAATATGCTTCAGTTTATCTTTTAACAAGGTTAAGGCATCTAATATTTTAAGAAGTATGTCTTAAGTAGAAATATTTGAAGAGCTGACAGAACAGTAGTAGTAAAGGTGGTCTAAAAAGTTAGCAATCAAGGATATTTTTTAATGACAAGAAAGTAAGTTTCTAAAAATAGAGTCAATGGTTATACCAGGAAGGTAAGCAACAATCAATACTTACATCTGGGATAGGCACTCTGAGGGATTTCATGTGTTTGTTATAAGGCCAAAGCAATGGGAAGTACAGAGAGAAAAAAGAAAAAAAGAAGGAAGGAGGGAAGGAAGGAAGGAAGGAAGGAA
>CM053604.1:98149394-98162167 GCA_028646535.1 Procyon lotor
AAGGAAAGGAAAGGAAAGGAAAGGAAAGGAAAGGAAAGGAAAGGAAAGGAAAGGAAAGGAAAGGAAAGGAAAGGAAAGGAAAGGAAAGGAAAGGAAAGGAAAGGAAAGGAAAGGAAAGGAAAGGAAAGGAAAGGAAAGGGGCACCTGGGTGGCTCAGTGGGTAAATAAAACCTCTGCCTTCGGCTCAGGTCATGATCTCAGGGTCCTGGGATTGAGCCCCGCATGGGGCTCTCTGCTCAGCAGGGAGCCTGCTTCTCCCTCTCTCTGCCTGCCTCTGCCTACTTGTGATCTCTCTCTCTCTCTCTCTGTCAAATAGATAAATAAAATATTAAAAAGGAAAGAAATTTAGAGAAACAAGAAAGAAAGAAAGAAAGAAAGAAAGAAAGAAAGAAAGAAAGAAAGAAAGAAAGAAAGAAAGAAAGAAATTAAGACCCAAAACATAGAATAAACACGCACGCACACACAGAAATGTTTCCAGGCTTCTCATGTCAAAAATAATCCAGTTCCTTCTTAACAGTTGTTTTAAAAACTGGTGTTTTCCAACAGTGTTTATAGCAAGAAAGGAAATATTTGTGAAAAAAGGAACACAATTTCAAATATTTGCCATAGCTCTAGAGAATAGAGAAAAGGAAAGGGCTTGGGGCAGGTTGGGGGTGTGAAGGAGAAAGCTTCTTATTTTGGTCCAAAGATTCACATCCTGTGGGAAATATAGCTTTATGCTTTCCTAGTCTCCAGCAATGAGTCCATGGCGTTCTCCTTGCCTTACATCCCCTCAAGGCCTCTAGAGAATGTCACAAGATCTATTGTTTCAGCTTTTCCATAATTGTGTATAAAAAGTACCACAAAGCTAGCAATGCGTTCCAGTACCCAACTATGTGAATTATTTTTAAAAAGAAGCTTATTCTTTAGATTAGATTTGACCCAATGGTACAAAATAATCCCAGCAGGTGCCTTAGAAAGACTAAATCCACCGAGGATAGGATTTAAAAGGGAGAAAAAAGACACTGAAAAACTTTCTATTACACAGTTTTTAAAAAAACCCCATGAAGCAATATTTAGCTTTGGATCAGGATATGGGACTGAAATTGGTTGAGTTCCCTTGGGCCACAATGAAGACTGGCAGACATCTCTCTCTGCATGCAGACATTGGCAATAATATTAAAGTTGCTCTGACCCAACTCTGTGACCTGGCTGGGTTAATGATTTCTTTCCCCCTAATCATGTTTCTGTGAAGGAGTTTTCATCATTCTAAAAAGGTTCTGCACTCTTCATAGCCAAAAGCCTACTCTATTCAGACCCAAGTGTTGGCAGGGTCTTTTTCCTATTCACCACGTGGAAGTTGAATCGCTAACAGAGCAAGGCCTCCTGGACAACAAAGGTCTCCCTGCATTTATTTACACCCTAGGTGGTTAAGTTCTGATGACAGTAGCTGCTGCTGTCTGACTTATTTGCAATGCCCCCACACTTTTTATTTGCATCAAACGTTGTCACGGCAGCAGCACGGGGAGTGGAGACTCATTTACGTGCCCCATTTATAATTCTACCACCTAGTCTTGTCATTATAATGTGAAAGACAGACAGAGGTCAGAGAGGCAGGATCACATTTGGGAAGAGAATGAATACCCCTCTCTGTGAACTCTTTTCGCTTCCTTCTTGTTCCATTTATAACCAGATATTAGTTTTTTCTCTGGAACTCTGAAGCAACAGACTATTTCTTCTAGACATGGCTTCCTTTTCCTAAGACTGATGGCCATAGATTAACAATCAGATTATTTCTACCTAGTCACAAAGCAGCATTCAGGTAGCATAACAACCCTGTTGGAGAAACGCAGTCGCTCCTCTGTCTCTGCACGAGGCACTTATATCAGATAACATTCCATTTAAAATCCCAGCCTTCATTTCCAGTGCTATGATTGAACCTCCCTTGGAGAGGGATGAGAAAATGATGAAAAAAGTCAACAGTTTTCTCTTCTTTAAAATAGGGAGTGGAGAGAAGGATCATATTGGTAAAAGTATAAACAAAAGTTCACGTAAACCCCATGTTCCCTGTAAAGAGCGTGCTGAAATGCATTTCTTGGTCCCCAAACGCCTACTCTGGGATCTATACTTATTTCCTTGTTCCTTATTCATTTTCTATTTTTCTCTTCCTTGTTCCTTTTTCTTTGAAAGAATTCTATAAAAGCATATCCCATAAAAGCTTCCTGTCTTCCCTCCCATTTTGTGGTTCTCCAGATTCTTGAAATTAGAGACTGCCTACTTCACAAATTGTTAAATAAAGTCTGTCTACATCACCTACACTATTTTTTAAATCATTTTAACGTGAGTAGCATTTTAGGTTCAGCATCAATAGAAGGAAATATTAAGATAATAAGACAATTCAAAGTGAAAAAAGTGAGACCAATGGAAAACTCTCCCAGCCCTCCAAAGCTTCCAGAAGTAGAGAAGGTTTGCTCAACCTGAAGCTGCTGACCTGAATTTCTGGTGCCGGGAGTGGGAGAGTGAGTTGGATAGAAGACTATTTTAAGATTCCGTGGGAACAGATGCATGGCACTCACAGGCAAAAGAAACTTCATTCAACAGAATTAATCAAATCTCCCTTGTGACTATCTCCACATTCCATGTTCCTGATTGAATATTGCTGGGCTCCCAGTGCTTGGCTCTAGCTGAAAGCCTTTACCACCTCCCCTCTTCACTCTGGTCTCTGGGTTACCCTCCCAGCAGCTTGGCTGCTGCCCCAGGGCACCAGAGCTTTGATCCGGGCTGAATAGCCATAGAATAGTTGATTCTGCTACTAACCCTGTGATCACAACTCTGTTCTTCCCTGTGCCCAGCACCACATTGTGCTTTGGACGAAAATGAAAAGGCTTCAAATATACTGTGTGATTCAAGATTAATACTTACACACAATGGCTGTAAGAATGTTTCTTGAATATACAAATATTTTAGACTATATCATTTAGTCTACACCTTTCAAACATACTTTGCTTCAAAAGCTAGGTTAAAATTTTAAATTCCTATTCCCTCCTAATTTTTCTCCAGTGCTATATTTTCACAATTCAGTGAGGTTAATTGGGTAAATAGTCCATTTATTTTGAAACATATCTTTATATTCCATGCACTAGCCGGAAGGTAAGAATCTAAAAACTAAAGAAACAGAAGTAAATAAAATTTATATTAAATGCATTTATACAATTTTTGGGTTAGTGTGGTTTTCTGAAACTATTTTTATGTTCATAGAAGATTCTCACAGCTAGAGCTCTACAAATATTATCCCTAGAAATCATTTTTAAAAAGAGTTTTGGCTACTAATTACTCCAAAATAGTGAAATTTAATTTTACTGCAATGATTTTGATGTTTAGGCAACACTTTTCTACCTAGTGGGCTTTCTTGTAATGGTCGTTCCCACTGAATCTTAGATCAATAAAATTCGATTAGTAAAAAATCACTCTTATCCATGATTATTGTTATTCAAATTCCTGAATAAAATAAGTCATAAATACGAAGTTCTAATGCTTCTGCCAGAATGGTTATCACAGTTGAACATGCACAAAGGAAATGTACCCATGGCATAGTGATTTTAATCATCTTCGCTCCATATTTTGTTTTTCAAATGTTGAAATTTTAAGGAACTTGAAAGAGCCTTTAAAATGTAACATTATCTAGTATACCTGATTTCGCTATCTTAGTTTTTCCTACCCTGCTTTTAGAGTATCATTTTACCTCCTGGGAACATCTTACTTATTTCTACATCTGAATTATTTCATTCTTATGGGAAAGTAGAGAAAATCAATTAATCACTATTTGCAAACAACCTTGGAGCTTCAGCTGAAAGGCCTTTTGACAAGCAAAGGACTAATCTTTAATTTCTCATGGCACTATTATATTCTCATGATACAGACTTATTAGTGATTTGCTTTGGTTCTTAATGTCAGTGAGTTCTCTTGCTCAGTTGTAGACCCTAACAGTTAAAACCGGAAATAGACAAGACCACTTAATTCATGCTCTAAAACCTACCGTGCTTATTTCTTATTGTACTTTCTTGAGGCACAAAGACATTTTGCAATAACCAGAACATTCTAACCACTGGACCAGAAAAGCTCTCATAGCAATGTAATGCCCAGAAGACCACTCCCCACATGTCCCCTTCCTTACCCATGATCATGGGCTGAACACATTCTCACCCTACCCATGATAACGTGTACCCTGTCTGCTCTCGCCCTTATCCCCCACCGAAAATCTCTCTCTCAAAAACTCTAGGTGTCCATCTTATAGGCAGAGAGGTCACTTGTTAAGGCTTGAGTCTGCTACCTCCCCCAGGTGCCAGCATCTGAAATTTCTCTCTTTCCCTTTGCCAAACCCTCATTGCTTGAGTTATTGGCTTCTCTAGCAACAAGTTAATCTGAGTTTGTTCAGCAACAATATTGGCAAGCCCAGCCAGGAACTATACTTTCAATGTGCCCAGTCCCCTCAGGATTCTCCAGGATGAAGCAGTTGGCCCTGGCACCATGCACCAGGGCTCCTCATTTGTTTCCTGAGTTAGTGTTTGCAACAGATCTTTTGGCAACATTAAGACATGTTTGTTTTTTATATCAAGCTAAATCTAATGGTCAACTTGACTGAAAAACTCAGTTATGCTTACATTAAATCATACGCACAGTAACTGGCCTGGTGGAGGGAGCCACACCATCTTTCTCACTTCAAGAAAGGCAGATTGTGCTGGATTGTGGCTATTCACACTCATCTAGCACCTTGCTTGTCACTTAACCAAAGTAAATGAAGGATTTAATGAACCATGCAAACCACCGGATCTAGAGATATCAACTTACCAGCCAGCATATGCATACATTCCATAATAAAAAGCCAGTGGCAACCCCATAATACTCGCATCTCTTCCTGAGAAGGCATCTTTAAAGTGTTGTGTTTGCCCTGCAATGAGAACAGAAAGATTTTAGGACTTTTCAAAGAATTGGTTATTATTCATCCTTTAACCATAAATATGGAGAAAGAAATGGAAGGGTTGGGGATGAACTATACTGTTTCAGATTCAGATTTCTCACTCCCTGATCATTACCAGATTCACTTATTAATACTGTATCCATTCTAGAGGAGGAGTCCCAAAAGCATATTGATCACTACTAACACAATTTCACATTTCACTTGTAATAAAATTATAGCAAAGAGCAAAAGAGTTCCTTGAGTGCCTCTATTCTTACAGAGTTTGAGCATAAAAGAAGACTAAAGAATACTCTGTAAGCTATAGTTTATAGGAGTATGATAGAATTCTTTTAACTAAAGAGAATATAATGCTTATTTTGGGGAAAAAGAATTTCCTCTGCCTTTCAAGGTCCTTCTAGCTGGACTAAGAATCAAACTAACATGAGACAGATTAATTGGAGAAAATCAATTTTAATTGTGTACATATAGGGAATTCCACAGACATGGAAATTCCAAAGATAGTGAGGCAATATGATAGTTACGTGAGCTAAGAAGAGGGGTAGGGTTCTGAGAATAAAAAGGGGAGAAAGGACATTAGCAGGAAGGTAAAAGGAGAGTTTTGGAAAACAGAAGTTGCCCTACTATGTCAGATGAGTCTCTTAGGTAAAGAGGAATCTCTGCTAATAGCTCTCTCCCTGGTATAAGCACGTAGTTGAGAGGGAGGTAAAGAGCATTTCCTGAATCTGCTGGGTTTTGATTGCTTTTAACTCAAAATAATGTTCATATCAAAGTGGTCCATCTTGGCACAGACTGTCTTTGGCATCTACACTTGGAAAGAAATATGAACAGGTCTACTCTCAATGAGAAGGTAGTAAAAAAACCCAAGAACTACCTTCTTTAACTTCCATTCTGCTTTCTGTTTTCCCTTGTAGTCGATTAAGTACCCACAGTGGTTAAAAAAAACAAAAAAAAAAACAAAAAAAAAAACCTGTGGACCAAATCTGCCTTCCAAAGCTCCTTTTGAAAAATAAAGTTTCATTGGCACACAGCCAGGCCCTCTTATTTGTGTGTTAGGATTGACATTATCAGTCTATGGCTGATTTCACTCTGCAATGGCAGAGTTGGTAGTTGTGACAGAGACTGTATGGCAAGCAAAGTTGAAAATATTTACTATCTGGTCCTTAACAGAGAAAGCCCACTGACCCTGTCTTAGAGAATGGCATGGTTTCCTTCTAGAAGCACCGAAAAGAAACTATACTGAATTTTAAAATAGATAGGTCTTAGCAAATTTTCCATCAACATGAACATTAAAGCATTTAAAATTCATAACATCTTGCCCTACTTTGTGAATCATACTGGGCTTTTTTCTTGTATATCCTTTGGATAATTAAAAAAAATTCAGATTTAGTCAGCCAATATTCAAAATTAAACATAAAAAGTCTCTTTCTCGAAGAAAATAGCAAATGAGACCACCCAAAGGGGAAATGTGACTTTGTTTCAAAATTGGTCTTCACTCAAGTAAATAAAAGATGAGTGAGTATATGAAAGATTCAGAATATTTATCAGTGTTATTTTTCTGTAGAAATAATTTTTTAGTTTAACCGTGTCCCATGAAATATTTGAGATACACTTATATAAAATAAAATCCATTGTTTATCTGGAAAAAAAAAAGAGTTGGCAGGTAGATGATGTATATGATTATGACTCTCTGTCTTCACTGAAACCTCAGTTGTTGCCTAGGTTGTCCAGACAACAATATATATTAATATAATATGTATGAGCTTTGAGACCAAAAATGGAGAAGTTTGAGTTGTATACTAAATAATTTTCCCTCAAGGTATCCAATTCCAAAATATAGTTCATTTAAAAAAAAAGTGACAAAGTGAACTCAAAAATGCCTGTTTTACTAAAACATCTCTGTGTCCTCATAGAGGAGGGGAAAAATAAATACTGGAGCTCAGATAAAAACATCTGTTGAATATTCTTTTATCATGACATACGGTCTCCTTGGCCTAAAGAGATAATATTCTAAAAGTAGAGTACTGAATAAGCAATAAGAAAAACCAAACTTTAATAAAGATCAGGTCTTAAAGCATAAATCCTAAAAAATGTCATTTTGAGAGTATTACAAAAGAGAGGCTTTTCTAGACTTCAGGAATACTTTGTATGAATAACAGAGGTCTCAGGAATATAAGAGTCATAATATTCAAAAGAAAGTTTAACAAATCCTCATAAGTAAATACAGAACTTACAACTATTTTCAGGATCTGAATAGAGTAGAAAAAAATGCATGCTCTGTATTAGTAAAGTTTTTCTCTTCCTGGAGTTTCAAATTAATGTGAAAAATTTATGATTAAGTTAGAAAGAAAAATCAACATTTTGTATTAATAGTGTAAATATGCTTGTTAAGAATACTTTCTAAAATATTAAAATTTACTTTAAATGTAGTAATATTCTTACTGCATTTCTCGGTTAGGTGGGCTATAAAAGGAAGCCTGTTCACATTAACCACTGATAAATATCATAAGTATTAATTAAAGGATCATTCTATTTTAAGTGGTGAAAAAGATCCAAAAGATATATTATGATCGCTGTTCTCAAGGAATTTGCAATAAAATAACATTTGGAAAACCTCCCCTCATCTCACATTCATATATAAATAGGTGGTAAAAAAATGACGACAGTCTTATATTAGACAAAAAAAAAAAATCTTAGTTTTAAAGGATAGTATATCATCTTTTGGAACCTAAACTGGAACTAACGTAGGGTCAATGAGTCAGGGTCTCTGCACTTTCCAAAAATGGAAGAAATGCCTTACAGAAGACTAAAGAGTTAGCCCATAAAAAGAAAGCACTAACAAGAAAGATTATGTTCTCTACATTTCTAATGGATCAGAAAAAATGAGCAGGCCAGCTCTGTGGCGGCCAGTGTGAATTAGAAGAGCGAGCTCACGTCTTCTCTTTAGTGTAAGCCATAGCATTAAAATCTTTGTTGTGTTTACTCTGAGTTGGCTGAATTTGTTGGATTTGATTCAACCATTTAGCCAAGAGAGAGTTCTAAGATCTTCCATTAGTAAAGGGACCACAGCAGCTCCCCTTCCCTAACTACAGAGTGACAGATCTTTCAGTGTTATTGTGTGATGTCTCTACCATCCGTGATGATTTTGCTAAATTTTGGCATTTCCTTTTGTCTTGTGTAATTCTTCTCCTACAACTTCATAAAATTTCTCTCTAAATTCCCTTTCCTGGAACAGAAATATCAACATAAACATTAAATACTTAACATATCAAGTTATATGTCACTCCTTCACAATTTCATCTCACTTTCCTATTTCCTACTATCAAACCCATTGCTAACTAAATAATTCACCAGGATCTCCTACTCTTCTAACAACTTCCACTGAGTCCAAGCCTACCTCCTAAAATAGCTGAAACTCTAAATAACATCACCTGCTCAACCATCTCGTCTTTTCTTATTAAATAGTCAACTCTACAAATACTCCCCAAAAATGATATTACATTCCCATAGAAATGCACATTTTACTTTCAAAATAATGTAACAATAAAAATTAAGTTTTTACAACTTAAGTTTTTATAGCTTAAGTTTTTTGTCAGATAATATTTGGTTTTTAGGAACGCTGCTCCCATATCTGACTCCCCTTCCTGTCAAGACTATTCTTAAGGTAAAAGTTATAATAGCCACAGAGTAAAAGAAAATTATTGGCCATCTTTCATTATTTTCCAGTTATCCTTCTTTCTTTAGTCTTTATTACTATTAGTGAACTATTTTAAAGTAAATATAAGAGGATATAGTTATCTGTAGTTAAAACTAATGACAGCTTTGTTTTTCCACTTTGAGTTTTCACTCCAAAACATTTATTTGGAAAGAATTCACTGATGCCTTATTTTGTTGGTTGGCCCTGTCTTAATTCTCTTGTTGCCATTCAGCTGTAAATACCAATGCACCCCCCAATGCAGCAGTCTTTCAAATCAATTAGATGACAGTATAGAGTCTAAGTTCCACAAACAGAGACTAATTAAGGGACTCTGCTAGTACAAGCGAAAGTTAGTGCTAGGAAAGATCAAAAGCAGATACGTGTTTTAAAAAGCATTTACTTTCCAGTCCATACCTTTAATTAGCTGCATAACTCCAGGGACTATAATTATCAAAATTGCTGTGAGCTTGCAAAAGGTTAGGAAAATCTGGATCCGGGCGCTCCAGCTGACACTCGTGCTGTTTAGGACCATCACTACAGCTGCAAACAAATAGATGAAGTTACAGAAGGTGAATTCTCCTTGGCATGAAGACATCGTAAGTCCTTGCTATTCAAAGTGCCACCCATTAACCAGCAAAGTTGGCATTACCTGGAGGCATTTTGGAAATGCAGAATTTCAGGCACTGCCCTAGACCTGATAAATACATTTCAACAAGATGCCTAGGTGATTTTTATGCACACTGAAGTTTGAGAAGCTTGGATAAAACTATCAGACAGTAAAAATTCATTTCTTGGTCTTTGTATATGTCAATCAGAGTGGGCATACATTATACTTCCTAAAAATCATATAAAAGTATCTTCTTTTTTTAAAAAAGATTTTATTTATTTATGTATTTGATTTATGTATTTATGTATTTGATTTATTAAAATATGTATTTATTTATCTCTTTCTCTAAAGAGAGAGAGATCACAAGTAGGCAGAGAGGCAGGCAGAGAGAGTGGGAGAAGCCGGCTCCTCGCTGAGCAGAGAGCCCAATGCAGGGCTCGATCCCAGGACCCTGAGATCTTGACCTGAGCCGAAGGCAGAGGCTTTAACCCACTGAGCCACCCAGGTGCCCCTAAAGGTATCTTCTAACCGAATCCTGAAGTCACCATAATATGCAATCAAATTGCTGAATATGACTCTCCAGCTCAGTAAGTCAGGCAACTATTTCCTACTGTAATGATGTTAACATATATGCACCTGCCAGAATGGAATCACCCGAGAAAGACGTCAAGAAGTTGGTTAGTACCTCATTCTTCACTCTCAGAACTAGCCCTCGTCAGCACTCTGCTTTTCTTCTCTACCTCCCAATTAGCGCACGAAGGAGTGATTTTCAAACTACCCTAAAAATATAGGTTTCCAAGATGTGTTTGGGGACTTAGACAAAGAGAGTTACAAGTAATGAGTCCAAAAGTGTTCCCGGACTAGGACACACCTTGTGTGTGAAGCCAGCAGAATTTCCCTTTCTAAATGATGCCATCTACAGTTTCCTGAGTAGCACTCAACTATCCACTCTCACCACATAGTAGCCCATGATAACCCAGAGGATAAGACAAGCGTTTTCTATCTCTGTATTGCTAGTGTCCAGCTTCATGCTTGGCCCAAGAAGGTAATCAACACAATTTGGTTGAATAAATGAATGAGTTGAATCTTCAGTTTAAAAAACTATCTTTCAGCTAAGAAGGCATGAAATGAATGGTGATACTCTAAGACCCTGACTTCTATACTCAGCTGGAATGACTTCTAGAGATTCTTCTAGACCACAGATTTAAACTTTATGCTCTTTCCAGAACTTTCTATTCAGGGTTAGCTCCCTCACCCCCGCCAAAGCTACTTCATACCTGACGTTTGCAGATATTATCTATAAGTTTTATTTTTTTTTTTTTAAGATTTTATTTATTTGACAGAGAGAAACACAGCGAGAGAGGGAACACAAGCAGAGGGAATGGTAGCGGGAGAAGCAGGCTTCCTGCAGAGCAGAGAGCCTGATGCGGGGCTCGATCCCAGGACCCTGGGATCTGACCTGGGCTGAAGGCAGACGCTTAACGACTGAGCCACCCAGGCGCCCCTATAAGTTTTATTTTTAAAAAAGTGTATCCCTCCTAAACAAATAACACCAATGTATGAACATACTTCTCAGGGGACAAAACAACACACAGGATTTTTGTAATTCAAGTTGCAATAGGAAGTTTTCCTATTATACAGTCATCGATTATCTTCATAGTTTCCATTGACTTATATAATCACTAGCTTATTTCAGAACTTTAGAATCAGTGCAAATGTTACCAACACATAACATATACGGTAATGGTAAAAATTTTAAAATAACCTAGACCCCTAAGGGAAAGCTTTTTAATGATTTACTATGCAGCCATTTAAAGTCATGATGCTGTTAAATATGTATTGCATGAAAGGGTGTTAATGATATATTACTGGTTAGTACAGCAAGTTACAGAGAGAAAGATGAATGGATGGATGGAGAGACAGATAGAGAGAGAGAGAGATAAAAGACACAAAGAGAGAAATGAAGGGAAAAAAATATGAAAGAGTATTTACCAAAATACTAACAGAAAGTGTCTGTAGATGACAGAATTCTGCATATTTTTAAATTTATTTTTCTGTATGTAATAATTTTTAGAATGGACATGTAGCATTTTAAGTGAAAATCAATAAAATAATTTTCATTTTTGAAAAATGGTCAAGGATTGGGAAATAAGATCAGAAGATCCCATACAAAGTTAAATAGGGGTTTACTAATGATGAAATGTTTCAAAGAAGTAATGATGAGAATGATCAGAAAGGCTGGGACCCCAATAATCTCCATGGGAGGCTAAGGGAAATATTCTACCCATGTTTGAAGATAAACACATGAAGAAAGACAGGTCCATTGTTAATGGCAGAGTGCATTACTTTATCAGAGGAAGGATAAAAAATAAAATTATTTTTCTTTCTCCTACATAAAGCACTTATGTGCTGAAAATAATTTAATGTAACCCTGCTCCCCACTTCATCATCCAGTTATTCTTTTCTTTTTTCCTATGCAAATGACTCTGTGATAAATGAGTCATCATATGAAAAGCATTATTTTTTTAGTTAAGGAGATTCAGCATTGGCCTGAAAAAAATTGGACTCATGTTCCCACCACCAACAAAAGAGCACTGTTTCCCTTTAAATAGAGCTCCTAAAACCTAAAACACTATTTCTGAAAGTACCCCACAATAGAGAAGAGCTGTTGTATATAGAGAAAGAAAGGACAACAGAAAGAGAAAGAGAGGAAAGAAAAAGAAGGGAAGGGAAGAGAAGGGAAAAGAAGAGGAGACAAGAGGAGAGGGGAGGGGGAAGAAAGGAAGGAGGAAGCGAGGGAGGAAGAAAAGAAAGGTGGATGGGAAGGAAGGAAGAGAGGGAGAGGGAAGAGACAAAGAAAGAGGCATTCTTATTTTTGTACTATATATTTGATATATAGTATCATATATATATCATATATATAGATATATCTCAAATATATATCTATATATTTGAGAAGAAGAAAGAAGATTTGTTACTTTCATAAAGAGTATAAAACAGTATATAAAACTGTTTTATGAAGTTTTCTTAGAAAAATGGAAGACAAAATCAAGCAAATATCATGAATGGCTAATCTCACCTTGCATTCCTCTCTGGCAGCTGAAGTAAAAGTTCTGGTTAAAACTGATTCCTCTCAAACGTTTTGTAAAACCCCACTTTACCCGAACATCCACACATCGCACTCATTATCTGGTACACGCAATGCCTCCACGCCCCTGGACGATGTGGCTGAACAAGTACCAAGGCAGCCAGTACAAAGGCACCGTGAAGGTCTTCGAGTGACTAGAAATGCTGTTTCGTCAGGTGTCTTTACACAGAAATTTCAGTCTACATATGTTGCTTATCCAACAATATTGAAAAGGGGCTTTGGGATTCACAAAATGCAAGAGCTTTCCGAGTTTCTGCAATGAATAATATGTACTTTGTTGTTTATAGACTACCCACATTATAATAAAAGAAATTTGCGTTAAGTTCTGTGGTCCCACCTAGCTTTACTTCCTTTGAATAACAACTGC
>CM053604.1:98162267-98210856 GCA_028646535.1 Procyon lotor
TTTTTTTTTTTTAAGATTTCATTTATTTAACAGAGAGAAACACAGCGAGAGAGGGAACACAAGCAGAGGGAATGGTAGCGGGAGAAGCAGGCTTCCCGCCGAGCAGGGAGCCCGATGCGGGGCTCGATCCCAGGCTCCCGGGATCATGACCTGGGCCGAAGGCAGACGCTTAACGACTGAGCCCCCCAGGCGCCCTGAAAGCTTATATGTATTTCTAAGAACATGAGAGCTATATGTATAAATCCTGGAGACAAGAAATACATATTTGAATAGAGCTCTTTCTGAAGAGGTTGTTTAAGGACATGTGAAGGACTGGCAAGTGTTTCCCTCTGTACTTCTACAATTCAAGTCTGCCTTCGGATTTGCTGAGTAAGATTACTGAGCCTGGATATATGGGTTTTTCTCCCAGGTTCAGATCCTCTCTGGCTTCTTACTGCCAACTGCTTCATGCTAAATTGGTAAAATATATGGATGCTATAGGTTCGCCATGTGGTGAGTTAAAGTCAATCATTCCATGGTTTTTTATAACAGCTGCCTGGGTTCCCTTTCTCTGTGTTAGCCTTCATTTCCTGGATGTATTGATTTCAGAGAAGATAAACACTTCTAGCCATAAACATCTTTAAAAAGGAGAGAGACAGTCTATATCTAGGATCCCGATATTAAGAATAAAATTGCTAAGCACTAAATAATTGTAAACTATTATTATATGGCAGGCATTGCACAAAGACTTTACATGAATAATGTTATCTAATCCTCATCTCTCTACAATGGGGACACCACCATTGGCTTTATTTTCCAGATGGGCAGCTGAAACTTGACATGGTATTTAACAGGCTTACGTTCACACAGGCAAGCATAAAAATAGGAGTGGAGCCTAGGTAAACTGACTTCAGAGTCCACACTTTTATCCCTAGCTCACAGGTAACAATGAGGAAGAGGCTCAAAAGACACACATGATCTCACTAGTATACCTAGGTCTTTCAAATTCCTAGTAGCTCTGCCTCTCTGCTAAGATTCATGTTTATCTTGGCTAGGATTTCAGGATACTTTGATCCTACATTTTATTTGTCATCCTCCTGAAGGATATGGTTCTTTGTCTTCAGTGTTTATATATTTCAATACCATGTATAGCTACCTAAGAAGACATTGTCTTGGTAATTTAGGTATAGTAGAAAAGGGGTACATAGAGCCCGACTTCAGAATATTTAACCAAAACCACTCCACATGCTGTATTTGAAATGCTGGCCCAGAAATGATCCTTGATTTTCTTTCATGTAATTCCATGATGCCAGGAAAATGGTTTGAGAAAAGCAAGTACAGTGATATAGAATGGAACTGGCTTATTTTTTCTTATAATGCAGTCACGAGTGTTATTTTCTTTGCTGCTTCTGATTATTCCCACCAAGTGTGAGCAGCAGGGCGGGGCTCTTTACTCACCTATACCCACAGTAAGTGAGGAAGGAAATGAGACTTGGAGACTGTTAGGAATGGATCTGGGATGAGATTTCATGTTTTGTAGAAGAAAGTATTTCTTTCTGCCATTCAAGTGTATACTATAGAGGGAGGAGTTTTAGGAGATTGGAACAAAAGACTGGCTATCATTTTACATATCGAACATCCTTCAGTGCTTGCCAAAGCTCCACGGACAGAGATACTTGCTGGCAGGGCAAGGGTGCGATGTTCAGACTGGGCTAGAGGAGAACACCTCATGTGAATGTGTAAGATTTCCCAGCTAGACTTCCCATGCTTGACATGTTTACCCAAAGGGACAGGAGTTTGGATAAGCAAAAACTTATCATCCTTATTAAACTGACAGAAATGAAATGGAGTACGATCAACAAAGGGCCGATAAATCAGCATTTAGTAACTCCCCACTCTTACCCCACTGTCATTTCTCAAATGGCTGGTTAACATTTCACAAAACCTGAATTCTTTTTTTTCTGCAACTGGATTCTAACAAGATCCTTCAAGTTTGCCCTTCTTCTACACTTGAACTAGAGATTTCAAACTACCGCAAACTCTTTCCTTCCCCAAGGAATACAAGGAAGCAATTCGGGAAGTTAAACTCTGTTTTCTACATCTGACTAACCTTCCATCCTTCGCAGGCAGAAAATCACTGATACTCACTTTCAAGAATGCAGGTAAATTTCTCCTTCTCCATCTCCATGTCCACCCGGTTGCTCCATTAAAGCTAAATTCTGCTTAAAGAAGAGTCTCACTCTCCCAGTGAGGCCACTGATTTACATTACCTACCACTGAGTCATAACAAGTCCTTATTTTCTCTTTCAGTGCTTCTAATTACAGGAATGCATTTCCTCAGCATCTCAAGCTTGCAAACTTCCAGAACATCAAAATTGATAAACTAACATTATAACTAATGGCAAAAATGAAGAAAATGTTCAGGTTCATCCAAGATCATATCAGGTATTGTGAATTCTTCGGTCACCAATCTCTAGTACAGGAGTTTGGTAAACCACAACTTGCTTAGTTAGCCTTACCTATAATTGAGCTAAAATTTTGTTTTGAACAGTTTCCGTTTTCTCCCCCAAAATACAAGTTTTCCCTTCAAAAAGTTTAATAGCACTGGGGTAAAGAAAAAGAGTCATCCAGACTCTCGGATGTAGTAGTATGTCACGATTATCCATCCCATTTGAAGTCCAAAGCAGGTAATATTTGCAGACTTGTAAATGTTTACATAAAATCACTGAAAGTTTGCTAATACTTTTAATTAAGTTGAGAAATACATGTGCCTACACTAGAGATTGCTTTAAAACTTCTATTGTAAATTTACAAACCTCTCAAAAACATTACCTCTATCTTCTTTTCGAATATAATAATCGTGGTATGATTCTGCCTCAGTCGTTTGAGGGACAAGAATACAACGGTTACAATAATGGCTGTTAGTCTAAGTGGGACACCAGATTTATCAAGAACTTTCTACAGACAAGGCACTTCGCTAAGAGCCTTAAAAACCTGATGTAATTTCATCTTTCTGCAGCCATCTTAGACAGATTATCTTTCCACAGATATTTTACCACTAAATAAAAGTAATGCTTAAGAAGGTTTAATATTTAGCTCCAAATCACATAACTAAGAAACTGTCACAGTAAGTTTCAATTCCAGGCTCTTTGCCTTCAGAGCCTAAGCTGTAACTGCTATGCTAAGACAGTTCATCCCACAAAAGCTCATGGTATTAGATCTGAAGATCACATTGAACAAACTGTTTCATTTACCACCATTGTCCTACTGCCTGAGAAAACTGAAGATATGTAATCCTCCAGGTTTAAAAGTAGAATTTTCTGCTAGAGAAAAATACTTAGACCTCTTCTCATAAAATCAGTCAACAAATATTTATTAAAAACAAATACCACACAAGGAGCCATGTGAAGGGCTGGAAATTCAGCAGTGAAAGGGCCCTTGGTCTCATGGAACTTAAAATGATGTTTTCCCACAAGAGTAAAAATAGCTACCATTTGCAATTTGTTCCTAAGAAACTGCAGGCATTACCCAAAACACTATACATATATTGTCTCAGTTAATATCATTCAGTCCTCACAAAACACCCTATGAAGACTCCAGAGGATTTACAGGTAAGAATACTGAGGTGTGGAAAGGTTCGATGATTTGTCTCTGGGTCTCACATCTGTAGTGTGTGTTAAGGGCATGATGAGCTAAGTTTGCCATTACCTCTCCAGAACTCAGAAATGTCTACCTCGAGTATTTTTCTTTGTCTTTCCTCAAAGATTTCACAGAATAATAGTGTGTGCATATTTGGCAGATAAAGTAGCAAATCCAAAATGAATCTAAGTTCAAAAATATATGTATCTACCCTAGAGATATTTTTATGTGTAATTCTAAATTCTTTCCTGTAAACAAACCACTCACCTCTCGACTGGCAAATGTGCAATTTTCTCTTCATTGTTCTATTGAGATACTTTAGCCATGCATAACTGAAATTTTTTTCATGAGTATGCAATTCAGTTATTCCTGCGTCATTTGCTACTTCCAGGTAGTTCTTAATCAAACGTGACTATGACCATACTGATTCTTAAAACTGATTCAATTAGCACCTATGCTTAATTTACTGTTTCCTATAATATGCAAAGGTCTGGCTTCATATCACTTACGTGATACTGCGTATTTTCCTCCTTTGTATTTCTTTTAAAAAATGTCTAGTATTTATGCACATTGATAAAACTGAACAAATTCCCAATTTGGAGATCTAATCTGAGAAGTGGTACTAATAATCACATATTAAAAGAAGAATTTTATCATGACCATCAAGGGGCAGCTAAAACTACAGCACTGAGAGTAACAGTCTGCTAACACTACCAAATGTATGAAAACTACCTATATATCTAACACATGAACAGCACTCCATGAAGATAAGTGAGTTTTTATCATTCAACATATTATCAGTGAGGAAGGATAATATCTAATTCAAAAATCCATAGAAACATTGGGTTTTCATCTTTAAAATTCTACAAATAAGGTGGTTTTTGTTTGCCTATATCAAAAGTTTACCCGTCACGTGTATTGATCCACTGCAAAACTGGCATGTAATGTAATGCCAGAGATCACTCTGAATCCTCATTTTTTCTTTATTTTCCAACACAAATGTAGCAAGGAACTGAAGCCAAAAGAGTAGGATGTGGAGAGCAGTCCCATCATGCAAAAAGTCCACAGAAACTTTGTCATCAATCACTTTGCTATTTTTTTCTCCTTTTCATATTTATATCTATGATACTCACTTATGCCCACAGCTGTAATGAACTTGATTGCTAGTTCAGGAATTTCACATTGAATAAAAAAGGGTTCCAGAATGTAGCGTCCAAAGGCCAGAGAAATCACAGCAGTGGCTGCAGGTCTGGAAAAAAAAAATTAGGTTAACAAAGGAAAAAACAAATAACGTCTTCACTAAACTTTTTCTACCTTGAGGTAATGTTATTCGACATAAAGAACATGTTAAATATAAAAGCCTATAATTTTCCAAACTTCCTATTTGATTAGGTTGTCACAGACATTCCAAGTAAAATATGGCCTATAAGATTGGTGGCTAGTTTAAACTTCTCATATGCATGGAAGCAAGAGTGAGTGCTACCAATTTTGTCCCTGCTCTCCTAGATTTGACCTTTTTTTTCTTAAAAGTCTAGTTTATTATTTGAAATCCTGATGGAGCTGGGCTTTACAAGAATCAGTCTTCTCAATCAGGCAACAACTAAACTCCAGCCACAAGCAGAAATGGGTTAAGGGTACAGCTCTAATAAGTCAGAGCATGGTCAGGAAAATGAATACAAAACCCAACTTCAAAATTATTATTAATAAGTGCTCATTGCAAATATATGCTTTTGTCCTTGACATCGTATTCTTATTTTTCCCAGTACAGACAAAAACTTGATGAGCCAAGTGATTATTCTTAATTTCATAGAAACATTCAGATGCGAAGTATAAGTTGAAAAATAGAAATGATATTGTGATTTCATGCATTGAGAAAACACCCATGAGATAAGAAAATTAAGTAAGTTCAGGTCTCGGAAAGAGTTTGCGGTAGTTTGAAATCTCTAGTTCAAGTGTAGAAGAAGGGCGAACCTGAAGGATCTTGTTAGAATCCAGTCGCAGAAAAAAAAGAATTTCAGGTTTTGTGAAATGTAAACCAGTCATTTGAGAAATGACAGTGGGGTAGGAGTAAAATAAGTAACAAACCATTCCACTTTAATTCTTAAAATATTTCTAAGAGACAATCGCATGTGCCTTTAAATATATTTCTGTAAGAATGCATATTCTTTAGATAGACAAGCAAGTTCATGGAATTATTTAATTTCTCATACCAATCTTCACTTTCAGCTTCTCTTCTGATAACTACTCAGCACTCATGCTTAATCCCTAGATTGTCAGAAAACCAACCCCCATTATGTTCTGACGTTGGCCTGCTTGTACTAGACAGCACCATATATTTTTTGATTTTCTTCTTTTCCAAAAGACCATCTCTTCTTCTGCCCCCAAGAGATGATTTTTCCTATTCTTCACCATTTGCAGATTTTTAGCGTATAAGTTAAAATCTGATCACATCATTTTAGTGTTTTCAAAACAGGCTCCGGATATGCAAAATCCTTCAGTTCTGGCTCCATCTGGTCTAAGTGTTCCCTTCCTCTTGGTTTGCTTCTTCCCACTCAAAGGAGCTGAATACCCTTTGCCAGGAGCCCCTGCAACTTACTGCCAGGTTTTTTGTTTTTTTACCTCATATCTTTGTTCAATCTTTTTTTGCTCAAGGAAGTTCCTTTAACTTTCTGATTGGGTGAGAACTCCATGCGTACACCCTCTTACATTTTTTTTTTTTTAAGATTTTATTTATTTGACAGAGAGAAACACAGCGAGAGAGGGAACACAAGCAGAGGGAATGGTAGCAGGAGAAGCAGGCTTCCCGCCAAGCAGGGAGCCTGATGTGGGGCTTGATCCCAGGACCCTGGGATCATGACCTGAGCTGAAGGCAGACGCTTAACGACTGAGCCACCCAGGCGCCCCAGCCCTCTTACTGACTTTCATGGCTTCCCTTTCACTGTGCTTATCACAGCAGCAACTTTATCCTCACTATGTGATTCTTGATTAATAACTATTTCCCTCACGTGACCCTGAGATCCGTGAATTCCAGAGTCTGTCCATCTTAATCACTATTTTATCCCCCATGTTTAGTATAGTATCTATCATAAGTAGACACCCAATAAATATTTGAATATATGATTAATGTATAAATTCAATCTAATGACCCCTGCTATGTACTGATGTATGATATTTATTTTCTTGAAATCTGTATTCTACAGATTATTCCTGACAAGTCTGAGGCATCATTTTAAGTATTTAGACACCATGGGTGTTGTCAAAAGATGAGAAATATTAAAGTACCGAAGTATCTTGTCAATCTTCAAGTCACTCATATTTCTGCTTATTTGGAAGACCAACCAAGCAATGTGAGTCCTTTATTACAAAAGAATATATGAACCCTTCATAAAAAGCTTCTAGAATATAGTCAGATAATTTCTTCTGTCAGTACAAAGACACACACACACACAAACACACACTATGAGGCAGCTCTTTTGCTGTTAAACTAACATTTAGTTATGTGCTACTTGGAAAAAAAAATTGTGGCTCATTCCACTTTAGATCTCTTTAACATACCATTCAGCACTCAGGAGCTGTTTAAGGAAGGAATAAGTAAGTGAGTGAGCACTGTGTCTGTGCTACTGTGAACAGAGTGATCACGCTCATTATAAGGCTAAGCAATGAACCAAAGCCATACAACAAATACATAGCCCAAGAGGGACCCAAGGGCAGCTATATGAGGCTCCAAAGCCCACCCACCCTCCTGATAGGCCAGCACTCAGAATAAGTAGTGTCCTCATTTGAATGCTGAGAATATTGTATTGAAAATATTGTAAACATAAACTTTCAGTCAAAAAAAACTAAATTATTTGAAAAGAATTTAACATTGCCACTCCAAAAGAATTTACTATCTGTGTTAAGATAGTATAATGGTTTCAAAAAGTGTGAGAGTTGGTTTTATCTACTTAAAATGCCTGCAGTTCTGATGGGGGAAATAGAACATAGACACCTGGAAATACTAAGCAAGAATACAAGATACTGTGTTGAACGTCAAAGAGAGACTGCATTTTTTTTTTTCAGAAGAATTAAGAGAGAAAAAAAAAAATAAACTAGAGTGAACAGGAAATGAACTGTGGAAAGCTAGGATTTAGGTTAACCTTTGAAAAATAATATTCAAATAAATCAAAAAAGAGCAGAAGGTATATCCCAGGCAAATCCCAGATTTTAGAAAAGGATAAAAATACTTTTTTATCATTATTTCATTATAACTAGTTTAAAATAATGCTGAATTGTCTAAAACAGACTTATAGAAGTAAATACTATTCCAAGCTCTTTGTTAGAAAAGAAATACCTACGACTATAAAAATCATACTTAGTGTTAAATCAATACTTACTAGCTCTGCATTTGCCCTTTATGCCCCAAATGTTAGGATAAAAGCTCACAGGAGCTCTCAGCTGTATATGTCTGATAAGTTTACAGTAAGAGCAAGTTTCTCCAGTTATTTCTGTTAAATTCAGCGATCAGAATGTGCAAGCCACATTTTACAGTAGCAGTCAGCCTTAAGGAGCTATGATACTCTACGCTTCTCAGATGACAACACAGATTTCCCACAAAGGTAAAGGAAATTCGCTATTCAGAGTGACTTAGCACTATTTGGTTTGAATTTAAGCCAAGGCAATTAGAAAGGAGAACATATCTTACAGCAATAAAATTTTTTTTCGCAACTATAGTTCACTGATTTGCCTAACAAGAGGAAGTGAGTCACTTGAGCTTTGTTTTGTTTTGTTTTTTGTAAAGTAGTAAACTCAATGACACACTAAGTTGTTAGGCACAGAAGTTTCCCGATCACCACGCAGAGCAAAGTTAAATGACGATGTAATCTGCAAGAAGAAAAACTCCAGTTACTAACATAACATTCAATTTTGTCTGGCCAGCCAAAAGGTATGATTTATCAAGGTAGATTTTCATGCTCCATATCCTTTCAGGTCAACATATTTTCTAGAAATGTCAGAGAATAATTGAACATTAAAGAAAATTAGTTACTTTTAAAGTGGGGCATGATTAGAGAACTACAAAACTGCGTAAAAACATTAATTGACAGAGGCATTTCAAACACCTTTCAAACCTTGAAATAGATATGTTTACAACATAATCACATGACAGATACATTTCTCTCTTTTTTTTTTAAAGATTTTATTTATTTATTTGACAGAGAGAGAGAGAGATCACAAGCAGGCAGAGAGGCAGGCAGAGAAAGGGGGGAAGCAGGCTCCTGGCTGAGCAGAGATCCTGAGGCGGGGCTCGATCCCAGGACCCTGGGATCATGACCTGAGCCGAAGGCAGAGGCTTAACCCACTGAGCCACCCAGGCACCCCGACAGATACATTTCTAATCAGTTAAAATAATTAAGATGATATAAAAAGGGTGTAATGAATGGATTTATTTTTCCTTAATATTTTTTTCTTTTTGATGCTCTTACCGTATTATGAGCAATTCTACCCAGACTCGTACAAAAGCTGGTAGTGGACCAAAGACCTCCAGAATGTAGGTGTAATGACCACCAGATTTCTTTATACTTGTTCCCAATTCAGCATAGGACAAGGCTCCTGTGAAATGTACATAACGATAAGGTACAAAGTTAAAATATTACCAAGTCATCCAAGAGAAGAACTGATACAATATTGTTTATGTTACATGAGATTTTCCTACATCATTTGGTCTGAATGAGATCCTTATTTCAAGAGAAGAAACCGTCATCTGATTGTTAGAAGCCATCAAATTATTTTTATACCTTCTTCATATTTGAGACCTAGTTCATTGTATTCAGTGTAATTTTATTTGAAATGGTAAAGATAAACTTCTTAAACAATATCATATTAAGAATTTTTAATCTCGATGCCAATAACACTAACCCATTTTTAAAGGAACTCACACCAAGACAAGGAATTATCTCAACTTGACCTCATTATATCAAGAATCCTTTTAATAAACGATATTTCTGTTGCACATCAAAATTAACAAGATTTATTTGTTCTTCAGAAAAGTAGTCTCTAGGACCTCATTTAATTTGTAGGATACGGTTTGTCAACAAAATGAATTCTGATTTCAATATTCTATTTCTAGAAAAGGTTTTCTTGGATTTTTTTGAAGTGCACACTTCTGGGTTGGTTGAAATAACATACTGTTTAAAAAGAGAGGCTGTAGGGGTACCTGAGTGGCTCAGTGGGTTAAAGCCTCTGCCTTTGACTCAGGTTATCATCTCAGGGTCTTGGGATAGAGCCCCCCAATGGGCTCTCTACTCAGCGGGGAGCCTGCTTCCCCCCCCCGCCCGCCACCTTCCTCTCTGCCTACATGTGATCTCTCTCTATATATCAAATGAATAAAAACAAAATCTTTAAAAAAAAAAGAGAGAGGCTAGGGGCGCCTGGGTGGCTCAGTCGTTAAGCATCTGCCTTCATTCAGCTCAGGTCATGATCCAAGAGTCCTGGGATCGAGCCCCACATCGGGCTCCCTGCTCGGCAGGAAGCCTGCTTCTCCCGCTACCATTTCCTCTGCTTGTCTTCCCTCTCTCGCTGTGTTTCTCTCTGTCAAATAAATAAAATCTTCAAAAAAAAAAAAAAGAGAGAGGCTATAACTTATGTATATTAGGTAAAATTAATTGTAAACAGTTAGCAATTTTAACAGTTAGCAATACAATTCACATGGACCTGAGCAAGCTATGTAACCTCCCCAAACCTACATTTCTTCCTCTGTAAAAGGGAGATCTCCATTCTCACCTTATAAGGGAGTTGTGTGTACACATGTGATAATGGGCTCCAAGGACAGTACTGGGCCTGATACATAGAGGACACCTCATGAAATACACTTATTAATTTGAGCAACTAACTATCAAGAAAATGAAAATACATCTCAATACTATTTTAAAAATTCTGTTCATACTGCAAAGTACTCAAATGTAACACAATTTTTAGCCGAGCTACACAGTCTGAAAGTATGGGAAATGATTACTGATCAGAAAAGCTTCAGGTAGAACTGTCCAAGAGCAGTAAAATTTGGATATTCAGTGAAATCTTAGTATCATTTATTCTATCCTTGAAACTAGCTCTGTATCAGAACCACCCGGAAGTAATTTTTTTTATTTAAATGCACACAAGGAAAAGGATCTAAGGCCATACCCCACACCTATCCTCTACCAAGTGAGTCCAGATCTCCAATAGAGGGATCCAAAGAAATCTATTCTTTTAAAATTTGTACAGATGATTTTAAAGTAACTAGTTTGCAGATTGATATTTGAGGTTCACTAATATAGCTTGTTTATTTGTAACTAATTGTAACTAGCTGCAATTCACTCTGTTGGAAGCCAGTCGCCATGTTGGTAGCCTGTCAAAAAAGCTTCCAATATAAAATGTTATTGGAAAGTCTTAAGTACCTCAGAATTTATTGCCAGAGAATCAATACCTAGACCTGTGTATGCTTTGCTGAAACTCCAGGATGGTTGCCCTAGGTTTAAATTGAGTTCTGGAGGAATGAGATTTTCATTTAAAAGTCTCAAGCTCCATAACCATTTTACCCAGATGAAAAAAGTACAGAACAGGATGTAAAAATCCATGTATTGACCCTGGCTTTAAAAAAATTGTAAACCAAATATACAGATTCTTTACTCTTAGTCCCAGAGTTCTAGAGTTTTAAGAAAAAAGATTCGTTTTCCTTACATTTTTCTTTGGTTCCTATCAGGATGGCACTCCTGTCAAAAAGCTCCTAGGAACTTAAATGACAAATAAAATGTAAATACAGATAAGTAGATTAATACAGGAGCATGCTCCCTGTGATTAGTAATCAAAGGATATCAACTCAAGTATAACCTTAGCTAGTCCTTTTAATTTTTTTCCCCCTGAGCATCTGCTTGAGTGGATATACTTACACAGAACCATATTTTCATAGCATAGTAGCATTTTAACTAATTCAAGTCTCAGCCCAATCCATTTTATTATACCTGAATAACTTCTTATTGTGTACACATATCAAATCACAGAGTAGGAGCTGCATGTATGTAAGTATGAAAAGTCCAGGAATTTGGTTATGGTTTTTCTTATTAGACACTGATTCTCAATTTACCAAATATTTGTAGACAATTAAAGACTGAGTGTACACAAAGTCATTTAAGAAGCACAACAGTTAGGTTCCTATTTGTCGATAGGTGTACATGCCAGAACCACACAGAATACCACAAACTCTTTTTAAAAACTGAAAAATAATTCTTCTACAGATCTTTCTATACTAAGGCTTTGTTTTTCCTTGAAATACTTTCTTCCTAATAATGGAGATCTGGGTTCTCTAGATGAACACCCAAAGTAACGCAGTAAAACATCACAAGGCCTTAAGAATGAATGGATGCGTACGCGTAGGACCAAGGATTAGGACTCAGCTTTGTGTTAGTACCTTTAAAGAGTAGAGCCTTTTAGAATTAAAACACACTAGTCGCCACAAAAGAACGAATAGATCTTAGACATTTACCGCACAGTGTAAACAACATTTATTTTTTGACCGTCCGCCAGTTTTTGTCACCTAACTACCCCAGGTAGCTTTCTAGTAATTGGCCAACCCCATAAAAGACCTTTCTTATTTGCTATTAACATCAAATCAATAAAAGAGATCTAGATTTTGAAACAAAATCTATCATCATGCTTCTAGATTGACTCGGGGGTTCAGACTGACTCAGTGGACAGGTGGACAGGTGGATAGGTTATCCGCATCCCTAAAGACCCAGTGAACTATATAAATGAAGGAAACAGAGCTGGGCAAGCACGGCAAGCTAACACCCAATTCCAGCTTTACTATTTATACTGCAAAAGTTTATAGGTGTTAGGGAGAGATAAAAGACTGAAAACAATTTGAAATGCGCTCAGACCATTGCAATATTCCCACCTATCACAGGAATCGAGTTATGTGCCACCACACATAGTATCATGGCAAGGACTGTTGAGAAAATATCAGGAACTGACAAGCACGCAAAGTTAAAAAGTTAAAAAGAAAAAGACTGCACCCCATCCCCCCTGGTTTGTTTTGGCAATAAAAACACCATAACACTTCTGCTGAATGCTCAGTTCTGTGCCTAAATAGGCCACGCCGGTTTCACTTCATAGGTGTTTCATTCAGCGAGCCGGCTGCCAAGACGCCTCAAACATATGTAAGGAAGCAAACTGCCTGGTACAGAAAGTTCGCATGGATTTTACTGGGTCATCAGTTAGCTTTTGCTCTCATCGCCACAGGGAAAGTCAGAAAACAGTCTGTCTTAGTCAGGAAAAGGGAATCCGGGCTGCAGGAAGCAATGTGGTGGAATTCAGGGTCCTGGCAACAGTGAACACGGTGTTTGGGTAGTTGGCACACTTCAACAAAAATCAGAAAGTTTGATGTAGCCTGTGCCATTCATTCACTCCTTAAAAATTACCCTTTGCTTTCCCAGAAGGCAAACTGCCCAGCGCCACAGACATACCCCCCCCAGAGAAGAAGCTGCACTCACCAAACAGTGACAGGACCCCACAGACTGTCCAGATAATCAGAGACATGCCCACGCTGCCCGTGTTCTGGAGCACGCCCTTGGGAGAGATGAAGATTCCTGCTCCAATGATGGTGCCAATGATGATAGAGATGCCCCTCAGCAAAGTGATTTTCTTCTTCAGCACCACTTTCTCCTGCCCAGGGGGCTCCTTGCCACCCAAGGAAGGCAGCTTCCCATTAACAGTCCCCTGCAGGTAACCTCCACTGGAGATGGTGGACACGACAGGCTTTCTGACCATTGTAGTGACACACGGGAAAAATGAAACGGAGGAAAAAAAAAAATCAAAATAAAAACCCCAAACTTTGGTGTCTCGTGGTGTGACTGACCAAACCTCTTCCTCTTGGCTTTCAGACTGTCTGTCTCAGTGCTATTGTGTTCACAGGTAGGAACTCAAAGGTGTATTTTTCTCCTTCACAGCTATCTAATTACTCCTCAGGAACACCTGTGTGCTCATGGGGCTCTCGCTCCTCCACCGCCTCGGACTACCTCTGCTGCTGCGGCCGCTCTCACCGCCCTGTGCTTACAGACCAGCTCAGCTTCCTCAGGGGCTGGTATTTAAGCTCCTGCCTGTCACACCAACTTATTCCAGCTTAATGATGATGCAAATTCTCCAGGTTTGCATCAGCCACATGAGAAGGCTCCAGCATTACTCAGCTCTTTAAAAAAAAAAACAAAAAAAAAAAAACAGCAGCATGTTGCTCAACTGACCTAAGCTTTTCAGAGAACAAAGCACACACTTAAAAGGGATCTTAACCAATCCAGAAGTAGTAAATTCGGAACAGACCTTCCCAGAGATTTAAAGCAACTCCTAGTAGAGGGACAAAAGCTCTTCATGCGAAAAGAAAATGAAAAATGAAACAGGAAATGATCACAGCTTTGTACGGAGTTTCTTGTTTTAACTTACTTACGGGGTGAAGCCTTTCACACGCAACTGCTTTGATAATAGAACACAACCCAAAGCTGCATTGTTTATGACAAAAGGTTTTTAGATTTCATGATACTTCTGGCTTAGTTTGTTTGGTTTTTTTTTTCTGATCTCTGAGTAATATAGTCAAATCTAGTTTTTAACGAAGCTAGTATGATTCTGTGGAGCTGCTGTCATGCACACAACAATTGTGAGACTTACTCAGCATTAAAAGATAAAAATGATTCCTTGCTACCTGTAATAAATGTGTATTTAAAATCACCACCTGAGTGTGAGAGATTTAAAAATCACAGACTCCAAAAAATAGCCATTTTCTGATTCTCCTCAGCTCCAGGTGATCTCCTAAACTAAGTAAAAGGTACATACTCTTCATTTGCATGTTGTTTCATTGAATTTCCAAAAAAAAATTTTTAAAATTTAGCAATGACTACAGTGACTTAAAACTATGCATATAGCAAAAACATGAAAAGGAATACATAGAAGAATAGTTTTGGAAGGTGTGATATGTATAATTTTTTTCTAAAGTGTATAAACTATTGTTATATCATGATTATAAATTTAAGATGAATTGGAAATATAAGCTAATGCTAAAATGTTTACTTAAGACAGTAAGAAAAGCAAAACATTTTTAAATCTTGCTAATTTCTCAATTTAGTGTCCATAAAACAAATACCAAGAGAAAAGGAATCCTAGATACTACTTTTGGCTGTGGTTATAGATGGTTTCAGATTCAGTGCGAATTTAACGGTATCATTACCCTGAAGCTACATTTACAAACACCATTAAATACACTTCTAAATGTCTGAACAAGAAAAACAAACAGAAAACTTTGTGGGAGAGGTGGGGATGCGGTGGGTGGAAGGTTCAGGAGGGTGCAAGAAAGAAACAGCCACTAGGAAAGTAGCACAGAGAACATCAGAATCATTTCTGTTCTTTTGGCACCTGAGAAAATTCTACCACCTCAATGCTCTTCCATCCAAATAACTGAGCCTTTAACATTTCCATTTTATATTATCCACCTAAATCCTATCTAATTCACTTTAGGTATCCCAAGTCGGGGTTGTTTTTTGGTTTTGTTTTTGTTTTTCCAAGTCAGGGTTTTTACAGCCAAAATAAATAGTTTTTCCCAGTTGTTATGCCTTTCAGAAAGTAAAAATGGGTAGTTTCCCTCATTCAATCTGTGGGCACTCCTAAAAACAAGGAAGCAAAAGGAAGATTCTTCTTCACTTCTCCTTTCCCTACCTGTCCTTCCCCTCATACAAGTGAGGAGAGAGTGCTCTGTTTCCCCCTAAAGAGAACTGAGTGGTGCTGAAGAAATATGAGTTAAAAGTAGAACACTAGGAATCCCAGGGAATAACTTTTCATCTTTACCTCACAAGGAACCACACTTTGATTTTAAATTTTGTGCTAAATGACTGAACTAATAAATTGAGACTACGACCCCACTCAGATAGGAAATCAGGTAAATTCTAGAAGAAGAAAAAAATGTTCTTTTCATATCAAATAATGTTTTTCTCCTTTGTAGTATCATGAAAAAAACTTGAAGTTTGACTAATGACCAAAAAGACTGTACTATCATATTAGAGAGTCATATTCAAAAATTTTGCAAAGCTACATAGAATCACACAGCATACCTCCTCTAACCACCCACAAGTTTACAGAAAATTCAGGTTATAAAGAAAATGTTTACTAGATTTCAATGTTAACAAACTCTTAAAATCGACAGTCCTAAACTTGTAAACCAAGAATTTATAGTCTTCAAATATGCGTGTATCATAAAAATGAGTTCTAAGCCAGTGCATTTATATTCCTCCTGCTTCAGGTTTAGCATTCCTGTCAAATTAGTGCTATTTACAAATATTTAGCTAGTGCTCTCTATGCACAATGGATAACCCCAGCTCTCTAAAAGTATCTTAGGGAAGAAACAGATGTGATATACTGTGGTAGCTTCCCTTTTCTGGTAATAATTTCTGTCCCATGATGATAAATATGGGCATGTAATGATCTAGCCAAAAATAATCCTCTTCCTGGCTGCCTGGAATAGGCATGTAACCTGAGGCAGGACATTACTAAACAGAATGAGATTTATCTTTTCTCAACCACTGGAAGTTGTAAAGATGTGACCCAGAACAATTGGTGGCCATGTGCCCTGCCATGTTGAGTAAATCCTTATGAAATGAAAGAGAGTATTCAGAGATGAGAGACACTTTCAAAGTCCCAGAATCATCAAGGCCTGATTTCGTTCCAAAGGGACCCGGATTGGCTCTAGGTCCTGAAGATCTTCCTTCAATTCTAGAAGCTACATAGTTTCCTTGTTAGATATGCTACCTCACACCACACACACACACAAAACAGTGACATGGGTGGTAGAGCTAAATGCAAATGGCATACCATTAAAGTTTCTCAAATGGGTTGATATAGGATGGTCATTAGCACATGGGATTATCACCATCTGAAGCATGGCTAGGCCAACTGGGATGTGCTATATGTGTAAAATAGTCACTAGAATTTGAAATCTTATTTTTAGAAAAAGAAAAACTAAAAAAAAAAAAAGAAAAAAGAAAAACTCTGGCTGATAATTGTATTATTCATATTAATTTCACCTGTTTCACTCTATTTTTTTAAAGCAGCTACTTAAAATTAAAAGTATGTATGTGGTACATGGGGCATCTGAGTGGCCCATTCTATTAAGCATCCAACTCTTGATTGTACCGCTGGTCACAGTCTCGTAGTTGTGAAATTGAGCCCCATGTTTGGCTCTACACTAAGCATGGAGTCTGCTTAAGATTCTCTCTCTCCCTCTGCCCCTCCCACCACCACACTCTCTCTCTCTCTTTCCCTCTCTCAAATAAGTAAGTAAGTAAGTAAATAAATAAATAAATAAATAAATAAATAAAAAGAATTTTTATGTGGTACAAATATCCGGCTCACATTATATCTCTAATAGTGCTGATCTAGAAGAAAATATAAAATATGTTCTTCAACAGGTGTATGAAGGGATTTCTTAAAAGGGACATACGAAGAAAAGATATATTGAAATATATTAAAATTAAGAATTTCAGTTCATCAAAAGACAGGATTAAGAGATTATAAAAGTGAACCATAAAATAACAGGAAGTATTTGCAACTGTCAAAGATCTCATATCCAGAAGAAATAATAAATTCCTACAAATCAATAGGAATAAGACAGGCAACCTAATAGAAAATCTACAAGAAATCTGAACAGACACTTGATAAAATGGTCAATGAATGTTTTTTAAAAAATGTAAAACCATATTAGTCATTAGGGGAATTAAAACTAAAACTACAATGTGGTATTAATTCCCTCCATCATAGTGGCCCACACAAGAAAGATGACAACACCTGGAGTGGTAAGCGTGTGACACAACTAGTAAATTCTACTGAAACTAAAAATATGCATATGTTTTGGCCTATAAATTCCATTCCAAGGAATATAAACCAAAAAATGTAGGACATTCATGTGCCAAAAGATAAGGATAAAAATATTCATAGTAGCTTTATTCATAATGCCCAATAATAAAAATAACACAAATGTCCATAAACAGTAGAATGGATAGATGTATTATTGTATTTATTCAGTGAAATACAATAAGACAGTAAAAAAGGAACAACAGCCTTGTACAACAATATGGATAACTCTCACATACTATTAGACGATAGATGCAAAATAAAATACTATACAATTTAATTAACATATTTAAAAACAAGCAAATGACTCTGTAGGGTAAAAACTCTGATGTTGTCTTTGGAGATAACTGGATTCTAGTCATTGAGGGGGGACACAAAGGCAGTGCTGGGGTCCTAGTAATGTGCTATTCAACAACCTGGGTAGTAATTACAGTAGGCTTTCAACTTTGTGATAATTCACTGGGCTGTACACTTGTATTATTGTACTTTACTATATCTATGTTAAAATTCAACTTTTTTAAAAAAATAAGCATTTCAGTTGAAAATTTATGATAACCTTTCAAAAGCAGATCAAGCAGATAAATAAGCAAAACGTGAGAAAATCTGAAGGATATAGTTAATAAACTTAGGATAGTAGCTCTATAGAGAATTTCCTATCCACCAAATAGAAAATGTAGATTATTTTAAAATATCTATAAAGCTTTCACAGAAGAAACCATGTAGAGCTATGATAAAAGGAAACTCCAATACATTCTGAAGAATTAACACTAACATTATACATTCTTATTACAATGCAACAAAATTAAAAATAACAATTGTAAAAGTAAAAAAATAAACCTTGCCTGTCTGGAAATTTAAAAATATATTATCAATGTATCTTTACATTAAAGAAGAAACATGAGAAAAATATACAAATCACTTAAAATTAAATAAGAAAGTATAAGTTCAAACTTGTGAGACTCAGTAAAAAATTAATAAAGAAAAAATTCAAAGTTATAGGTTCTATTAATCAAAAAATAAGAAACACTCATGCACTACTGGTGGGAATGCAAATTTGTGCAGCCCCTGTGGAAAAAAGTATGAAGGTTCCTCAAAAAATTAAAAATAGAATTACCAAAGGATCCAGTAATTCCCCTACTGGTTATTTACTCAAAGAATATGAAAACACTAATTCAAAAAGATATATGCATCTCTATGTTTACTGTAGCATTATTTACAATAGCCAAATTATAGAAGCAGCCTAAATGTCTATGGATAAAGAAGAGGGGTATATTAATATATATATTTATATATACATATATATAGGAGATACATAGATATAGATAGATAGTGGAATATTATTCAGCCATAAAAAAGAATGAAATTATGCTATTGTACAACATGGATAGATCTAGAGGGAATAATGTTAAGTGAAATAAGTCACCCAAGAAATACAAATATTCCATGATTTTACTCATGTGGAGGTTTTAAGAAACAAAACAAATGAATTTAAAAAACAAAAGAGAGATAAACCAAAAAACAGAATCCTAACCATAGAGAACAAACCGATGATTATCAGAGGGGAAATGGAAGGGGGATAGGTGAAATAGGTGAGGAGATTAAGAGTACAATTGTCAGGATGAGCACTGGGTAACATTTAGAATTGTTGGATCGTTATATTATACACCTGCAACTAATGCAACACTGTATATTAACTATACTGGAATTATTTTTTTATTTAAAAAATTAAAAATAAGAAAAATTTAGGTCAAATAAGCCAAATATCCAAAACAGAATTTGGGAGAAAACGATTATATTCAAAGAGGAAAAAAGATACTTCAAGGAGGCAGGAAATTAAGAACAAAATGACAAAATATTCCCACAAGCAAATTTTAATTATTTGTAAAGACCAATATAGATAAAAGTCTGACAAAAGTAAAGAGAGAAAAATTAGGACATTAATTATATCTGGAATGAAAAAGAAAAATTACCTTGGAGAGCTAGATAGTTTTTAAATAACAAAAGGATATAATAAACAACTATATGGCAAATAATATGAAAACCTAGTGTAAATGGACATATTTCTGAAAAACAAATATTAGAAGTTGAAATGACACTGAAATAAAAACATTGAATAAATAGAAAAATTGAATAACAACTTAAAGTGGTAATCAAGAGTATACTTGACTCAAAAGAGCAAAACAACTACAACAAATAAAAATTAGGCTCCATTTGTTTTACATATAAGACCTACCAAATTTTCATGAACTAAATAATTCCTTTCTTAGAGAAGTTATTTAAGAGACTTAAAATTCTTACTGTAGGAACAGGCAGGGACTTTATCTGAAATTGTATCTTTATTTTTTTATCCTCCCTGACCTGCTTTCTGTATATTCTTACAAATATTCATTAAAACATTCTTTAGTAGATCATTTGCATGTGATTCTTCATCTCACAGTATTTGTCTGGAGAATCTGACCTAAGATGGTTGATATTGAAAGTAGTCTAGAATGCAAACCCTAAGAAAGAGCTTTGTAGTTTACTCATTCACCTGTCAAATAGCAGTAAGGACCCCAACACTAGTGGCAAGTTAGAATACTTACAGCAACTGTCAGACGGTTGTATTGCAATTGCTAAGTCTTTCCCCTGAGGTGAACTGGGATAAAACACAGTTGGAAAGGGATGCACTACCTTGCACAAGCTCTTTGGTATTTGGAAACACTAAAAACATTCCTCTTAATGTCAGGAATAAGACAAATTCACTGTCACCATTATCATTTAGTATCTATTTGGTACTAGCCACTGCAATTAGATAAGAAAAAGAACTTAAGCATTAAAAAAATGAAAAAGTGAAGGCAAAAATTCTCGCTATTTTATAATTACCTGGAAAAAACAAAACATTTAACAACAACAATGAAAAATTCCCACCATAATCAAAGTATTATAAGGTAATGAATAAAAATAAATGAATAGAAAAGCAGTAAATTTCATACATTGTATATAAGTGTGTTTATATGTAAAAAACAATTATATGAAATAATGAAAGTACTTATGTCATTTATAATAATGATGAATTTAAAACTAAAATTAAAAAAAAACTAAAATGAAATTAACAAGAATTTGGTAAAGCCTACACTTAAAAAATCAGCTTGAGCAAATGAAAAGCTATGTTATGTTCTTGGATTGGAAGACTAATATAAAGCTGCCAATTTTTTAAATTAATTTGTAAATAGAACACAATCCAAATGAAAATGCCAAAAATTTGTTTAACTAGAAAAAGTGATTCTGTAGTTATATGAGAATTCTGTTTCTTAATCCTGAGAAATAAGAGCATTGAGGGAATACTAGACTATTAAGATGTATTATAACTCTTCAGTAGTTAAGACTGAAGCATCAGTATTTTAAAAACAGTTATAGAATAGAATACAAAACCCAGGAATTGACCTAAATACATTCAGAACTTTATCAAGTGATAAAAGCGTCATCTCAAACTAGAGAGGAAAATATGAATTATCCAATAATGAAGTGAGGAAAGCTAGATAATCATTTAGAAAAACAAAGTTGAGTCAATCCTACACACCGTACAATAGAAATAAAATCCTAATAGATGGAGGGTGTCAATGTAAAAATGAAATTATAGAAGTCCTATAATAAAACATAGTAGAATTCCTGAACAATCTAAGAGTGGAGAAAGTTTATCTAAATGACACAACATCCAGAAGCCATTAAAAAATCAGAATATTAAGAGAATACAAATTTTAAAGTCCATGTGGCAAAAAAATCAGTCAAAAATGAAAATGGGATGATATTTTTAATATTACAGCCAAAGACCTAATCTCTCTAAATTTAACAATTTTATACAAATCAATAGGAAAAAAGATATCAAACCCAATAGAAAATTAGCAAAGGATATTAATAAATTCTTCGCAGAAAAGGAAATACAAATGGCTTTCATACATACGAAAAGATGCTCAAGCTTACTCATATTAAGAGAAATGCAATTCCATAAATGAAGGCTGTACTTAATAATAAGCACAGTTGGTCAAGAAAAGAAGCTTTCTTGAAGCAGCTCTTACTGTCCAAACTTGGAATAATTTGAGCATCATGAAAGATAACGATTGCAAAGAAAAATAATTTTTAAAATAATTTTTAAATCATTTTAAAAAATCATAAAGCATGGTTTTCCTAGGAGAGAAAGAGAGAAAGAAGAGAAGGGAAAAAAAGGAAATTTGCCCTTTAAAGAATCACAGCTAATATACATAAAAGAAGTGAAGAATTAGAAAATCAGTTATTTTGCAATTCAATGCAATAGATTCATTGCAATCTTATGAGTGTTCATTATGAGTGTCATTATGAGTGTCAAAACCACCAGGTGAAAGCTTGTTGAAAGAGAATATTTACACAAGCCTGAATTTTTCTCTCAAAAAAATATTTATAATTTTCAAAGAAGAAAACAGACCTTTTACAACACAGAGATATGACTGTCACTACCTTAATTAAGTGTTCAAAGTAACTACCATCAATAGTGCCTATTGATGTAACCAGTACTGAAAATCCAATTTTACCTATGTAGAATTCTTGCCCAAAACATTTAACCTGAATTCAGTGATGGGGGAAAAAATTAGAAACATCCATAATCAGAGAACGTTTATTTAACTAAGTAGCCTATGATTTTTTTAAAAATTCAGGGTGATACACGACAAGGGAAGAGGGGGACTATTCCATATTAGAAGAAATTAAAGAGATGTTATAACCTAAGGCAGTATGTGAAACTCGATTGCTCCTCAGGGTTTTAAAAAAGGATATAAAAATATATTTGGGAAAACTGAGGAAATTTGAATAAGAATTAAGTTTTGCATAATATATGGACTTTTTGTTAATTTTCTTAAGTATGACAATGAAATTGCCATTACGTGGGAGAATATCATTTTTCTTCACAAATGTATATAAAAATATATATGGGTAAGTTATCACGATGTATGTAATTTATTTCCAAGTGGTTCAGCAAAAATATGTGTAAAGAGAGATAAGTTAAATGCAGTAATATAATAACATTGCATCATAGTTTGTGGTAACCAATGTTTCAAAACATCAATACCTATCCAAACTGGAATGGTTAAATAATTATCCAAATATACAACAGAATACTAGGCAGCTATAAAACCTCAAACCTTCAAATTTCTTAATGTCAACATACACAGATTTCTAAATTATATATGCTAATAAGTAACAAAGGAAGAACAATCATTTTTTGGGTGTGGGTATAAATATGACTGCATTAAAATCTCCACATGGAAATTGAGCATGTGGGGTCAAAGCAGGAAAGAACTTTTCACTAGACACTTTTTTCAGTGCTATTTGATATTTAATCACTGTGAATGAATACCTACTGTAGCAACAACACTTTTAACAAAGAACAATGAAGAAAGCTCAAAAAATGTAGAAAAAGAGGATAATAAGGCAATAATAGAAATTAGCATAAATGATGATAATAACAAACAAAAGAAACAACATATGATTCTACAAAAGGCTGACAAGCTAAGTGTACTTTTGACAGGATGGATTAAGGTATAAACAAACAAGCTAAAAGCAAATCTTCATGAAAGAAATATAGGGGTCATAACTACCAACAAAATACAGGCTTAAAAACTAATAAAGTGGTACAAATTCAAGCCAATTCGTTTGAAAAATCACACTAAAGACAACTTTCTAGAAAAATCTCTATCATCAAAATGACGCAAGAATAGAAATTTTGAATTCCTTAATAGTTAGAAACTAATCAGCAGTCTAAAAAATCATGTATAACAAATGAACAAAAAATATACAGGTAAATATAGGAAAATCTACATTCAATAAAACATACTTTCTGTCCTAAGCAAACTGTTACCCAAAGTAGCAAGAGAGAAACAAATCTCCAAAAAAAAATGGAAAGACAGTAAAAACGAGGAAAATGAAGGTCCAGCTTTACCTGAAACACAGACAAACGCATGCTAAAGTATTAACATAAATCATTAAATATTAGTTAACTACAATGAATAATGTATTAAACAATTCATAATTATCAAATCATGAGATCTCAATTGTGTAAAGTTAGTTTAACAACAGAAAAAATCAGTGCAAATTTTAAATTATGTAATTAGAGGATGCTAAAAATTGTAAATGTCACATTTTTATATTATTTTCATATATGCATATATAGTAAAATATACACATACATATTCTATCCAGTATTTTATTGGAATTCCTAAGCAACATGAAAAGCCAGAAAAAGAAATTAAAAGTATAAAAATTATTTTTAAAAAATCCTTGTTATTCACATATGATATTACTGTCTAAATAGAAAGCCCAGGAGAACCTACCAATCAGAATATTAAAAGTAATAAGAATTTTTAGCACAGTTGCTGGATATAAGATCATTGTATAAAAAATTACATTCCTAAACATAAAATAAACAATTATGAAATATAATCCTTTAAAAAGTATCATTAATTGAAATTTGCTAAGTGATGGGTCTGTGGTAGAGAATTAAATATGCTAATATATGGAAATATATGTTATTTCCATCTAGCAAACAATCAAAAGTGAAATGTCAAGTTACCTCTTCTAAAAAAAAAATCATTAATGATTTTTAATACCTAAAGATAAGCTCAAATTTTAGGAAAAAAATTGTAGTCTTTACCTAAAGACTTAACAAGATTTATTGAACAGATAGATATATACCCTCTTCTTGAATGACAAAACTCTTCATTTTAAAGATGTTAGTTCTCACCAAATGAACCACTATATCAAACTAAAATAAAAATTTAGCATTTTATGCGGAGTGAAATAAGTCAAGCAGAGAAAGCCAATTACCTTATGGTCTCACTTACGTGCTGAGCATAAAGAAAAACATGGAGGACATTGTGAGAAGGAAGGGAAAGGGGAATAAGGGGAAACCAGAGGGGGAGATGAACCATGAGAGACTGTGGACTATGAGCAACAAACTGAGGGTTTAGGAAGGGTGGGGGTGGGGGGCTGGGCGAGTCTGGTGGTGGGTATTGAGGAGGGCACGTATTGCATGGAGCACTGAGTGTGGTGCATGAACAATAAATCTTGTAACACTGAAAAAATAAAATAAACATTTTTGGGGGAAAAAATTTAGCATTTTATGAAAATAGATAGCTCATCCTCAAATTTATGTTATGATGAAAAGCCAGGAATGTCCAGGACACACACATTAGAAAAAAACTAGTAAGAAGAGGATTCAACCAACTGGAACTCATGACTTAGTACAAAAACATGGTGTTCAAATTCATAGGATATTGGTACAAAACCAAACAGACCAGTGGAAGAAAACAGATAGCTTATTAAAAAGATTTTATTATATATAGAGTATTGAAATTTGACAGGTGGAACTACAGAACAGTCGAGACAGAGTGGTCTGTTTGATGCACAGTGTAGGAAAAGATACCTACACAGAAAAGGTTTAAATTATACCCCTACCTCACACCACACACACACACACACACACACACACACACACACACACACACACACACACTTTAGACAGATAAAGCCTTAAATAATGAAAAGCAAATTAAAAAAAATATTTTACAAAAATGTATAGGGGTAAATTTTATATCACCACATAGTGAAAGATTTCTTACACAAAAAAGATATCTACATGGCTTGCTTCCTCATTTAATAAGTTCTCTACTCTAATGTCACTTTACCGTAAAGGCCTTCTTTGACCACCAGATATAGAATACTAGCCCCTACACTTGATGCTTGATATTCTCTATATCATAAGCCTGTTTTATTTGTCATCATAGAAATTATTACCACTGTTGAGATGGGAGTAGGAACTTTGTCTATTGTATTCACTTCTCTGTCCCCAAGATCTAGTACCTCGTACATAGTATTCTTTCAATAACATTTGTAGAATTATAAAAATACAAAAAAACTTTAAAAAGTATTAATAAATTTAGCACAGTGAGCTGAAATTTTTCTATAAAAATCTTCATAAACATAGAAATAGACCATATATGAAAGATATTTACATTCCCCCTAAGAGGGAATGTAAATTCCTCTTAAAGTCCAGAATACATAAGGATATGTGCAAATCTATTAGAAAAGAACAATAAAAGATAGGATTTAATCAGACTATGCACAGAAAAGAAGATCTACCTGGCAAGAGACATGAAAATGTATACCACATTAAGTACACAACAACTTTATTGACAAATGGTAACAGTAAATTTGCCACTTCCAGCACGACTTGGAAAAATCAAGTGAGGCTTACCCACCTGAAGCACAGAGAAGGAAGCAAGTGCACTCAAGACCTACCTCAGAGATCTCAGCTACATTCTTCAACAGCGATGGAGGGTCCAGTTTATAAGGGGCAGAACAGAACATATGAAAGAGTGAAGTCCCCCTGGCTTTGTAAGCATGACATCCACTCTCCAGACCTCGCCTGCCATAAATATCCTGGACTACTTCTACATGTAAACTAATCTGGGTAAGTGCCCAAACCACCTCATCTGGGCCAGGTTTATCTCCTCAATCTCATAAGTATACAATCTATGATTTGATTGCAAGTTACCCTACGTTACGCCTAGACATGAACTAATTTCGTCCAGCTTCCTCACCCACCCAAGGCTAACATTGTTTCATCCAAAATAGAATCAGAAGAAAAAACACATTCTTCTTGAATACACAAGCAATGATTACCACAGTTGACCACACACTAGGCCGTAAAACAAATCCCACAATTTTTCAGATGAAAGGTATCATACAGGTCATGTTCTCTGACCACAACACAATTAAGTTAGAAGTTGCACATAGGAAAAATAAAATGCCTATTAAGAACTCATTGGTCACAAAATAAAAGGTAGGAAATTTAAAATTTTGTAGAGATTAATAAAAATCAAAATGCTATATTTAAATTTAGGGACATTGGTTAAGGCCTCACTGAACAGAATATACAGCCTTAACTGTTCATGTTGGAAAAGAAGACTAAAAAATTAAAGGGTAAATGTCTAACAAAAAATTAGAAACAAACAATAAGCCCGCAGAAAGTAAAGGAAATCATTGGAAATATGAAATAGAGACATCCCATAAACGTAAGTCAGATCTTTGAAAGGTGACAACACAGATGTATTACCTCTGGTAATACTGGGAGACAAGAAGAGACAGGGAATACATAAATAATATGAATGATAAAGGGGACAGAATACTAACAATGCAATTGAAATTAAAAAGGTAGTAAGTAAATATTATCAACAACCTTATTCAAATGTAATGAAAACCTACGTGACAAATTACTAGGGAAAGGTAGCCTAATGAAACTAACCTGTGAAGACATGAAATGTCTGAATGGCGTTGTAACTATTAAGGAATTTGGAGAATTGCAAAAGCTTAAGAGAGTAACATAGATCAAGATGGTTTTACAAATGAGTCTTACCAAAACTCTCAAAAATTAGTACAGTTGGCAACTTGCATACCCTATAACCCATCAATTCCACTCATAGCAGTTTAGCTAAGGGCATTGCTCACACATGTGCACTGTGAGATGCCCACAAGAACAATCAAAAAGCAAAACATTACAAACAATGCATATTCCCTCTGCTGGTGAATATTTTTAAAATTACATTTTATTCACACAACTGAGTGTGAGAATGAAGAAACTATAACTGCCTGCAGCAACATGGATGAATCTTATATAATGTTTAGTAAAATTAAGTCTCCAAAATCATTCAATATGATACTCTTTTCATGAAGTTCAAAAAGCTAAAGCAAACACACACACAAATACACAATTCCTAAAAAGCAAGGACATAATAAACACTTTAAAATTCAGGGTCATAAGAGGCAAAGAGAGAGGTTTAAAAGTTCAGGGGTGTCCGTGACATTATTTATAAACAGGCAAATAAAAATATGATCATTTTTTCTAATTATGATTTTTATATCATGAACCTAGGAATATAATAAATGTAATTCCTTTTGCCTGAGATCCTAAGGGAAATAAAGGGGAGTAGCTCTATCTTCTGCTCTCCTAGTAACAAATATTAACCAGATATTTTATACAGGGAAATGAAATAAAGAGGGATTAATGTTTCATCCCTCCCAGGCTGACAAATATTTAAGATGGATAACATCCACATGTTAGTGTAGATATGGTGAAAAGTAAACCTTAATGTTAATCTGAGAGCATAAAATTTATACTACTTTAGAGAACTATGTAGAAATACCTTAAAAAGTTAAAGTTGCACTTGCCCTATGAGTTACAAATTTCATTACATAATTCCCATACAACTACTCAAAGGAGACAAGTACAAGGACCATTCCCCGCACTATTGTTTACAACTGCAAAAATGTAGAAATGCCCATATATTCATAAGAAGGAAATGGATAAATTACAGTTTATTCCTATAAAATTGCAGTTTATTCCTACATAACTGGTAAAGCGTGTGAACTAAATTTGCATGCATTAATATCTCCAAAACATAAGCTTATATGAGAAAAATGAAGTTGCAGCAGGATGCACACAGTATGATTCCATTTATGTAAAGTTTGAAAGTACACAATACAATGTCAGTTGAGTGTTAGACTCTTGGTTTCATCTCAGATGATGATCTCAGGGTCTTGAGATCAAGCCCCACATTGGGCTAGTGCTCACCAGGGAGAGATTCTCACCCTCTCCCTCTGTCCCTCCCCCAGCTCACGCATTCTATCAAATAAATATTTTTTTAAGTACACAATACAATTTCGCATAATGTTTATGAATCTAGTCCATGTGCAGTAAAAAGCCAAAAACCCATGGGTGGATATAACTAACTCCAGAAGAGAGATTACCTGATTAGCTTTGAGGAGGCAAAAGAGGAAAGGGTTACAAGGATGAGGTTTTGTGGGGATCTTTAATGTTTCATTTCTTTCAGATAAAAATAAGATGTGAAAAGGAACCATGATAAAATAACATCTGTTAAATCCAAATTGTGCACACTGTGTTTGTTACATTTTTAAATTTTTCTGTAGGTTTGAATTGTTTCAACAATGAAATTTAGTTGAATTCTATAACAAAATAATTTAACATCTCAAACTTTACCTAAAGTCCCAGTAACCACGATTAGGTCCAGTAAGAATTTATAGCACACACAGAAAGGAATCACTGGAATCCTTGGAATGGTAAAAAATGTCCAGTTTTGCTTGTAATTATTTGACTAACCTAGCCTAAACTATGACATAAAAGAGATTTTGGTAAAAGTACTTAGCCTCCTATAATACAAATTTTTATCAATCATCAGGGAACGGCAGAAAGTACTTTTTTGTAACAGATGGTTGAGGTTATATTAAACCTAAACAAACTAAAATCATTCATAGATGAGCAATTTCAAAACACTGAGAGTAATTAAATCTTCAATTTTTGTAGTATGATTTTTTTTTGAAAATGTGTGAGCTCCAGAGAAAATTTCAGAAGCAATGAAGGGGAAATTATAAATGTAACTTATACATTTAAATATGGGTCATATGTACAACTGAACTACCATGATTCTCATGTTATTTCCATTTCAAAAATTAACGCTATAAAAAAATCATGTGCTTCAATTTCAATCATGATATTGAGTCATCACACTACAGCTACGGACAAGTCTCAACTTGGATTTCTACTGCTTCCTCTTTCAAGAAGCAGGAAGGAAATTTTATAATCTCTGAAAAGGATACATCCTTTGTTACTACTGACGGCATCTCTACAATATGGTATATGCCAACATTCACTGGAATAATTTGTTAGAAGTATTATACTTCATATTCTATACTGGGAAAAAAAGCTTATTAAAGGAATTTGCCAGAGAATAATTTCAAATAAAATAAAGGCACTCCCAAAAAGAGGGAAGGGTGCAATCCTGTCTCTAAAATAAATAAGTTTATATACCTTATCTATTAAACAAAACAACTAATGAATTGTAAAATCAAACCTAGCTAATTCAGTCATGAGTTGTATTAAAATCTCAATGTAAAATTCAGGGTCAGAATTCGCCAAAACAATTCCTATAAAATGGCTGACTCACCATAGCAGCTGTCACAAAGAACCATAAATGAATTGTAAAGTCAAAAAAATATAAAATCCTTTTGCGAAAACTGAATTATTTTTCAAATCTCTTTATTTTAGTGAATATTTGAATTAATTTTGCTAAACAAATCCTTTTTCCACTTCGAACAACATTTGAAGGCATATAAATACTATACAGTCACATACCTGACTGTAGACAACCCTTAGATGAGAATATCCACTTTAGAAGACCCAATCCAATTCATTAACCTCTTCAATCTATGCTTGCCCCCAGAGCCTCTGTCCACTCATCTCTTCCTCCAGCAAATATTCAATAAGTACTTACCATGTGCCACATATTATACTAGGTGGGAATATTTAGTGGATGATGATGATGTTATGTCCAGACACCATTTAAGCACTCTATAATTCCTACTTTCATGAAGATTACAAACTAGTAGGGAAGGGACAACTAAGAAATGATTACAAGTATAATACATACTAAAAAGGAATCTTCGGAGAGTCAAAATGACAGGGGAGATGGTCTGAGAGTCAGGGATGAGGTTTCCAAGAAGGCACAAGAACACTCTCAGTTTCCAGCAATCACCTTCTCTTGCTCCAGCTGCCTCACACAGCTTGTCTCAGGAAGCCGAGGCCGTACCCCTACGGACTTGACTTAGTCCTTTCCTTCCTCTTACCCCTCTCTTCCCCACATCCTGATCTACCCTTTGGTAATGAGCCCGTGTTTGGCCCCCATCTCCAAATGTGGGCAGATATACTTGATCCATTCAATATGCATAGGCTCCTATGGGCACTCAACGCAGTTGCTTCCTTGTGTCGTGTAAATAAAAAGCCAAGAGAAGCAGCAGTTGCCAATGGAAAGCCACTCTCCTCCCAAATTCTTACATGGCACTCCTTCCTCTCAATCTGTTCTCTTTTATCACAGAGAAGAAAATGAGGGCAGAAGGGTATGGAGGAGGGAATGAAAGAAGAGAAAAAGAAGAGGAAGTAAAAAGGGAAGAAAAGGAGAAAGAGAGAAGAGCATCACTGGCAAGTTTGTGATCAATTTTAAAAGCACAGAACTTTGACATGCCTTTTCCTCCCTCCCGTTGTTTTTTCCCTTCTTTCTTTCGCCCTTCTCCTTATGTCCCTTTTTATCTCCTGTGGCTATCAGTACACATACATGCACAGTTTAAAACTTCTATCATGGTATTGCTAGAAGCAGAGATCTTCCACCACACAGATCGCATAGCAATGCAAACGTCAGCCCCCGGATGCAAGAAATGCTTCATAGTTTTGAGGTCCCTTTGTCCCTTAAGTAAAGCCGACCAAACTTCTCATCTCAGGTGTGTTACAGGTGTAGAGCGAGAAGAGGGCAGCTCTTATATTTCTGCCAAATGCCATTGGCACTGGTTACCTCTACTGAATTTTATATCACTATTTGGCCTTTGCTTATTATTTCGATGTTCCTCCCCTCTTCACCCCATGCTATTGGACACTGCCCTAACCCCTTCACACACACACCCAAATAGCAACCACCCAAAGTTATCTACTTACATGTGTCTAGCAGACTAGAGTGAAATTTTGATGCAATCGGAGTTGGAGGGGGCGGTTACCTACCAGAGCAATATAAAGAACATTAGACAAAGAACGTTAGACACTCCTGCTTTTCAAATCTCTTAGCTACTCCTGAAACTGGAAACTTTTGCCCGGCCACCCTCCTTCCCTATAGGAAGTTGCTAACTGTCTTGTCTTCCCTCACCTAGTTTCATTCAGCTTCTCATTCTCAGGATGCCTAGGGAAACTCAAACTTCTTATCTTGCCATTCAGAGCAATTGGTTTGCCTTTGCCTCAATCCTATCCCTGGCTTCTTTTTTTTTTTTTAAGATTTCATCTATTTACTTGAGACAGAGAGACAGTGCAAGTGGGGAGGGGCAAGGGGAGAGGAAGTCTGAAGCAGATTCCACACTGAGCACAGAGCCTGACATGGAGCTTGATCCCACAACCACAAGATCATGACCTGAGCTGAAATCAAGTGTCGGACACTTAACCAACTGACTCACCCAGGTGCCCCTAGCTCAGACTATTTTTATACCGAAAGACCATTCCACAAACCAAATGGTCCCTCACCACACTTAAGAAATTCATTTGTTTCATTGCAGAGGAATTCCTTCCTCGTGCTTAAGCTAACAGGTTCTTTTTTCTTCCTTGTTATAATTTTGAAAGCATAATTGTACATAAAAATAAGGCAAAAGCAAACAAATCAATCTCAAAGGGATAATACTGAAAGGTAAAATGTGCTGCAATAAATATGTCTAAAAGTTCTGCCTAGTGCCTTGTGGTAACAGTGCTTTATTAAAATAATTATAATGGAATTCCCTCCAACAAATTCAAGTTTATATCTAATGCTATATATGTGTTGTGTGTACCCATCAGTTTCTAAAATAGCAATAAAAAGTCTAGTATATGGCAAAAATACAATATGAGGAAAAAATAAAAAGAATGTTAAGACTTTGGCTAACAGACAAGCCAGGCATGGCAGAAACCTCAGAACTGCAGGCATAGTTACGGCTCCTGGAAGCTAAATACATTATGCATGGGGCACCTGGGTGGTTCAGTGGGTAAAGCCTCTGCCTTCGGCTCAGGTCATGGTCTCAGGGTCCTGGGATCGAGCCCCACATCGGGCTCTCTGCTCAGCGGGAAGCCTGCTTCCCCCATCTCTCTCTGCCTGCCTCTCTGCCTACTTGTGATCTCTCTCTCTCTATCAAATAAATAAATAAAATCTTAATAAATAAATAAATAAATACATTATGCGAGTCTGTTAGGGAGTGGGGGAGTAGGAGGAGTGTGGGGGAGCGTGGAGAGGTGCTGGTTGAAAAAGTGAGGATAGTAAATGTGAGAACAGCTAAAGTAGCCACTGAAATGACAACCATACAAAACATCAGTGTGGTACATTTGTTCTGCCTTCCATGGAAACTCTTAATTGATTAATCGGCCAACTTAATGAGCAAACTGTAACCTAGCAGTCTGTCCCATCCAACCCTACAGTGATCCAATGCACAATGTCTTAGGAAAGAACCAAGAAAGAAAGCCAGGCTGGAGCTAACCAAAACTATATATCATGGCCTGGGAAAGTGTCAATGAATCCAGAACCAACACCTTTTGAAATACGTTACAGCAAAAAAGTATCAAGACCTGACAGGTGTTCATTAGAAGGTTGAAAAGGAGGGGAAGATGAGAAGTAATGCTGACTCAGAGTATGTTTAAAATTCTGAATTAATGCAGGTAGTTATGCTATGCTTAGGAATTATATACTCAAATGCAGCATGATCGAAGATAACTTAAATCTGCAAAGCTCTAAATTGAAAGCAAGTTTTTAATTTGGCGAAGAGGCCTTTTCCCTCCACTAACGTCAAGTCAGAATGCGGCCATTTCAGTGATGGACCCAGCTGCAACATTCAGTGCATTTGTCACAACTAATTATTTGGCCACATTTTGGTGTCATGGGTTTCTCGATAAGAATGATAGGAAATTTGACCAATGATAGCTTCACAGTTTTGGTATTCAACATCCCAAAGAAAGAAGGATTCAAACTCTATCTGTTAGTGTCATATATCTTTTTCTAACAAACTGAGTCAAAGCTAGCTCGCATTTTAAGAAAGAAGAAAGGAAGAAAAGTAGGGGAGGAAGGAAGAAGGAGGAAGGAAGACAGAAAGGCTGGGAGGGAGAGAAGAAGAGAGGGAGGGAAGGAAGGAAGAGAGGAAGGAAAGGGAGGGAAAGAGGAAAGAAAGAATGAAGAAGCTCATTTTTAAAAATATACACATGACTGCATGTTTTGTGGCCATTTTCATTGAGACTACCATATGCGGAAAGTGTCTAATTATAATAACTCATTTTTCTCCAACACATTTTAAATATAAGAAAGAAACTATAATCAACCATTTTTATAATTTTGACAGAATCAAAATATTTTCCTGGTTTCAAAGATGAAATACAGGCAATCTGTGGCATGCAGAGCCTTCCCAAGAGAACATTTCCAGTGGCACACTTAGGAAAATTGCAGATGAGGAAAAAATTTATTGCTGGCATCCTTTGGTTATCCTTTTCCCTCTTTTAACTGAATATTTTGTTATGCTTTTGGTCTGTTGAAATCCCCCAGCTAAATTCACTTTTCACTAAAGTGCCATATAACAGAAAATAATCCTTTCTTCAATGAAAACTCCCATTCTTTTATATATAACAATCAAAAAAGCAATCTGACTGAAGACATTCACACTAAGTAAAGATGGGTTTGATACAAGTCTAAATATCAAAGGTATATTTTCTAGCCGAACAATTGATGATATTGTATGCGTAGGAAGGTCTTTTTGTCTATTCGTCTCATTTTGTTTTGTTTCTGCTTTTGTTTTGCTTGTTTGTTTGGCCCGAAAACTTTCAAAGCACCTCCTGCTTACTCTGACAGAGTAGTCTCATTCCATGTATTTTAAGAGTAATTATGCAATAATTCAATAGATTTTTTTTTTAATTCAATAGATTTTCTAATAGGTTGTTAACTTTTGCTAAAAACCCACAATGTATCACTCTGTTTGTAGCACTCTGGCCTTGTCTCAACCTCCACAGCACTTGTCCCTCTCTTGATCACGTCAAGCGCTATGGAACACAAGTTGTGAATTTTCAGCCTCACTCAGTCAGGAGTTAGAGTGAGAAAGCCTTGTCCCATTTTCCCTGTAGGCCAGCCAGAGAGACTCCTGCTCATCCACTTGCTCATCCCATTACTAAAGTTCCAAACCCATAACACGCTAGCCCAGCTCATGTGAATAATTTTCTGCCTGTCCACATGTTCTCTTCTGCTGAATTAGAGCCCTCCCTGAGTACATCTCTCTTGGGAGCCCTTGCCTTTGCATCACTTTCAGAAGCCGGGGTTCTGTAAGCATCCTACCTACCACCTTGAGCAAACCAAACATACTCAGCCCAAGTCTCTTTATCTCTCTCACGTGGCTAACATACCTCATAAGTCTATGTAGAGTACATGACCAAATGTATACCAGTTACTCCGCGTAGCGCCTAACATAGTAAATGAAGTAGCTTTGACTTCCCTTCTAAATAAGAGAGGTCTGTCGTAAGAAAATGTTAAGCGGAAGTTTCTACTGCGCCAATGGTTTATTTGGTAAGTGTCAATTAAACATTTTAGTTGCAAAATCCCTAAATAATAGATACTTGTTTTTTCTGTTTCTCCAAAACCTGTTTAAAAAAAAACCAAATAAACACAAAGCTCCATTCCCAGATTTGTGAATATTTAAAATGATATGAGAAGATTCTGGGAAGAGATAGCAGTGGAGGCATAGTTTTGGAATCTCCCCGAATCCCCCGTAAACAATAAGCAAAGACTCAAAACCCTCAGACAATATCTACAACAAAATTAAGTGACAGAGTATCCTTACAAATCCCAAAATATGAGTCAGTGGCCACAAGGCCACCAAAAGTGGAAAGAACCACGTGGCATCTGAAACTGTTGAGGAGAAAACAGAGGTAAGGCACAGGGGATTTCTGAAGGCCTGGAGAACTTGAGAAATCAAACATTGCCAAGAACTACTCATTGGAAAGCTCCCGGGGCCAGCTATCAACAGCCACCAAACCTTCAAGTGGGCTCTGCCGGCTCTGCTCCATGGATGAGAGCAGTGGGGTCACAGTAAGTTGTGACTGTGCTGAGCTAGCCTCACCCCATGAACTCCTTAAAGCAACCCAATGAAACTGCCTTCCCAGACAAAACTCCGCACTAAGGAGAGACTCACCAGCAGAGTACCAACTGAAGAGGAAAGGTGCTACGGAGATGGTGGGTTGGTAGGAAGAGCATGGCCATTCTATGTATAGAGTTTAGGAAAAGCTTCAGCAGTAAGAGAATACTGGAACAGACTGTAGGGAAATACAGGAGTGGGTTAGCTTCCCAAGACCGCTGGAGCAAACTGCTACAGACTTACTGGCTTAGAGCAACACAGACTTATTCTCTCACAATTTAAGAAGCCAGAAGTGAATTCAACAGCCTCACTGGGCTAGACTCAAGCTGTAAGCAGGGCTGGTTCTTTCTGTAGGCTGGAAGGGGCAATCCATCTCCCTTGCCTTGTCCAGCTTCTAGAGGCCACCTTCTTCTCTTGGCTCAGGGCTACTCACTACTCACTCTAGGTTGCTTTGGTCATCACATCCACTACTCCTCTCTGATCTCCTGCCTCCCTCCTCTAAGGACCCTTGTGATCACACTGGTCCCACCAACATACTCCCAGATAATCTTCCCATCTTAAAATCCTTAGCCACATCTTCAAAGTCCTTTTTGCAGTGTAAGGTAACATATTTACAAAGTTCAGATTAGGATTTGGACATCTTTAGGGGGGATATTTTTTCTTTTTTTTTTTAAAGATTTTATTTATTTGACAGAGAGAAACACAGCAAGAGAGGGAACACAAGCAGAGGGAATGGTAGCGGGAGAAGCAGGCTCCCTGCTGAGCAGGAAGCCCTATGCAGGGCTCGATCCCAGGACGCTGGGATCATGACCTGAGCTGAAGGCAGAGGCTTAACGACTGAGCCACCCAGGCACCCCTTTGGGGGGGATATTATTCAGCCTACCACATGGAACACACGAAGACTAATCTTTTTGTATGAAAGTCAAAGTAAGATATGCCTTCCACTTGCTTAAAGCTATAATGGGTTATTATGTTCATATTTTCACTAAAACATAAATTAACTACTTCCTCAGGGCTCTCAAAAAAAGTTCAGTGTTTTGAAAACAGTCACTGCACTTTGGAGACTTTAACTATAATACTAGAACTTAAGCAGAAGACATTTGAAAGATGAGGAGAGGTTTAAAGACAAATATCTATTCATTTCAAGTCATTTCAAAACCTACTGTTTTCCTGGAAAAGTTTAATTAGGATGCCAAATTGTGTCAAAATAAAAAAAGAAATACACTTTACATCAAAAATCAGTATGTCTGTTTCACCTGTACTAGCTAATGACTGTCAAGACACAAAGAACATACATTTATGAATCAATGTTTTACATATCTTCATGTTGTTTAGCATTCGTTTGTTAACTTAAGTAATATCTCATATGATTTACAGAAAACTGTTTGCTAACCTTCAGTCCTTGCTACAAAATATAGTAGGTGGAAATGTGAAAATATTTTCATGTACTCATGAAACATGAAAGACAATGTATTGTATTAAAAACTAATAATTAGGGATGCCTGGGTGGCTCAGTTGGTTAAGTGACTGCCTTCGGCTCAGGTCATGATCCTGGAGTCCTGGGATCGAGTCCCATATCAGGCTCCCAGCTCTGTGGGGAGTCTGCTTCTCCCTCTGATCTTCTCCCCTCTCATGCTCTCTCTCTCTCTCTCAAATAAATAAAATCTTTAAAAAAAAAAAAAAACCTAATAATCGGCCTTCATAGTAGAAACAAGATAGAATTTAAAGAAAAAAACTTAAATGTATACATATACACATAAATCTGTACACACACATAAGATTTCAAAATCTCACCTAATGTCTTATGAAGAGAGACATATTCAAGTCCTGACTCTAGAATCAAATCTTCTCCATGCATGCGACTCATTAGCACTATGATCTTAGTTGTAATGAGTTGTAAATTCATTTTCCTATCTGTAAAATGGGGATACTATATGCACCACCTCTTACATTAGTGAGGATTAAATGAGATTATGTGACATGAAATCTATGCAGGACTTAACCAGCGGGTAAGTCTTTCAACAAATATATGCTACTACTTTTATCATTTACTCTTCAGACTCAAATTTTAAGATTTTAAGATTTATTTTATTTATCTATTTGAGAGAGAGAGAGAGAGAGCATGAGCAGGGGGAGGGGCAGAGGGAGAGGGAGAGCGGATCTCAAACAGACTCTGTGATAAGCATGGAGTATAATTCAGTGCTCGATCTCACGACCCTGAGATCATGACCTGAGCTAAAACCATGAGTCAGACATTTAATGGACTGAGCCACCCAGGTGCCCCACAAATTTTAAGATTTTACATAAATCATCTTCCCCATCATCTTCACAGATCACTGAGAATTTGAAACACAGAAGCCAGAGTGTTGTGGTTAAGTTAAAATGTTAAGTCCTATCAGGTCTCTCCTCTGGTTTCTAACTCATGCCAAGTGAAAGCAGAAGTTCTTACAAGGGCCTAGAAGTTTCTGCAGTCTCTCTGAGGGCTTTTACTCCTCATCCCCCTTAGTCCCTCTTCCCCTGTTGCCTTTCCTGCCGATGATGGGAATGCTAGTTCCTTTGTGCCTCAGGGCATTTACCTGTGCTCTTCTGTCTGGAACACTTAGCCCCAGAGATTTACCAGTGCCTTCCTTCTTTCACATCTTAAGCAAAAGGCCTTCCCTCTTTACCCAATGAGCATTCCTAACCATTTTTTGTTTTTTCTTCAAAGAACTTCCTCTGTTTCTATTATATGTTAAAAATTACCTATTTATCTTATCTACTGCCTGTCCTCTTCACCTATATATCAAGTCTAAGAAATCAGGAAATTTTGTCTCATTTATTCATTGCCCCATCCCTTTGCCTAGAACAATGTCAAAGGCATTCAGGTACCCTATTTAAATTGACGTTTTCACTTTTGTTCTGTTCAGAGCCCAGTCATTCACTACAAACGTCTATGATTGCACGAACAGTGTCCTCACATCTACTACATTCCACAGGCGGAAACGGGTAGTTTGTGGGGCTTCTAAAAATGTTTACACATACCTAGATTATATACTTTCCTTCTCAATTCTCACAAAGCAAGACCAAATGTGATTAGAATATCTCCTATAATGAAACAAGTTGCAAACTTCTCACTGTAATTTATCAAAATTGTTCTTCTCTCTCAGAACTGTCATCTCTTGCCGTTATAATGTTTTATTCTGTTTAATCACACATATCGCATGTGATGCTCCCAATGACTTTCTGGGGGATATATACAATCCCTGTTTTACAGATGAGGAAGTAGCGTCTCAAAAAGTTTAAGGAGCCTGACAGACAGTTAGAAAGTCTCATTAGGAGTGATTTGAAATTAGAGCCGTCTCTCTCCAAAGTCTATTCTTGGTACTCTGTTAAATGGCCTCTTCAACTGTAGAAGACTGGACATTATTTCCAAAGAATCTTGAAGTCTAGAACCACATTGTTTCTTAAATCCTTAGAGACATATTAGTATTTGAAATATGTGTGAAAGTATTGCTATTCTGTACAATTTCTCATAAAGACAAATGTTTTGGTTCCCTGTTTCTTATAAAATATACAAACTTCAAATATAGCTTTGCAGCAAAACATTGTATCACTGTAGAAGGCAGTCATCACTTCTGCTATTAAAGGGATGGCATAAAAATCATCAGTATATCCATTTAAATTTAAGTTGGATCCAAGTAGAAACTGATTAATAAAGTTGACTGAGTGAGTCAACAACTGGAATAAAGCCACTTTCAAAAGAATATAGACCACACTGAAAAGAGGGGTAGAAAAAAAGCCCACTTGAGTCCACATAGATTCTCTGTACTAAGAAAGAAATTAAAATAAAAATGGCGATAACACCCCCTGTGTGAAAAAGAAGCTTTCAGGGAGAGTATATCAGATCTCATATAATGCTCTCAGAGTTAAGAGTCGAATCGGCATCAATGGATTCTAGAGGGGTTCATTAGTCTGACAAGTCACATGTATATTGCATCTTGTTAAAGAAAAAACGCTCAATCAGAAAGAGCATTACTTGAAGCCCAGCCAAGGAGGTTACTAGTTTAAAGGAGTACAGTCTATATTTTATTCCTGCATTTTTACTGAGATCAGTATTTTAGCCTCACAAACATCTTTCAATTTATTTCCACTTCTTCCTTTTATGGGTTTCTGAAAAGTATCAGAGCTCAATTTCTCCACTTTTATAATATGCTCTTCAGGTTAGCATATTATCTTTTTTATGAGTTTCAACATAATCATAACAGAAGTAGATGGTCATGTTGAGGTGAACATATTATATAAATTAACTTCCAACAATCTCCAAGGATATTTTGTAGCCAGGGATTCATACTATTTCCCTACTTAAAAAAGAAATCTAAAATATATCCCTGGGACGCCTGGGTGGCTCGGTTGGCTAAGCATCTGCCTTCAGCTCAGGTCATGATCTCAGGGTCCTGGGATGGAGCCACATGTTGGGCTCCCTTACTCAGCAGGGAGTCTGCTTCTCCTTTTCCCTCTGCCCCCAACTCATGTTTGCTCGCTCTCTCTCTAGTGCTCATTTTATTTATTTGAAAGAGAGAGAGATCACAAGTAGGTTTTATGGTTTAAGAGATCACAAGTAGGCTGAGAAGCAGGCAGAGAGAGGGGGAAGCAGGTTCCCTGTGAGCAGAGAGCCCGATACGGGACTCGATCCCAGGACCCTGAGATCATGGCCTGAGCTGAAGGCAGAGGCTTTTAACCCACTGAGCCACCCAGGTACCCCAAAATAAATAAAATCTTAAAAAAAAGGTACATTCTTCTAAAATAAAATAAAATAAATAAAATAATAAAATAAACTATCCCTAATATTTGCCCAATTATAGTTTTCTCAAAGATAGTAATCATGTGCCTAATTGGCAAATCACTTTATCTTGTACTTCATACTGCATTTACTGATTAATAACTATTCACCATCTAAATTATAATATACAAATATCTCAAAACAAGAAAAAGCTAAAGATGTTAAAGTGACAATTACACCTCCATCAGAAACCACAAAATCTAATAGGAAAGACAAGTCTATTTTTTCCTATCTAGGGTAACTCTTCAGGAGGAACTGGCCTTTGCCCTTTTCTTCATTTACAATTGATAGAGGCACCAGTTCATGTATGATATAGATCAGTCTGTCTATCTTACTTAACCCTAGTTGCTCTACGTCACAGACCAGGCAGATGTGGAAGCAAGTCTCAGCTTCAGCTAGTCATTAACTTCCAGTCCCTTAGAATCAGCTCCTGTTCCAACATGTTGGAGAACCTTGGCCCAAATGATTTCCACCAAGTTCTGTTATGAAGATTGAGATTTTCTTGCCACAGTGAGAAAAGGTCATCAAAACTACTGTGGACAAGGAGTGGAAATCCTTAAGGAATCAACTAAATTCCGCCATAAGATTAACAGATTTTATTATAAATTACATTTACTTTAAAAAGAACCAACTAGCCAAGAGCAAACGTATTCATTAGAAAACCCGTCCCCAAGGCATGTCTGTATACAGTGAAAATAGGCACTTCCTGAAAGACAAGGAACAAATAAAAATAGTTGACCTATAAATGTGAAGCTTCACCACACTGATGGGATGATTTATTCTGATCTTCAGATACTATAATGAAGCTCAAATTCACAAATAATTCTAGCTGCAACTGTTCATTTACTATCTTGACATTGGTGATATCACTACCAACAATGACTTGCTAGATTTGGATTAAATGTATGTCTTTTATAATTTGAAGACCATCTCACTAAGACGACCCTAACTGCTAACTTTTCGGCAATTTTGTTATGTTCACTTAAGTGCAGGGCATTTAATTGTCCCTTTAACCCTCATAACAAGAGCATTAGAATTTTCCTCAGGGAGTTATCCTGAGGTCTAATGAGTCGATATATAAAAAGTGTTTAGATCTTGGCTCATAATAAGATTTTAAAAAGTGCTATTTGGTAAGTGGAATTATTATCCACATTTGAAAGTTAAAGAGAACACTTAAGTTGTAAAGCTTCCAGAATCCATGTTCTTGTCCATAATTCTGCGGTCAGTGTGAATTGCATGCAATTAGAAATCATGAACGTAAGAGAGGAAGCCCATCTCTTTAACATCCAGTTCCCTTCCCATACAATTTCGTTCCTGTGGTATTTTTTCCTCACTAACCTCCATTTCATACCCTCTCTGACAGTATGTTTTCTTGCTCTGGACACCCTTGAGTCTGTGCACAAGCTCTTCCTTACTTCTAGAACAACTTCCAGGAATGCATCTCTTATCTTATGTCTAATTGTGTGTTTCAACATCCACCTCTTCTCTGAAGCTTTCCGAAGCTTGCTTCACCTCTTTTCAATCTCTAACCTACTTGTATAATCCCTGACCTCTTAATATTCTTCTTCTTTTTTTTCCTTTTGTATTGAGAAGTATGCTTGGAAACACATCCATTATTCTCTCTACTGGATTTTTAGGAAGTAGCAACTGTATCTGAAATCTCAGCTGTTGCTTTCTACAAAGCTCCAACTTATTATAGATTGTAAACTTCTGAGGACACCTGCATCAGGAAGCTACAGTTTGGCAAACATGTCCCCAAAATGGTACTCTTATCAAACAAAACGATTTTAAAAATTTGATTACAATATTCGAATTCTTCAATATACTAAACGGTGTATAATTGTGAAATTATGTCTTTTCTCTTCATTGAACAGGTGTGAAGTTCAAAAGCAAAAGCATACCTTCTATCCACTAATACATTTATGCTGTGCATCTGATAACTGAAACAGAGTGTGCAATGACATGAGCAGTGCACAACATTCAAATAACAAATCACCTCAGTATTTAGAAAGCATTGTGCTATGAATCAAAACCCTCATTAGAATCATAAAATATTTTGCTTATGTTACATCAGAGTGACTGTGAAATATTACATGCATTTTCAATAAGAAGTTAGGTAGAAATTTCCTGGTGCTGGATTTACATCTGATACATATTACTATGTCAGTCTTACACCCTAGAAGGATTCCTGCTATGAAGAGTGAGTGTGATCCATGAACAACAGCTTTGCTGCCCATTCTACAACAAGTCCTGATGGGATAGCAGGTAGACGATTTATCTTGTCTCCATCTCAATTTTCTCATCTACAAAATGGGTGGGTTGACACAATCCCAACTCGTTTCCAAATCCTATCAAAAATCCCTAAATATTCTGTATAATTTTCAAAAGATTAGTAAAATAATATTCCTAAGAATGATTTAATTTAGTTACCAGATATGTATATTTGATATGATGTTCATACTTTATAATTGAAACTTTCATAATTGAAAATTAATGCTACAGTGCTATGCTCTTGATAAAATTATATTTTAGGCTGTGCTACTCTAAGCAGTCTTGTAATTTATCCTATTCGGAATGTTTTTATAATAAGTATTTCCTTGATCTTTATAGAAAAATAATCTTTCTATTAAGAAAACTTTAGGGGAGAAACTGATAACGTGCAAATGTTGCACATCACTTTCCATTGGGCATTTTTTAATTAATTATTTCTTTAAAGTGGTTACAAAAATTAAATACATTTCAGAGAGGCGGGAGTGTTTTATTCTGTTATTAGAGTGCAAATTTTCCTACCAAATTCTCCTTCCCTTTGCTTCTGGGGCTCTGTTTTCCATACTCAACTTAGAACTGTTGCATGAACTAAGAGACATAACAGAGAGCAAACACAAATATATTAGAGTAAATCATACCCATTTCCAAGCATGGATATTAGCACAGTTTTTATGAAGATTATGTTTTTTTACAATGATCTCTGCCCACGTAACTGCCTATCAATGCTTTTGGAAAACATCTTCAGACAGGAAAGTCATTCAACACTGAAGACCAGGGTGCTAGGGAGGAAAAATGACTTGTTGCAAATAATCATTTTGGATCATTCTGGAGATTTATTCAACCAGATGCTCCCAGGTCCTGCTCTCTGACAGGGGTGCGGGAGTGCAGCTGTAGGATCCGCCTTTGCAATGCTGTCAAAAACAAGAGCTTATAAACACTTTTTTAATGGATTTTTTTAATGGAAAGGAAAATATTGAGGAGAGTGGAAATCAAATTATTTTTGCTCTTCCCTTTCAACCACTTTAAAACAGATTCGGAGGTTATTTTGCTAAGGACTTTGCTAGTGACATACAAATAACTCCATTTTCAAAGTAGAATGAACAAAAATGATATGGCTATAAACACATCCACTACCTTTCTGAGTATCTCCTGGTTTATCTCATTACTACTTTTTTGCTTGATTTGAGCTTGATGCTTCCTGTTTAGGGTACTTAATACGCTGACTGAAAACATGATTTGAAATGGAAAGCCAGAACAAAGATCCAAGTTACAGTGTATGAGGAGAAAGCCTCCATTTGGCTCTGCTGCTTTTCTTTCTACGGTATTGATCTTTATTGTTTACTTATAGACTTTGAGAGCTAGAAAGAAAATGACATAATTCTCTAACTCAACTGTCTATTTTAAACCAAAGGAATTTTTGTTTCATTAATGAAATGCAAAAATCGTTGCTTCACTACAGTAATTCAATATTTCCTATTATGAATGTTCATTGGTTCTGTCTCCAATATTGTTATTTACTCCAAAGAATATTCTTTTCAGCAAAAGAAACCTTAAAAGTGCATAGCAATTGGCAACATTATTTTTTAATATATTTCCAAATAATACCGTCCTATTTTGAAGCCCAAGACTTGGGAACATATGTGCAGAGTTTTTACAGTTATTCAGTGACCTTAGGACAGGTCACACCTCATCAAGCTGGTGATATTATATGCTGTTCGGTGTCAGGCCTGCTGAATCAATCAGAAAAGACGTAAACCAAAATATGGACTGTGTCTTGCTAGAATTAAAAATCAGATGTGATGTCTGTTTTTTAGTTTGATACATGCCCTTGATCTTCAGCTGTGAGAGCAACTCTGTTATATTTTTTATGGTTTAAAAAGTATTTACAGGTGTTAGACCTCAATAATTTTAAGCAAAGGGATTATTTCTTCCACAATTCAAGTAATCTGATAAATAAAATGCTTTATTTATAAACTACACCTTACTGTTAAAACTGGAACATCATCCTAAGATAGCAAAATAGAGGTCTCAGCTTTTAGGGTCCAATGTTTAAAAATATATATATACAAATATGTTTAGATATTTATTGTTTGTTTATATATATCCATCCACATTTAAATATATATTAATTATGTTGCACACTAAAAGTTAACAATAGTGTGTATATTATACAGTTTGCAAGCTAAACCCGAAGATTGACAATTTATAGACAGGTGAGCCACAAATAAGCATATACAATAATCAGAATTAGAGTTTTTTTCTTTTTTTTTTCCTCCTGATATTAATCCTGTGGAATTCATTCAGAATATCAAGTAAAGCTTAGGGAGAAAAAAGGTAACCAAGAACTACCAACATCTGCGATCTCTGCCTCCATTATAGAGAAGAATGTTTTAATAAAATTTATGGTAAATTATCATCAATATTGTTAACAAGCAGGCAGATAAGAATGGGGGAGGAAGGTAAAACATAAGCTAACACTGTATTGAAGTAAACTTTACCTTGAATTTTATTCCACTGGATTTATTCAAGCCTGTTCAAGAGTACGCCTTTATTGGTCTTAATTTTTTTCCCAGCAAAAAGTATCCTCAAACATACTATTTTTTCTAAAATCTGCATGGTTCTAAAGTGAACTATTTTTTAGAAAACCACATTCAACTTAATGAGAATAATTAGAACCATGAGGTTTCTAAGAAATTTTTTTAATCCATTTAAATCTTTGTGAATTTTTAAAATAAGAACTCCTGCTATGCACAGATTATTGAGTCAATATTTATATTTAGGTAGAGAGAAACATAATTGTAAAACACAAACATAATTATGTTTGGCTCTAGCATTTTAACATTTTCCAAAATGTTTTAAGGTACTCTACCTTATTAGACTGTCACAACACCTATATATTATAGGTAAGTTAGTAATCATTATACACTTTAACATCTCCTGTATTCTAATTTCTCTCTTTGCTATCATCTAGCATTGTGATTGTTCTTTTCTCTGGACAATGAAAGAAAAACATCTGAACTTAACCTGGTAGGAAGTCATAAAAAATTCACTTTATATGTATATGTATCTTAAGTTATAGTTGAAGTGTTAAAAGTCTAACCTTGATCTCTGTTTTAAATATCTGAACACTAGTATGGCCAGTTGTATGGGAAGACAGTAGGGACATAATATTGGTTTTGTTTAAATGGCTGAAAAGACAGAAATCCTTTATATGCATGTCATATATGCAGCACACATCTGCATATTTATATGATATCACTATTTAAATTATAAATTTAAAGTGCAAAACAAGCAGCAGCAGATTCCAATAAGAAATATTACTCATATTACTCTCAGAATTGAAGACATATTTTTTTACTTTGATATTCTTCCCATAATTTGGTGGAATAAAGAAACAACAATTTTAATCTGAGGTTCCTTAGATGCCAGCCTTATTTAAAATTATAAGCATTATCAGCTCATTCAAATGTCTTGACAGTAAAATTATCAGTAGTCCAAAAGTGATTTCAAGATTTAAGTCTTCATCCAGATGACTAAAAATGAAATTAATATAAAGATGTACAATATACAAGCAATATTGGCCAATATTATTCTAAAGGCACTCCTGATGGTTGTCACCTGAGCAGAAAGACCATCTGAGGCATCCTGATCCTAGTCATCCTGAGGTTTCCTATGTTAATCATGTGTCTGAGTTTCCTGGCCAACAGAAGACTGGGACTCAAATATCTGCGTTATAGGTGACTTTACACCCCAAGTATCAAGTTATACCTGTAGGTTTACCTGAGAGCTAAGATGCCTTCTGGAGGAAAAATGAAACTTACACCGTTGTCCTTCTAAATAACTACTAAAGCCTGTGGGGCTGGGAGCAGGGGAGTCAAAGGACCCAACATTCACAGATGCTATTTCCCTGAGAGAGCTTACTTTATAAAGGCTGAAGAAGACACCAGAGGACGCTGGATTTAATTAGATGACCTAAGCATGGCAGGAAAACTCACCACATCCAACCACACAGGAAGCAATTGAGTGCTCCAGGATGAAAAGTTTGGGAAACAGAGATGGGTTTACCATGAAGCAAATGAGATTTAAGCTTTGAGGGCCCTCAATATGCTAAAAGGGTCTAAAGAAGTGTTCACGTTTCATGAATTTTTGGAAATTTAGTACAAATAAGATATTTAACCCCAACTACTATAGACTACCACCTCTTTATGTCCCAGTCTTCTCTGGAGTTGGCATGGTTACAGGCATGTTTGAGACACAGTGAAGTAGAAGTTGAATCAGGAATACATTTATATTGAGTTTAATGAGATATATTTCTGTGGTTCTGTCATTTACATGTGTGGTTAGATTATTGCCAGCTGGGAAAAACCTTTAGGAACACAGTATTATGTAGGTACACCTAGTTGTATAACACAAACATACAGGTCCAAAGGTCAAATCACAAGGTAAGCAAATTCTGCAGTACCTGGAACCAGAGCATTTAGGCAGAAAAGAAGCAAGATGTGAAGTGTACACACCCAGAAGGAGGACTGTGGGAGAATTTTCTAATCATAAGTTAAAATCGTAGGCAGAAAATTTAATTCACATTGACATCTAGTCAAAAAGAATTGACTTATGTCAAGAATATGCGTGATGGGTAAGTATATACAATTATAAATACAATAGATTGGTTTTCTTAAATTCTAAAAACTGATATGATGGTATCAATGGTAAGTGGTGAAAATATCAATGAAAACAAATTTTATTCAACTATCTCAGAGGAAGGGCTGAATTATCTTTCTGTAATTTAAAGAAAATACTATAGACTATGTCTTGAATAAAAAAGTGTTCAGAGTATTTAGCCCTAAAGGGGTAGAAAACAAGTTCTCGGTGGTGTGAGGATTTTGTGATATCCTCAGCATCAGCCAACTTTTTAAAATGTGTTGTGGTTTTTGAATTCCATATCAGTAGTTTCTTTCATAGCTACATTTATATTCATATTTTATACCCTTTTTGGGAAGAGCTTCTACAACATTTCATAAACTTCAGCCTCCACAAAACTTCTATCTTGCTCCAAGTGGTGTATTAATAATATATTTTTTAAATTTTTACCTGAATTAGGACGCTGAATAAAACTTCCAATAGTTTGAGATTTCTGCTAATGTCCCAAAGCTGAGGACAACCAGTGCTAAAGATCACACATTGTAGAGACTGCCAACATACACATCTCCATGTTACCATTAAAGGTTCTGTCTGCTAATCCAAACATTACACACCCTTACAGACCTACAAAAAATCAGACTAAAAAATTCAAAGAGAATGAGTAAGAATCAAGAGTCAATTGCCTAAGAAAGACTGTAAGGTGTTTTTCTCCTCCCCAACAGGTTCACCTTCCAACCCTTCTCCACCCTACCCCCAACACACCATTCCCCTCCTCCCCCAGCTCTACCCCATAACCCCTACCCTGGAGAGGTTGAGGAGTGTGGCCTACTTGGATGGGTTCTCATGCCCTCTGGCTGTTGCAAGAACAATGGACATGAAATTGAGGAGAGGAAGGAGAGCTATTGTGTTACCAAAAGCTGACTGTACCTAGCAGGCAAAGCACACAACTCATGTTGGGTGACCAGCTTCAGCAACCACATTCTCCCTAGTATTTCAGTCTTAGGGATAGTGACATAAGAGTTTAAGGGTATTCACAGCGAATATCCTTCTCAATGGGGAAAAGCTCTCAGCATTTCCCCTGAGATCAGGAACACTGCAGGAATGCCCACTATCTCCACTGCTATTCAACATAGTGCTAGAAGTCCTAGCCTCAGCAATCAGACAACAAAAAGAAATCAAAGGCATCCCAATTGGCAAAGAAATCAAACTCTCACTCTTTGCAAATGATAGGATACTTTATGTGGAAAATTCAAAAGACTCCACTCCAAGACTGCTAGAACTCATCCAGGAATTCAGTCAAGTGTCAGGATATAAAATTAATACACAGAAATCAGTTGCATCTCTATATACCAACAGCAAAACAGAAGAGAGAAATTAAGGAGTCGATCCCATTTACCATTGCACCCAAAACCATAAGATACCTAGGAATAAATATAACCAAAGAGGCAAAGAATCTGTACTCAGAAAACTACAAAGTGCTCATGAAAGAAATTGAGGAAGACACCAAAAAATGGAAAAACGTTCCATGCTCATGGATTGGAAGAACAAATATTGTGAAAATGTCTATTCTACCTAAAGCAATCTACACATTTAATGCAATCTCTATCAAAA
>CM053604.1:98211356-98277062 GCA_028646535.1 Procyon lotor
ACGAACTAAGGGTGGCTGGGAGGCAGGGGGGTAGGGATAGGGTGGCTGGGTTGTGGAAACTGGGGAGGGTATGTGCTGTTAAGTGCTATGAAATGTGTAAGCCTGGCGATTCACAAACATGTACCCTGGGGCAAATAATACATTATATGTTAATAATTTTAAAAATAAATAAATAAATAAATAAATAAAAAGAATTTAAGGGTATTGAGTTTTTCTTTTGATTTTCTCATATCCCTCCCACATCTTTTTAAACAGTCATGTTTTAATGAGTAAATGAAATTTATTGTTTTACTTTGATCATTTTGTAACAAATTAAATTTTTACTTTCTCATTTTTACTTTCCCGGGAGAGTTTTTGTTTTCTAATTTTTTGTGTGTGATAAAATGCACAGCACTGATTATCCTAATCACTTTTAGGTGTACATTTCATTGGTTTCAAATACATTTGTATGATTGTGCAGCTATCACCATCATACAGTTCCAGAACTCATTACATAAAATCCAGCAAAACTAAACCCTACACACATTAAACAATAACTCTCCCTTTTCCCTCCTCCCACCCTCCTGGTAAACCACCAGTTTACTCTCTAAAAAGGCAATTCATAGAATGGGATGAAGTATTTGTAAATCATATATCTAATAAAAGATTAATACCCGGAATATATGGAGAACTCCAAAAACTCACCACCAAAAACAAAGACAATTCAATTTAAAAAAAAAAAAAAAAACAGCAAAAGGCTTATATAAACATTTCTCCCAAGAAGATTTACAAATGACCAAACACATGAAAAGCCACAATGAGATATCACCTCACAACCCATTAAAATGACTATTTAAAAAAAAAGAATGGAAAAAAAATACAGGTGAAGACATGGAGAAATTGGAATGCTGTGCACTGTTGGTAGAAATCTCGAATGGTGCAGCCATTGTGGAAAACATATGGCAGTTCCTAAAAAATGAAAAATACAACTACCATGTGATTTACCCATTCTACTTCTCAGTATACACCCAAAGGAATTGAAAGCAAGGCCTCAAAGAAATATTTGTATACCTATGTTTCTTATACATTGTTTACAATAGCTAAAACATAGAAGCAACCCATGCCCATCGACAGCTAAATACTATGAAATGTAATATTTATATATATAATATATATATTACACACATTATATATAAATATATATTATATATACATATATTATAAATGTAATATATATATAATAGATATAATAGATATTCCATATATAATGGAATATCATTCAACCTTATATAGAGAATAGATAGTTATTTTGTCCCTTTTTAAATTTTGTAAACTTCTTCTCAGTTGACCATTTTGAATGTGATATCTATTTCTTACTGTCACTTTAACTAATGTCTACCAAAACTATGTGAGGGATACTTGAAGAAAACCACTCAAAGAGATTAGATAGTCAATAGGGGAACTGGGTTTTTGAACAACTTTGGACTTCTGATTTTTCAATGGACTTGCTGTCTTCCCTCTATGCTGTGGGGTCTCCAGTCAGAGGCAGGACCTGAGGGAACTCAGTAGGAGTCACACAAGAACTCACTCCCTGGGTCAAGGAACTGAACACTGGGACATCACCTTCAGAGCCTCCAAAACTCTGCATGTGCTGCTATGAGTGGACCCTGATCTGAGCTTCTGCCACTCAGGGAAGTAAAGCAGTACTTCTAGCAGTACCTAGAGAATCTATCAAGAAGAAATTACCTATCACATGCTCGATTTCACAAAGATATTTTTCGCTTTCCTTTCCCTTTTTCCAAGCACCAACACTGGAGGATCCAGAGGTTACAAAAGTAAGATCACCAGATAAAACACAGAATCCCCAGTTAAATTTGAATTTCAGACCAAGAGTAACAACAAAACAATTAGCGTAACTATATACTACGCAGTACTAAACTCAAATCTTACTAGACATTTCGCTTTTTTGTTTAGTTTAGTTTTTGATAAATCTGACAACCCAATCTAAGAGGAAGGAGATAGTGTCACAGATTAGAGCTTTCCCCAGTCCTACCCTCACACTTGTTTTAGGCTGATCAGTAAGGGGAGGAGAAAAGAGAAGTTTAGATCAGAAATGAGATTAAAATGCTAAGCTCTTCTAGATCAGACTAGACCTTCCTATGAAATTGGAGAAGTTCTAGAGTCTACATAAATCTCTTTAAATGGTGACAAAGAGAAAAAGTAAAACATATTCATGTTTTTGTGCCCCACCAATTTCAGGTTTGTTGAAGAAGATGATTAAATCCCAGAGCTTGATAAAATGTCCAAATTGAACCTTGGGCTGTCGTTAATTCTAAGGTGAAGCATATCTATCTACACAGGGGCTACTGACTGTCATCCCTAGAAATAGATTCAATGAGTTTTTGAAATAATGGCTATGACATTTTTTGAGAACAGAGGCAAGAGTTGTGATGTGGGTTCTTAGACATCAGGACAAGGTTGGGAAATACCAGGCAGCTGAGATGGTGATGAATATGGGGACTTTCCAGTCTCTTCTTTAAGCCCTTATGCAGACATAAAGTGCTTGGCTAGAGGATCAAGTGGGAATAACACGAATGCAGCTGTGATAGAGCTTCTGACCATGCTGATTCCTCTGCAGTCTCCAGGGAGCTCTTGTAAAGAAAAATGTATAAAAAGTGATATTTAAACACCACCTCAGATGCTCAGCTTTTTTTCAAAAGACTGAACCTCTTCCTAAAGAAAGGAAACACTGTGTAATAATGGCCTACCTCTTACAACCTGATAAACCTCCCTAAAGTGTTAAGGGCACGCCATCAGAAAAACAGGTTTGTCTCATAGAAGGGACAGAAGACTGTACTGTCCAGTCTTTTGTGAAAACCAGCAAGACATAAAGATATAGGTAATTCTGAACATGTCCCAGAGGAAGAAACTTTGGAGCCCTAGTTAAAATAGTTTGTTGAGATGCGAGCCCACTGTTTTCCTGAAATTAATGAAGCTAATTTGGAAAGAGGTGGAGAGGGAGGTCAAAGTTCCTGAAGATGGAAAGAGGGAAAAGATAAAGAGTTTACGGTCACACAGATCCCTGGCAGGGCTTTAAGTGGAACAGATGAGTACTTCTCGGAACATTATTCAGTGATGATTTCAAAGGCTTGAGACTCAGTAAATCAGACAGGCCGACCCTGCTTCCTTGAGTGAGTGTTCAGGCATGAGATGCCAACCTGGTAGATCTTATGAACTGATAGGTTTCTACCTAAAAGTAAAAGATAATATAGGACTAAATTATAGGGATAGAGATAAATTGTACTGCGTAGGGTTGTGAGAGAAGCCCTTCCCAAGAATGTAGCATTTAGGATAAGAAGTCAGCCTTGCAAACAGCAAGAGGGAAGAGCAATCCAGACAGTTGAAATAGCACGAGATATGATTCAAGGTGAAAAAGGAGCTTGGCATTTTTGAGGTATGAATAGAAATTCATTTAGGGAAAGTGTAGTGAGAGAGCAAATGGCTCAGAGGAGTTAGGGAGTTAAGTTATAAGCTGAACAAGCAAATGAATAACTGAATGATTAAATGTGTGTTTACTATAATGGATATTTGCTTTCCACCTATGGGTCAAATTTGTGAAGAAAGGAATCCTCTAAGTACAAAGTGAGTAGTGGCTGTTTTCCTGACAGGAAGGAAAAGCAAAACAAATCCCTACAACATGCAGAAAGAAAAGAATTTAAAATCTTGGAGAAAGACGACATGAATGTGAGAAGTAAGACAGACACACTTCTCTGTAGGTTCCAAGAAAGCTGATGAAGCAGAGATTTCCGCCCCCACCCCCCCCCCCATGGCTCCCACACTGGGAAAGCACCAGTACAAAGAAAAGCCCCCTTGTTTCTTCCCATGAATAGTGGAAAGTTTCTTTTCTGTTTTGGTTTTTGTGTTTTGTGTGTGTATTTTAGTGAGATAAAATGTATTTATTGACACTGACCAAGTAACTCTGAAAACAAGCTGAAAACTTTTCCTTGTTTATTTTCTCACACAGAGACCCACATTATCCTGAAGGCAGGATGTGCTAGCTTTCCTTTTTGGAAAAGCACACACAGGCAGCAAGCTTCACCGAGAGAGAAGATTTTGTCCTTAAAGACCTGCAGGGCAGAGATCCTTCTATGAGTGGTACTTGTTGTTCCTTCCCGGGCTGACCGAGATAGGGCCAATTTAGGCAAGCAAAGGCATGGAATAGTGTCCATGAAATTGCAAGAAAACCATTGCTCAAAACATGTTAAGGGATACTCTATGCTTGGGATTTTCTTACCTGGAAAAAAAATACCTCCTAGACGACTGGCTTTTGAGAAGACAGTAGTCCTTCCCACTGACAATTAGTACGGATGATACAGTCATAGTGAAAAGAATTATTTAGATAACTATGACCACACCTGTCAATTTCTAGACTAAGTAGAATTTAGTCTTCAAAAAAAAAAAAAAAAGACATCTTTAAATAATAGGACTTCAGAACTGGAAGATAACTTGAAGTACAAGTCATCAATCTCCCTATTTGTCAAATTAGGAAAATGAAACAGATAAAGTAAGTGATTTAAGGACAGCTATAACAGGTGCAAGGACCACAAATTTCGTGCACTCTTCCCCTTGTTCTTCTTGCTGCTCCTAAGTGTAGTATAAACATGACTCCCAAGACCTCTGAGGAGCGCAAATGGTGTCCAAGCACAGTCTTCCATTTCATCTATTTATTTCTTGCAAGAGAAAAACTGGGACAGGGGGTGCTTAACATCTCCTTTTTTGAGAGTACATAGTACTGTGTAGATGTTGCCTGGGGGAGTGTACTATAGCTAGCTCAGTGTATCTGCAGCAGAAGTAACCAGTGATGAGAGAAGATGCATGCATAAGACTCTGGACTCGGAGACAGAGGTTTGTAACAATTCTTTGCCACCGGAATGTACTTCAGAGAAAGTAATTATTCATTTTGACTTAAATCCCCCTTTTATCTGACGGGCAAATATATCTACTTTTTAAGTATATATAGTAAAAGAGTATAAATATAAATTGGTTAAAAGGGGGCAATAATTCAGAGATAATTACCAAAATGAATAATTTTAGAGTTTGGGACTATGAATATTTCTGATGTCAAAAATCTCAAAGTAAATTTTATAAATCCTATATCTCAAAGAATAATTAATATCTTTGTAAACAACCAGCTCTTGTTTTTATTTCAATTGTTTTTATTTCACAACCAGGAACAGATTTTTCTCCCTTGATGGCAAAATTTACACAAATAATATATGAACCTCCCATTTAGAGTGTGATCTTTTAAAAATTTGATCATCTCTCTGATTCTATCTATTCCATTTCAATCTATGGTTTCTTATACTACAAAATGATGTAGTAGGCAAAATAATGGGCCCCCAAGAGAGGTCTAAATCCTAATCCTCAGAACCTGTGAATATGTTGCTTTACATGGCAAAGGGGAATTAATCGTGTGGATAAAATGAAGGCTGTTGATCAGCTGACATTAAAATAGAGAGATTATCCTGGATTATCCAGATGGGCCTGTTTAATCACAAGGGGTCCTTAAATGTGCAGGAGGCAGAAGAGTCAGTAGCAGAATTACACAATGTGAAAAAGACTTGAATAGCCATTGCCAGCTTTGAAGAGGGAAGGGGGCCAGAGCCAAGCAATGTGGGGCGAACTTTAGAAGTTGGAGAAGGCAAGAAAACACATTCTCTCCTAGAGCCTCCAGAAAGAAATGCAGCCCTGACCTCATCTTGGTTTTAGCCCAGTGAGACCTATGTTGGATTTTTGACCTCCAGAAGTCCAAACAATGAAACGGTAAGATGATAAATTTGTATTGTTTTAAGCTATCAAGTATGGTAATTTGTTAACAGCAGTCAGAGAAAACTCATATATATGACAGGGGACTATAAAATCACCCAGGTTTGCAAACAGTATTAAATAAATTAGAGTTAAGAAAAATAATTGAATTTGGAAATTAACTTCTCCACAATTTCTCTCCACCCTTTCCAAAAGGAAATTAACAAACTGAGCTTCCAAAAGAACATGAAAGGAAACAGTGTTGTATGCACAGAATATACAACTCGTTTAATGTTATTTTACCCTAACCACATTCTCTATTCTTCAGAATGATTATTATATTTAAACTTCTGCATTGTCTATTATAAATTTAAAAATAAAACTAATCTGTACCATTTTAGTCAAGTATTCTGATCAATCACTCAATGTTTGTTATGTTCTATCGGCCCAGCTGTTCTCAGAATTTACTGTTTATGTTAAGAGACTACTTTTCATTTTTTATCATAAAAAGAGTGGTACAATAAAATGTAGGAATGTGTAAGTAAATCTGATGGAATGACTTGGGAATATTCTAATAAATAGTCACAGAAATGTTAATAAAAAGATATTTTTATCCAAGACTTTAAGGAATAGTATTAAGATTAGTCTGATATATTTGCAAACTTTTCAAAAACTAGAAATACAGTAAGAGCTCCTTCAGACATGTGATACAAATATAAGTACTTAATTTTTAGAAAAACAGTTTCATCTACATTTGTTTTACAAACTAATGACTTATAATAACTTATAATCATTATTAAGAAATAAATGTGGCTCTATTTGAACAATCTTACCCTTATAAGAGAAAGCTTATCATTACTCACTACATCCCACAAAATCTTGGATTACTGGAGAATTGGGCCTTCACATATATTGTGTTTATTATGGCTATGCTTTATTAGAATTTATTTTCAAGACACAAAAGCAGCACATGTTCATTTTAAATAGAGAATAACACTAATAGAGTAAAGAGAAAAAGGACATATCTTGTCTTCTCTTATCATCGTCTCCATTAAGATTCCAATATCAATAGCTTGGCATATGTTCTTCCTAACTTTTTTCTGTGTTAACACAAACTAATGAAAGTAGATTCCTAGGGGTGCCTGGGTGGCTCAGTCATTAAGCATCTGCCTTCCACTCAGGTCATGATCCCAGGGTCCTGGGATGGAGCCCCGCATCGGGCTCCCTGCTCAGCGAGAAGCCTGCTTCTCCCTCTCCCACTCCCCCTGCTTGTGCTCCCTCTCTCGCTGTGTCTCTCTCTGTCAAATAAATAAATAAAAATCTTTTAAAAAAATATTGATTCCTAAATATTAGAATGTGTTATTGTTGTTTTTATGAAAGTATGAACTTTTGCTGTACAAATTAGCCTTTTTCTTGCATCTATTTTCTTCTTACTAATATCTCATAGATAGCAGTATTATGACGAGCTACGTAATATTCCGCAGTTTAGACAGTAACTACAGCATTATTTCTTTAACATTTCTCTATTAATGAATTAATTTAGACTGTTTTCAATTTTTACCACAGAACACAGTGCTGATTCACATATTTTTTTATATGTACCCTTACATATTTATGGCTTACATTCTTAAGATACATTCCCAAAAGCACACTGCTATGTTAAATGGAATGTATACTCTTAATTTTAATAGATATTGTCAGATTACATTCTAAAAGTTGTGGTAATTTAACTTACAGAGCAATACATGAAAACACCCATTTTTTTTTCACCCTCTAAATAACTGGATTTCTCAGTCTTCTGATTTTCAACAAACTCACAGTTGAAAATGAAATACCATTGATCTTTTCATTGAATTTCACTCAGATTAAGCATCTTTTCATACATTTATTTGCCATTTGCATTTTCTATTTCTGTGGAGGCCTGTTTTTATCTTTTGTTCTAGTTTTCATACTGAGTAGCTTTTCCTTTCATTTCCTACTTAATTGGCAGGAGCTTTTTATATTTAGGGATATTTATATTTATTGCACCATATGTGTTACAAATATTTTCTCATAAATAATTTTTATATTTTAACATTTTATGGTATCTTTTGCTATGTAGAAAATTTTAATTTTGAGATACTCAAATTTGTCATTTTCTATTTCTGAGGTACCACTGTAATTTTTTATTGAGAGGAAAGTACCGATTAAATATCCTACTAGTTTTCCATTCATTTCTTTTTCATTTTTTTAAAGATTTTATTTATTTATTTGACAGAGAGGAGAGAGATCACAAGTAGGCAGAGAGGCAGGCAGAGAGAGAGGGGGAAGCAGGCTCCCTGCTGAACGGAGAGCCTGATGCGGGGCTCGATCCCAGGACCCTGAGATCATGACCTGAGCTGAAAGCAGAGGCTTTAACCCACTGAGCTACCCAGGCACCCCTCTATTCATTTCTTAACTCACTAAATTAAGTATTAAAAATATCCTGAGGGGGTGCCTGGGTAGCTCAGTCATTAAGTGTCTGCCTTCAGCCCAGGTCATGATCCCAGGGTCTTGGGGCCGAGCCCCACATCAGGCTCCCCACTCAGCGGGAAGCCTGCTTCTCTCTCCCACTCTCCCTGCTTGTGTTTACCCTCTTGCTTTGCCTCCCTCTGTCAAATAAATAAATAAAATCTGTGTGTGTGTGTGTGTGTGTGTGTGTGTGTGTGTGTGTGTATCAGTTAAGCATCTGTCTTCAGCTCAGGACATGATCTCAACATCTTGGGATCAAGTCCTGAATCAGGCTCCTTGCTCAGCGAGGAATCTGCTTCTCCCTCAGCCTGCTCTGCCTGCTGCTCCCCCTGCTTGTGTTCTCTCTCTCTGATGAATAAATAAGTAAAATCTTAAAAAAGAAAAATCCTGAAACTTGCTTAAGTACCAAATTCTCTATCATTATAGCAACTAAAAATTATTTTCAAAATATAGTTCTGTTTAAACATCCCTAAATAACTTTTTAAATTATATGCATCTATAGAATTTGAATTTAGAGAAAAGATTTTTATTTGATTGTTGATCATTAATACTTGTTAATGTAATAGCCGTGTCACTGGCTAAACTGCTCCTAGAATATTCATAATATTCTGCACCTGGAAACAGGTGCACCTGGAAGGTTGCACCTGGAAATTAAGAGTAAATAAATAAGTGTGTCCATGTGTTTGCCTACAAACAACTGAATAAATATAGAGATAGATTACTAGCAGGGATGGCAGGGATTGTACCATCTGTAACTTCATAGGTGAGAAAAATTCAGTTTAATGTAAAATTTTGCCATATTTTGTTTCTTGAATCTTCCTAAACCTATCTTCCTCTTTTACGGTAGGATGAAGGTAATAATAAGTAAAGAAAACCTTTTTTCCACATGAAAATCCAAAGTGACTGTAAAATCAAATCTCATAAGAAGACCCTCATTATTCACAATGAGAAAATTTTTCAAGCAAATTGACAGCAAATCCCTCAAGATTGTCAAATTTTGGCATATGGCAGGTATAGGACACATGCAGTTACCAACCATCCTGATTGAATCAAGTGGCCAAGAGAGTTTTTGAAAATTTGAATGGCATTATATAAGAGATATAGAAATGCCATCATTGCCAAAACCAAACACACCATTCCATCCTATTCAATTGAACATCACCACTGAGTACCCAGTTTTTCTCTACTTATAACTACAATCTGTTCCTTAATGAATAAAAATTACACAGAAGAGTCAATAAGAAGACAATGGATTATAAAATTTTATCTTGCCAAAATTAGAATAGCCAACACTTTGTGTACATTATGAAGGAGAAACCATTTTTATGCTTTGAATGAATTATTTCACTTACCCTTCACAATAACCCTTGAAAGACATTTATTATCCTCATTCTACAGATGGAAAAACTGAGGCCTAAAGAGGTTAAATTACATGCTGAGATCACAAAACTACCATGTTGCAGATGTGGGATTTAAATCCAGGAAATATGGATCTAGACCTTATACTCTTCACTATTTTGCTATAGTGTGTCTCATGTAAGTATATAGACAAAAGTTAAAATATTAACCTTTTCCAAAAAATAACCAGTGCTTAATGTAATAGCTTATAGCATCAACTATAATAGCTTATAGTTTTTAATTTTATTTAATTGCTTATAGCATTTAATAGCATCAACCTATTATAGTATTTTTTTTTGGTATTAAAGCGTCAGTTTCATTTGAAGATATTATTGTTGTCAAGTAAAACCTACCATTACTCATTACATATTACAAAAATATATTTATAGGTTCTGATTCCAGTAAAACCAGATCATCTCTTGGATCAACTTGGATCAACTCTTCTGCTAAAAACAACTAGAAAATTTAGGCTAAACTTAAAAAATATCTGTTTCAAGATCTCAAAGATTTTAATAAAGCAGTCATGGATTTCAGGGCTAATATCTTGTGAGGAGAGGGGACTAAAACTTAGTCTGGCTACATCAGAACACCATTATATGAGAGATTTGGAATTAGCATCATTCTGAAAAACCACTATCCCATTGTGTCTCATTCAGTTGAATAGAATGTGAAAGGTGAACATGTCATTCAAATTCTCTTTTCTCCTAGGAAAATCCACTGATTTCAGAATTAGTATCTATCAGATCTAGAAGCTGAGTAGAGCTTTTGACATCCTTCTGAGGCAAAGGGGAAAAATTTTAGAGTTAAAGGTCCTGGTAAATCTCTCAAGGTTTAGATTGGGAACCTAAAGGCTAAGCTATAGTTTAGAAGAGTAAACAGGAAATATACCAGCCCTCATAGGGGTTGCAGCTTACCTTCAAATGAAATAAATGTGTTAAGATAATCTAGTATTAATAGAATTCTTATCTACATGAAAGAAGACAAGGTAAATCATCTCTGAGTAAAGATAATTGTATCTTAAGCATCAAATTATTTTTACAGATTTTCACACCAATATCCAACTCTCAATCACAAATAAGCACAGGAAGAGGTGGATTAACTTGATGAAAAACAAACAAATAAACAAACAATAAATAGTAGAAACTATTTATTTAGTTTTCTACTGAACTGAAACTATTTCTACTGAATACTAGAAACTATTTATTTAGTTTTCTACTGAACTGAAACAGTTCAGTAGAAACTGAACAGATCTTCAGACATCCAGATATGCAAGAGACTTTTAAAATAAATATGTTGCAAAAATAAATTAAAAATAAATAAAAGAACACTAAATAAAATAACAAAATTAAATAAATAAATAGATAAATAAATGTGTTGTGTTGCTTAAGTTTGAGAGACTAAAATACATAACAAGAATTTTGGCAGAAAACTAGAAAGAATAAAAAAATAACCAGTAGAATCTTTAACTGAAGAGTATAATAACCATATGTAAAAGTCACTGGACAAAAAACAAAAGTCACTGGATAGATTTAACAGCTAAGTTAGACATAACTGAAGAGAGAATTGGTAAACTACAAGGCAAGTTGAAAATAAAATAAGCACCAGAAAACATGGAAAGATAAAATAATAGAATATACAGAGGAGAATACAGAAGACATAAGAGACATGGTCAAAAAGCTATATGGTCTATTATGTGTGTAATTGGAGAAGAGAGAAGTAATGAGGCAGAGGTAATATTTGAAAAGATAATAGCTAAGAATTGCTACAGTCTCCAATTTTCTAGTTTCCAATTGTTACAGTAGTGCATTGGGATACTATAAAACAATAAAAATTAATGACTTCTCATTATACCAAAAGAATGTAGATTAATCTTATACACATAATATTAAGTTAAAGAAGCCAAACATAGACATGATTTATACATATAAAGTTCAAAAACAGACAAAACTTTATTACAATGTCAGAAGTCAGGATAGCTTTGGACAAAGGGAGAGAATACTGATTGAGGGATCATAAGGCGGGCTTCTGAATGCGGATCATATTCTATTTCTTGGACTTGGTGCTGATTATCCAGGCATATTCATTTTAATAATATATTATATATTAAAATCTATATAAATTCTATATAAATGTATATAAAATCTATATAAATAAAACTATATATATAATTTACTTTGTATATATTTGTAATGCCTCATATAAAAGTTTAAAAATAAAGCAAAATAATAATTATAATGTGCTTATGGTAAACTATTAATTCCAAAAACAAAAAGAAATTTATTATTTTAATATAGCTCTTAAATTAAGAATTACATTTTAAGATTTACATTTTAAATATGTAACTATTAGTAAGACTATAGATTATTCCACAGTTTCTGTAATTTAGGACTCTTACGGTGAAAAAAAGATTTAGTACATCTCACTCTAGCAAAAAGAAACTTTATAATGGTACTTATAGAATTTTTCCTGTGTTTTTCATTTTTCTGATTTCCACAATGGTCAGATAGAATATATCAATACTGAAAGCTGCATGTAAATGTCTTTCCTTCTTCAGAATCATGACTTTCTTCTATATACTAAGTAAGTATATAATAAGTTCCAATGCATAAGGAACTTGCTAGGCATAATATCCATTCTGGTTTGGATCTAAGGCAGCAAGTAAAAGAGGTATCCTTTTTAAATTATCTGATTAAGTTGACTGAGAAAATCTTGATTGCTTACTTGATACAGAATCACTGCTGTACAAAAATTTTTCTGATGAAATCTGTGACCTGAAGTCATATTTTAATGAGACTTGAAGAAAGTATATATAATCATCAATAGTTGAAACTATTTAGTAGTTTTAATAAGAAAACATCAATCAATATGCCAAACATAAAACAAATGTGAGAAATCTTCTCATTATTAGGTGTGAATGTTAAAATTGAGGGGTCATTTCATTCTTTCACAAATTCTTAGGAAGAGGAAACCTAATCATTTACAATGATTACTGTTGGTAATCTAAAACATGAATTTCTCCGAGACTTGCCAAGAGAGATGTGAAAAGACATTTCTTCAATTAAGTGTAAGAAAAGCAATAGCCATCAACTTTAGTAAAAAATAAATGTTGAAATGTCAAGAGAAATGTTATAAGAACTAATCTACATATCTCAGCATCCTTTTTTAAACTTCATGTAGTTTTATCTTTCTAAAAAGGACAACTTACAAAAGAATAACGAAATTTAAATGTACATTACTGAAAATTTTTTATATAAGTCAATCCACAAATCAGCAGATACACAGAGATCCATTTGTTGCATTTAACACATTGCATTTAACATATCATCCTAAAACTGTATATTTATTTATTCCCTTAGTGCACTGTAAACACCCCATAGGCAGGAGACAATATCAAGTTTACGTCCTTAGGATCTTACACAATATGATGCTCAATAAACACTTGTTGTACTAAACTGAGCCTTAAAAAGTAGTCTTATTTCTACAATCCCCCTAAAATAAATTATAATAAGACAAATTAACACTAGTGTCCCATTGTGTTATTTAAAATAAAGAGCATAGTTAAAAGTAGAGCTACCCTACAACTCAGCAATTGTACTACAAGGTATTTACCCCACAGATGCAAGTGTCTTGATACAAAGGAGCAGCTGCACCCCAATGTTTATAATATTGTCCACAATAGCAATGTCTACAAGAGCCAAACTGGAAAGAGCTGAGATGTCTTCAACAGATGAATGGATAAAGAAGATGTGGTATATATTATACAATGGGATATTACTCAGCCATCAGAAAGGATGAACACTTACCATTTACATCAATGTGGATGGAAGTGGAGAGCATTATGCTGAGCGAAATAAGTCAATCAGAGAAAGACAATTATCATATGGTTTCACTCATATGTGGAATATAAGAAACAGTGCAGAGGATCATAGGGGAAAGGAGGGAAAACCAAATAGGAAGTCATCAGAGAGGGAGAAAAACCATGAGAGTCTCTTAACTATAGGAAACAAATTGAGGGTTGCTGGAGGGAAGGTGGACAGGGGAAGGGATAATTGGGTGATGGGCATTAAGTAGGGCACGTGATGTGATGAGCACTGAGTGTCATACACTGTTGATGAATTACTGAACTCTACATCTGAAACTAATGATGTACTATATGTTGGTTAACTGAATTTAAATAAAAAATAATAATAATAATTACTTATTAATGTAAAAAAATAAAAAATAAAATAAAATAGGGAGCAAAGAAATAAGGTCTGTTGGCAGAGACTGCTATCTGCTTCTCAAAATTCAGTCTCTTCTTAATTAATAAAAATCCAATATTTTAGCTGTGTACTTGACAGTCAATAAAAAGATATTTCTCTGCCTCCCTCGCAGCTTAGTATGGTTATGTGAGCATAGTCATTCAGGCAATGGGTTCCTTCAAAACAAGAAGGTAAGTGAACAAATTATATATTAAACTATGAAACATAAAGAAAATAAACTTTAAAAATAAAATGTGAAATAGATATGATGAAAGTAAATATACTGTCAAATTCAGAATACTCTAACATCACAATACGGTGGTGTATTAAACAGCTAACTATAGTATAAAAATAAAAGGACAAGCTATTGTAACTATAGCTAAAATAATTTGTTAATGAATACACAATATTAAAAGAGGTAAATTGTGATATCAAAAACATAACCCGTTACATATTAATTATATCTCAAAAAAATAAAAAATTAAAACTAAGGCATTAATTCAAGAAAGAAAGAAAGAAGAAAGGAAGGAGTTATAGAGTTTTTCATCTGTGATCAAATTTAGGTTGACATTAGCATAAAATAGACTGTTATAGATACAGATATTAAAATTTTCCTAACAATGAGTTGCCTGGGTGGCTTAGTCAGTTAAGCGTCCACCTCTTGATTTCTGCTTGGGTCATGATCATGAGATGGGTCAAGCATGGGTCATTAGATGACCCATGCTTGACTCTAAAAAAAAATTCCTAACAAAGAAAAGCTCACAGGGCACCTGAATGGCACAGTGGGTTAAAGCCAGCTGCCTTCAGGGTCCTGGGATCGGGTTCTCTGCTCAGGGAGCCTGCTTTCCCCTCTCTCTCTGCCTGCCTCTCTGCTTACTTGTGATCTCTCTCTCTCTGTCAAATAAATAAATTAAATCAGAAAGAAAGAAAGAAAGAAAGAAAGAAAGAAAGAAAGAAAGAAAGAAAGAAAGAAAGAAAGAAAAGAAAGAAAAGAAAGAAAGAGAGAGAGACTCAGGACCAATTCTACTTGAACACTTCCAAAGGTTGGCGAGGAAGGAATCCTCCCAACTCATTTTAAGAGGACAGCACTACCCTGATACTTAAACAAGATAAAATCACTGCAAGAAAAGAAAACCACAGGACAATAGTCTTGAAAAATATAGATTCAAAAATTCCAAGCAAAATATTAGCAAACCAAATTAAACAGCATATGGAAAAGCTCATACACCATGATCAAGTGAGATTTATCCCTGGGTTGCAAGGATGGTTCAACATAGGCAAGTCAGTTATTGTGAGATGCCACATTTAACAGAACGAAAGATAGCAATCATGATTATCTCAATATATGCAGAAGAAGCAGTTGAAAAAATATAACATCTTTTCATGATAAAATCTTTCAACAAATTGGGTATAGAAGAAATATACCTCAACATAATAAAAGTGGTACATGACAAGGTCACAGCTAACAACATACTCAACAGTGAAAGATTGAAAGCTTTTTCTCTAGCATCAATAATGAGATAAGAATGTCCACTTTCACCACTTCCATTCAACATAATACTGTAAGTCCTAGCCAGAGCCATTAGGCAAGAAAAATACATAATAAACGTCTAAAATTAAAAGGGAAGAAGTAAAATTATCTGATTGCAAATGATATGATTACATATTCAGAAAAATCCCACAGATTCCACCTAAACTGTTGAAACTAATCAACAAATTTAGTAAAGTTGCTGGAAACAAAATCAACATAGAAAAACAGTTTTATTTATTTATATACACTAACAGTGAAATACCTGGAAAAGAAATAAAGAAAACAAACCCACTTAAAATAGCATTGAAAAATAAAATAAAATAATTAGGAATAAATTTAATCAATGAGGTGGAAGTTCTACATACTAGACTCAAATAAGTGGAAAGATGTTCCATACTTATGGATTTGAAGAATTAATATTGTTAAAATGTCCATACTACCCAAGGCAATCTACAGATTCAATATAATCCTTAATCAAATTCCAATGATGTTTTTTATAGAACACAGAAAACCCAAATAGCCAAAGCAATCTTGAAAAAGAACAACGTTGGAAGCATCATACTTTCCTGATTTTAAACTGCATTTTAAACCTATAGTTATCAAAATAATATGGTACTAGCATAAAAATAGACACATAGACCAACTGAATAGAACTGAGAGCCCAGAAATAAACCCACACATATAGATAAACTAATATTTGACAAGGAAGCCAAGAACACTCATTGAGGAAAAGCTGTCTTTCATAAATGTTGTTAGGAAAACTGGTTAATAATATGTAGAAGAATGAAATTGACCCCTACCTTATATTACTTACCAAAAATTACCTTGAAGTTAATTACAAACTTAAATGTAAGACCTGAAACTATAATACTCCTAGAAGAAAACACAGGGGGAAAACTCCTTAACATTACTCTTGGAAATAATTTCTTGGATATTATAGCAAAAGTAAGTGTATGGGACTATATCAAACTAAAAAAAAAAGCTTGCTTTTGCAAAGCAAAAGAAACAATCAACAAAATGGAAAAGCAATCAGCAGACTGGTAGAAAATATTTTCAAATCACATATCTGATAAATGGTTAATATCCAAAACATGTAAGGAACTCATACAATTCAATAGCAAAAAGCCAAACAATCTGATTTAAAAATGGGTAGAGGGGGAAAAAGGCAGAGGAACTGAATAGACATTTTTCTAAAGAAGATACACAAATGATCAATAAGTACATGAAAAGGTGCTCAAACTTACTAATTATCAGGGAAATGTAAATCAAAACTATAATGAGATAACACCTCATACCTAGTAGAATGGGTAATATAAATAAAACAAGAGATAACAAGTGTTGATGAGGATGTGGAGAAAAAGGATCACTTTTGAGCTGCTGATGAGCCTGTGAATTGGCACAGCCATCATGGAAAACAGTATAAAGATTCCTCCAAAAATTGAAAACAGAGCTACCATATAACCCAGCATTTCTACTTCTGGGTTTATTATTCCAAGTGGAATAAAATCAGTATCTCAAAGAGATATCTGATCCTCATGTTCATCACAAAATCATTCATAATAACCAAGATATAAACAACCTATGTATCCATCTATGAATGATGGATAAGGAAGATGTGGTATATGCATATATATATGTGTGTGTGTACACACACACACACACACATACACAGTGGAATATAATTCAGCCATGACAAAAAAATATAATCTTGCCATTTTCGACAATATTGATACATCTGAAGGCATTATGCTAAGTGAAAGAAACAAGACAGAGAAAGATAAATATTGTACGGTCTCACTTATATGTGGAACCTGAAAAAGCCAAACTCCTAGAAACAGAGAGTAGAAGGGTGTTTACCAGGGGCTTCAGGGTACTGGAAATGGAGATATGCTGATCAAAAGGTACAAACTTATAGTTATAAGACAAATAAGTGCTGGGGATCTAATTTACAGCATAGTGACTATAGTTAATAATACTTATTATATGTTTGAAAGTTAAGAGAGTAAATCTTAAATATTCTCACCACAAGAAATAAAAATGGTAATTATGTGAGGTGATGGATGCATTAACCTAACATTACTTTGATAATCATTTGGCAATAAAGGAGTATCAAATCAACATGTTGTGTACCTTAAATTTATACAATGTCATATGTTAATTATATCTCAATAAAGTGGGGGGAACCATCTGAAATAGATAATACAAGTGAGAAAAACAAGCCACAGAGAGATCAAATAATTTGCCACAAGTCTTCAACTTAGTGGTAGATAGTCTGGGTTTTGAACCCAGCAATCTGGCTCCCAAGTCTATGCTCCTAACTATTTCTAGAATATTTGGATAATGAAAATTTAAAAACAACAAAAAAAAATTAAAAAAACAAAAAAAAATCTGTGAAAATTCTTCAAGCTGCATATTTATGATTTTACATATTTCTATATGTATATTATACTTCAATTTAAAAATTCACTTTAAAAATCCACTTAAAGAAAGACCTATGGGAATTTTTATCATGCTAGGTACAAGAGGAATATAAAACCTCTTGTTTTATTAAAAAAAACTTTCAGTTTATTTCCAGAACAATGGTGTTGGGGCTCCTCAGTGGCTCAGTTAGTTAAACCTCCAACTCTTGGTTTCAGCTCAGGTCATGATCTCAGGGTCCTGAGATCAAGCCCTGCATTAGGCTCTGTGCTCAGCAGGAAGTCTGCTTGAGATTCTCTCTTTCCCTCTCCCTATGCCCCTTCCCCTGCCTATGCTCTCTCTCTCTCTCTTTCTCTCTCTCTCTCAAAGAAATAAATAAAACTTGAAAAACAAAAAAAAAAAACCAAGGCTGCTGGTTTCCAGTGGATTCTAGGTAACTAACATCTGAAACAATGAGGGAATGACAGATGTTGGAAGTAGAGGAAGGTTTCAGATATGGAAGGAGATGGGCAAGATAATTTCTTAGTTGGAATAGCATTTTCCCAACCAAAACAAAAACAAAAGCAAACAAACTAAAACAAAAAGAAACACAAAAAGATGTTTTTCAAGATCAAAACACCATATGTATTTAGATGTAAGAAAAGAACATGTGCATAGTGGAAGACTAAGTTAAGAGCAAAAGCCCTCATGATTTGACAACAGACAAATATAAATCATATAAATGGGTCAAGCTCTGGGGCTGGCAAACTACAGACTGTAGGGCAAACTTATCCGACTGTCTACTTTTGTTAATTACAGTGTTACTGGAACACAGCATCGTCCCCGAATTTACATATCAAGCTGTTGGGATGGAGACTGTATGGCCCACAGAGACTAAAATAATTTCTTTCTGGTCCTTTACAGAAAAAGTTTGGTGACCCTAGATCTAGAATAAGAAGTTAAAATTTTGAATAATCCGTGTCTTTTTTAACAAAGTTCTGTGGAAAGAGAGCCACTTAATTTTTTTTTAAGTCTTCTAAAAAGGCAGCAGGGCTGACTTTACTTGTTTAATTTCCCTAGTCCTTTATATAAGAGAGTGTGTGCGTGTGTGTGTGTGCGCGCGCGCGTGCGCGCGCTTAGTGGCAAATACACTTCAAAATTCAAGGCCACTTATTGTTAAATTAGAACAGGGGGCATAGATATAAAATGCTTTAAATAAAATTAAGATTAATTAGGAATTCAAATACATTAACACTACGTGAATGGTCAATTAAATAACTAATTATATTGAAAAATTAATTGCCTTCTTAAGTAGATGACCACACCCCACCACATATCCTTTCTCAGCCCACACAGGTGTTCCATGTCTCCTAGACTTCAAAAATGATCGGGCATTCACATTTAATGACTGGAAGAACAAGACACATTTTTTATCATTCAATTATCTATTCATTCTACAAGCATATAACAAATGATAATTTGGAGCCAGAAGTATGTTCGCATTTAAGAATATAGTGAACAAAGATGATTAGTTAGGAACCACCAAAAAGCTCTTTCTCTCTCTCTTTCTCTTCTTCACTCCCTTTCCCTTTCCCTACCTTCTTTCTTTCTCTCATATGTTTTACGTATCATTCCAAGAGCTACACATCCCTATTGCATTTAGTTTATATTTCTATAATAAAATAGAAATGGAAGGAAAGTCATTACTCTTACAAGTGATGTTGAAGGAAGATGGCTTGATTTGTGAAACATTTCTCTGGGCTCATTGGTTGTACCCAGGATGGCTCTCAGGATGATGTGGAGGAGAGAGGTTGAAATTAAAAGGGGCAAATTTATTCTCTATAACTAAGTATCATCAACTTCTGATTCTACCTGGTGACTTGGAAATTTTCCTAATATTTGAATTAGAGATAGATGGTGGATTCTGGTTAGTATGAGGGTGAATCCAGCAATGTGTGGGACATTGGGGAGGCAAAGAAATACCTAATGAGGGAGTAATTTCCATACAACAGGAATGTCTGACCAAAGTAAATAATTTTGGAATCACATCTAGTATTCAATTTTAGATAGATTCTCGTTTGTACTATAATGGGCTTCCATTGTTTCTAAATTTTCAGCTACCCAATACAACAACCTTATGTTAGTGATTCTTTTGAAGAATAAAGGAAAAATATCACTCTTAGAGAAAAGCCCTGAGAATAAGCAAGAATCGAGCAAAAGTGATCCCGATTAGAGTTGTTGAAGATGCAGGAGGGCATTTGCTAGAAGATAAAAGAGTACAGGTGCCAGCAGGTAGGAATCCTTAGAAACACAAGAAATGACACTGAACTCTTCATGGTGTGTGGGCAGGGGTCTTGAATTTATTTATTTGGACATAAAAGAAAAAACACCCAAGAAGCCTTGGGGATTTGGGGACGTTCAGCTTATTACAAATCCAATTTTTGCCTCGTGTTACACTTATGTAAATCACACTGGTCTCCCCCAGTGGAATGTAAGCACATGTATTCATCTTTATATTTCTCCTATACCACGCTTAGTTATTGTAGAGCAGGGGCTCATTAAATTAAGGAGAAAAAGAATTTCAGAAGCAGCAGGAAGACTGAATAAAATGAAGATCTTTGTTTCGCCATAAGAAGCAATATAGAATTGGCTGAGGGCTAAATATATTACTTTTGTCTGGTTGTGTTTCTCCAATTGAAAATAGTTTCCCCACAGTTGGGACTAGGGAAGGGTGGGAAGTGTGTAAGGGAGTGGATGTTCAGAGTAGTTGTGAATGGAGTTAAGAGTGGAAAGAACTTTTGCTGTGGCAAAATCTCAATCTGGGGGGAAAAAATATTTTAAAGGAGGGAACACATTTGCCTTTTGGATAAAGAGAAGATAGTTATCCCTAATGCTGATTTGACTTATTCTGTGGATCATATATGGTATGCATCAGAGAGTTCTAAATATGACTGTACAATAAAATCACTAAAAAAAAATGTGGGTTTATTGAAAAATATGCTCAGGTTCACCCTCCGGAGATTCTGATATTCTTGGTCTGAATAGAGCTATGAAATCTATATTTTTAGTACATTTCCCACAACACATTAAGATCTTAGAGGAAAGTTTCTCCTCCTATTGATCTCTCTAATCCCAGGTCTGGCATGCTTACTGAATTAATTAGTGATGTGTTCACCATGTAATATCTATCTCTTGTCTTCATAAATGAGAAATTTATCAAAAAAATAATTTAATTCTCACCTTGTTTTCCTTTAAATAAATCCTCACCATGCGAGTATTATATATATCTAATGCACTCCTCATCCCACTCAATAAATGAGAGACTTAGAGAATGGCCAAATAAGACTCTCAGCTAAGAAAAAACTCAGTAGCAAAAAAAAAAGAATACCACATAAGTAATTGTTTATTATGTCATTAATGGACAAGTTATTAGCAATAGCAGCACATATAAGAAAGAGAATATTGAAAGAAAAAAAAGAAAGAGAATATTGGTTCTAGGCTTTGGGCTTTCAGTTTATAATTCTATTCTTTCATTGACCTTAAATACTATATTAGATCAACTGAATAATTGTTCCAATCAATAGAGATGGAAAGATAGATATTAAAAGATAAAGGTAGAGACAGAGTTAGTAAAAAAAAAATCTTGTAATTTAAAACATGTCACACAAATATCCAATTACCAAAAAAAAAAAAAAAAGATGGAGAGGCATACAGATTTTCCAGTATAAATTCTTCACCTGCTGGGGCGCCTGGGTGGCTCAGTCGTTGAGAGTCTGCCTTCGGCTCAGGTCATGATCCTAGCATCCTGGGATTGAGCCCCGCATTGGGCTCCTTGCTCGGCAGGAAGCCTGCTTCTCCCGCTACCATTCCCTCTGCTTGTGTTCCCTCTCTCACTGTGTTTCTTTCTGTCAAATAAATAAAATCTTAAAAAAAAAAAAAAATTCTTCACCTGCTGTTTTACCGTGAAGGTAATACTGCCAATTCCTGGCATATAATTGTGTGGTTCTGGCTCAGATGATAATATAATCAAGGTGGTGTCAGTGCTTTCATGAGCTTCTAAGTTAGAGCATCAGCTTTGTTTAGCAATTTAAACCGAAAGAGTACAAGATATTTTTAAAGACATGTAAGAACCTGAAAGTTGTTACAAAGCTCATTTTCTGACAAGAAATAGCAGAAAAGTTTGGAGTCCATATATTACCCACAAATGTTGTGACATAAGAGTTGCAATGAAAGCCTATCTCCCCAAATTAAAAAATCATAGTCCATGGATAGTTCTATTCAAATCACACCAAAGCTTTCAAAAGTATTAATATAGCATTACCACCCACATATCCTTAATTCCAAGATACACACCTTTAATTCTCTCTCTCTCTCTCTCTCTTTCATGCACACACACACACACACACACACACACACACACACTCCTTTCTGAGGGGTTATGCATTTTATAAATGATAGGTATATTTAATGTAGTTTATTTTCCACAAAAAATGTTAACAAGTCAAAGATATATTTTGCAAATGATGGCATATTAGGATTGAGAACATACTGCATCTGAGTTCCAAATTTGGTTAATGTTTGTTTTTTCTGTTTAATTGAAAACTGTCCTCTACCAATGCTATGAACCTCAGTCTAGTGAAAGAGGGAATTTCTTGGACATCAAAAGAAGAACTAGGGGAAAAATCAAGATGCTATCACCTGTGCACTTAGGACAAGCATTCAATTTAACAAGTTATTGGACAATCCAAAGGTCACAATTGTTTCATTATGGGAACTTCATTCAGTTCCCAAACAGTCAGAAAAATATTGTCCTTCCTTGCTAAATTAACAAAAACTGACCAAGACCAGAAAAGTAATAAAAATAAGTTAAAAGAAGAAAATCTGAGTAGTTCTAAAATTTACGAAGGTAGGTCCCATTTCCATTTTTCCAGGGAGAAAGAACAAGTATTTTATGTGTGCTGGAACCTACTCTTATGGACTCCCTGAAGCCGATTGCTAAATTTTCAGGAATTTTGTGAGCCAATTGTTAGTTGGTAGCTTGAAATTGGCCATATTGGGAATGGAAATCTCCATGTGGGAATGGAAATCTCCATGTCTCCAACATGGAAATCAGTAAATGCTACAAGTCAGAGCTTTTTGTTCCCCTAGAGAGCCAATTTGCCTGCAAGGCACATGCAAAAACATGCTATAGTAGAATGTTTGTGTTTTAGGAAAAGGTAAAAACTATCTCTCATTAAAAAATATTTGATTTAGGACAACGGTTTCTCTTTTTCAAAATTTATTAACTTTTTATGTTTCCATTTTTAGAAATTATCTGCAAAACATATGAAACTATAGATGAAACAGAGTTATCTTGAAAAGCAATATTTTAGATAAAAAACAAATTGACCTAGTTCTGACCTAGCCTCAGCAGCCCAATGTCATTTTAAATTATTTGATTATCAATATTTCTAGCGACATAAGAGCTTGTCTTACCCTAAAGCCAACAAAAGCTATTGACCTAAATTAAAATTCAATTCTACACACACGCACACACACACACACACACACACACACACACACACACACACACACACAAAACACTGACATGGGCCATACTATTCCAATCCAAACAGGGTTATTATCCCACAAAGAAGACACCCTTCTGGGTGTCTGAAATCCACAGGGAAAACAATAGGCTCCCAGCAGGCATAACCCATCTAAACATTGTCTCCCTGTAGATTCCACAAAGTACAAAATAATATTCCCTCACGGATGAAATCCGACTGCTTGTTCCAATGAAAACATAGGCATCTGTGAACCCTGAATTGGGGATAAAGGATAACATGTCTGATTTTATCTAAGATGCTTATACTTTTCATATGTGAATGCTATGAGGAAAAAAAGTTACGTTTTTTCCAAACCAAAATACTTAAAGCATGAATTTATTCCAAGTAGGAGTCATGACTATCAGTCTTTTTTATTATTTTCCTAAATATTGAAGAATATATTTCTTGAGAGCATATCAGTACTCATATAATTGTTTCTGTTATTCAGAATTGACCTGGTCCCAGTTAATCTGATTAAGGTAAGGCAATCTGTGTACCATATTGGAAGAAGGCCATGGCCAATGATATCACAAAAATATAGGAAAGAAAAAACCCTTATAAACCCTTCATAAAGCTTAAAGACTGTAATCAAATCTTAGTAGTAACATTAAACAAAATCTCATTCCTAAGCAAAAGCAAATGAGAATGCCCTCTCACCAGGAATTCAAACATTCCAGTACACCTATTTGATTAAGAAAGGAGGCATATTTACAGAATAAGAAAAGGTCTTGAAGGTTAAAGTACCTGGATGACCTATGTCTACTTCAATTTTCTTTTTACCTATGACTTATTTTTCAGTCATGAGCTTTTAAATTTAACTCTGTCTTAGTATGGTCATGAATAATAAATATCCATAGCCAAAGATCTGCTCTAATATATACTAGCTTTCTGGCTGTTACTGAAATATTTCATTTTCTCTTCCATCTCAGAGCCTTTGCATTTGCTATTTCTTCTATGAGGAATGCTTCTCTCCCTGAGATCTGGATGGCTCAGTCCCTCACTGTCTTCAAGTCTTTGCTTAAATGCCACCTTGTGAGCATGCCCTTCCAATATATAGAGAAAATTACATTTCCTTCCTCTACCTAACATTCCTTGTTTCTCTTAGCGTTCCTCCATAGCCCTTACCATTGCCTAATATAGGATATACATACTCCTAACATTTTTGTTGTCTATTTATTGTCATGAGAACAGAATCATTATCCATTTTATCCACTCCTATATCCCAAGCACCTAAAACAATGCCCAAATGTTGTGATAGCTTATTTAATAAATCTTCAATAAATGAAAAAAACACAGAGCCAGAAGAAACCTAAATGTTCTCTGATAGCTTCAACATTAATTCATTGCAAAACTACAACTAGAATTCCTACAAACAAAAAGCCTTGTGTTTAAACATAATAAATACTATTTCTGCATAACATTTTATTGAATTTTTACAATTTTATTATTCTAATATAAGGAGGAAAAGGTTCTTGAATATCACCAAAGAAAGCTATTTACAATTTTACTCTTTTTAGCATTCAAACTATAGGATAACAAAAAAATTCTATGGGTCAAATCTTTACAAGGTGGAAAAATTAAATAAATCAACAGAACCTTATAAGTAGTGAAATTATTTTTCCATTAGAAAAAACTTCAAATATTTTACAAGTATGAATTGAACATCAATCTATAGTTTGAGTCCCAGTTTCGTAAAAGGAAGAGCATCTGAATTATACATGTAGCCCACAATGATGGTTGAGAATTTTGTTTTCATAGATTAACTTCTGAAGGCGATAGTAAACATTTCTAGAAGATAAGATTAACCACTATTTTCAGAACACTTTCTATGTTTCAGGACCTGTACTTGCATTAACCACTATCCTACCATTTCACAGGGTAAACTTTTCTTTCCCACTTTTATAGATGTAAAAACAAACAAAACAAAACAAAAAACAGAGGGACTAGGATTTTTGCATTGATTTAATGTTGAAGTTGTCAGAGAACATTCAGGTTCCTTCCAAACCTGTGTTGCTGTGATGAACACTGGGTATTATATGTAAGTTACAAATCACTAAATTGTACACCTGAAACAAATATTGCACTGTCTGTTACCTAGCTGGAATTTAAATAAAAACTTGGAAAAAGAAAGGGGAAAAGATTTATTAATTGAACTGTCACTACATGCAGACATTGCTTAGACACTCAAGAGTGAATAAAACATAATGATGCTGATAAAAATAAATTATCGAGGAAATAAATAAATGAGGGGGAATGAAAAATCTTTCTTACAGAACCATTCAGAATAATTTATGTAGAGCTTAAGTCCCTAACCTTGAAGATGTGCTACACTTACTTTCTTCCAAAGAGTATGGAAAAGACAGAGAGGGCAAAGAGTAAGCTTACAGGGAAGAAACCTGGCAATACTTTCTCAGTGAGGTGATCAAGGTGGACACCATCAATAAGTCATGCTGATAGCATGTATGCTTGATATGATGAAATGAGAAAGCCACTTCACCTCTCTGGTCTTCCTCCAAAAACATACAACCCAAGTCTAATCATAAGACAAATCTCAGACAAATCTAAATTGACAGACAGTATACAGAATATCAGAAAAGTACTCCTCAAAGATGTCTAGGTCCTCACAAACAGAGAAAGTCAGAGAAACTGTCACAGAACGCCAGGGAGGCACGAAAACTAAATATAAAGTGCCTCCTGAAACAGAAAACAAACGTTAGGGAAAAATCAGTCAAATTCAAAGTGTGGAGTTGAGTTAATAACAATAATATATTAATATTGGCCCGTTAACTGTGACAAATGTACCAGAGCAATGTAAAATGTTAACAACAGGGAAAACCAGGGAAGAGATAAATAGGAATACCCTGTACTATTTTTACAACTTTTCTATAACTCTAAAAGTGTTCAAAAAAAGTTTTAAAATATATATATTCAAAGTCTTAAACAAAAATGCAAAAGGACATACATACTCCCATTCCTGAGCAAGCCATTTACCAACCCCCAACAACAGTGAAGCAGTATGTATGTAGCCCAAGATATTCAAACTGGAACCATCCTGGATTGTGGTTTGCTTTGGATGAGTGGGGATGACTCTTGGCTGAACATAAATGAGAAGCTGGAAAATGTAATTACCTGGATGAAAGATATTGGTTTTTCTAATTTCAGGGATGGATAGGAGCCTCAGCACCTCAGCTGAGCTCTGGGGCAACAGGGAAGCTCTCTTTTTATGAATCAGAAAAGGCTCATTAAGAATTTCTTTATTTGAGGTAAAAATCAAAAAGGGGTTCCTTTGGAGTTGTTGGGAATCGAGTCCAAAAGAGGGTAGCTCTGGGAGCGGGAAGACAATTGCTAGAGAGCTCTTGGGATCTAGGGGGAGAAAAGCTTGTCTGCTCAAGGGAATATGGCTCTGAGTGGCCTGAGGGAGAGATTCCTGATTGACAGAGACCAAGGTCTCAAAGACATTATAGTTTATGGGGATTTGTCGTTGTTCATTAAATTTCTCTCTCAAGCCCATATTAAGAAGGCATGCAAGTTAGGATATATTTTTTCCCATGTGGGACAAGCCGGTGAATTCTTATCCTCTCATAATTTAAATTTCAATTCGTGTCATTGAAATCTGGAATATAAGAAATCAAGTGTAATTCTCAACTTAGAAGAAGCCCACAAGGAAATGAGGACAATAGGAGGCAGCATTATGAGGAGTAAATTCAATTTTTGCCTTGATTATTTTGTACCTCTTGCCATATCTACCCTGATCAAAGAAGAAATGAAAACAATTTTTTTGGTTTGAAAATGAGGTCTGTCCTTTTGAAAAACAACCTAAAGGAGACACATGTTTCAAATAAAACAGATAGTATATACCCTTCTACTGGGCTCTGGTCACTTACTGTCCTTATGTATGATTGCCTTCCCCTGGTATAATAATTTATTGCCTATTAGTTCACTATTTTGCAGGCCCTCTTTCCTCTCTTTGGCTGCATGGGTGACTCTATTAGTGGTAATGAACTGTGTCGTGGGTAATCACACCATCAAGACCCATTTACCTTAAGCCCCAAAGCTTGAAACCTTCTCAGCACTCAGTCCTGCAAAGAGGAAAAGAGCAATGACCTGCAAAAATAGAGACCTGAGAACCTCTGAAGATATTAAGTTTAAGCTTAATAGTGAGTCATTAATAAATAAGATGTATAATTATCAATATGAACCACACTTAATAATTAATACCTTGCAAACAAAAGAGAAATGAAATACCTAGTAGAATTAGACAGAGGTTATATTCAGTTCCCCTTGAAGATCCTGCTTTGAAGGGGAAATCACAAACTGTTTAAAATTATGAAAGAGCCGTCTCCCCAAAGCTCACATAGTGAGCCACTTAGCAAATAGGCTTCCTAACATTCATCCATCTGTGCTCTCACAAGCTTTACCCATGCTTAATTCTAAAAGTACAACTCCTCCCATTTAATTACAACATTTCACCTTCCATTGAAGTATTGAAAGGTTTTGGTGGACGTGTGTGATTTATCAAAACGAGTGGCAAAAGTAGTTAAATACAATCTCTTTCATATGTCATTCTTATTATATAATACTCTTAGGCTAGATTTTGTTGGCAGTAACCTCTGATTTCTGCAGACAATCCCAATTTTTGATGACCTATACTTTGTTGAGTAAGGGAAGGGAACTAATAATTACTGAGCATTCAACAAGGTAGATGGACTATCACATTGGTTATCTGATACAATTTCCTAAACAAGCCTATGAGGTCAGGCTAATTTATACCAATTAATGGCCCAGAAGTTTCAGGCTAAGAGAGGCCAAACCAGTAAGTCAAGATCAAAAGTGCTGGATTGGGAATTTGGTTCCTGATCTTTCCAATCCCAAAGCCTATCGTTTTTTTCAATTATGGATCCTAAAGATATCTATATAGGGAATATGAAGCTCTCCTGGATGCTTTGTAACTGACTATATTTAAAGTAATGTTATGGGTATTTATACAATATTTTACCAATGCCCCACAATATTTAGCAGTTTGTCAATGGCTGGAAGAACAAATGATCATAGCACTTTCCAAGTCCAGGTCACTGGTTCAAAAAGAAATCCAGTCACCGTCCAGCACTCCTAGCCAATCAAGTGGTGACGGAGAGAGAGAGAAATGGCCTTTCACCATCACTCATAAACCCAGCCATCGCATCACCCTGACCCCCTGGTCCAGCTTTACCAGGGGTTGGAGGGGAATTCTTTCCGTAATTTTTAACCTGGCACAAGCAATTTTAACCCTGGTCAGGAAATGTGTTCATTTTGCCCTAGAATGAATGAAATCAGAGGGCCTCTGGATATGTTACTGGGTATCCCAACGTAATGTATTTCTTTTCTCACTGCCTTGTGCTAGAAGACCAAATACTTTACTTCCCAGGTTCTGAGAATTTCCTAGGAATGGAATGTTAGTGTAGTCATGAGTCAGTGGCTTTATCATCTATGGTTTCAGTGACCCCAGCCCAACTTTCTCTCAGAGAGCATCTCCTAGGGTGCTGGGAACACAAGAAGTTATTCCATGCTTTTGAAATTGAATAAACGCTTTTGTTTTTCAGGTTTTGTTGAAAGTATTCATTAATTTTTGTTCACATTGCCTAAATCTTACAGTCCAATTTTACTGCAAACACATTTTTTAAGCTTAAAAATTAGGAATTTATTTCTCACAATTATGGACACTGCGAAGGTATCAGCCAATACAGTTCCTGGTAAGAGGTCTCTTCTCGGGTTGCAGACAAATGCCTTCCGTGTTCTCACATGGCTTTTTTCATTCTTGTGCATGGAGAGAGAGGGATTAAACGCTCTGGGGTGTCTTCTTATAAGGACACAGATTCTACTGGGTCAGGTCTCTATACCTTTGTGGTTTCATTTAACCTTTACTACTTCCTCAGAGGCCCTCGGTTGATTTGGGGCAGGACAAATAATGGTCTTGGTGTGGGAGCATTTGATAAGAAGGTGGATGGAGCTATAGATTTGGGGTTGCTTGCTTTGCACATAAAAGATGAGTTCTGCCGCGCCTGGGTGGCTCAGTCAGTTAGGCATCTGCCTTCAGTTTATGTCATGATCGTAGGCTCCTGGGATTGAGCCCTGCATTGGGCTCCTTGCTCATCGGGGAGCCTGTTTCTCCCTCTTTTGCCTGCTCTTGCTCGCCCTTGCTATCTCTATCTCATTCTCTTAAATAAACAAAATCTTTAAGAAAAAAAAGATGAATTCCTAGGAAAATTGTTATTATCTGTAAGAACTAGATTAGAAGCAGCCTACTTATCCTGGAGAAGACCTAAACATTTAAGAATTGGTAGTATTTCTGAGAATGGGTATGAAGGTAGAGATAAAAACAGTAGGATCAACTGAATATCTATTTAAAAAGTATTTAGATCCCCAAATCCCCTCCTTGCCTCAGCTCAGAAAACACATTTTAAGGTTATAAAGATGATGGTGATAACAATAATAATAATAATAAATAGTAAAAAAATTATCCTAAACAAGGTTTTTAATTTTTTACTTAAAAAGTTTTAATACTTACATATTAGAAAAAGGACCCAATGCTTATTATAGTCAGTGATTTCTCTCAGGCTGAGTTCAACAATACAAGTAAGCCTTACATTTTAAAATACCCTTGTCACAAGGGTCAAACAGGCAATTAGCATCATCTATTATGATTAGAAGGAAAATAAAATGCAAACACAATTACCACAGGACATAGAACTTAGCATCAGCTTGTCAGAATGAAGTCATCTATTCAAACAGAATTGAATCCAGATCTACTATATATGCAATCTCTCTTAAGAAGAGCTGCAAAATAACAAATTTTCCTAATTTCAAGAAATGTCCTCCCTGCTCTGTAACCTATTCAACCTCTAGCCATCTTTCAAAGCTCAAGTCATCGCATTTCCTTCCTAAAGCCATTGACTCTTCCTCTGATTCTTTCTCCATCTCCTAAATTCTTTTAAATGTAGGATTGTGCCTCACAAATTAACACACAGCTCGAGTTTATAGCATATTGTAAGATGACACAGATATCTTTGCAGATCATCCATATCTCTTACACAAGAAACTAAACCTCTTAAATACAGAAATTGTTCCTGTATTTCTTCACTGTTGCTACCAATGAGCTGGGCACATACCATACTCAGCACCTGGTCATAAACTGACTACTAATCTGCTGGTTTTCCTTTGATACCTGTTTTGGGGCATGTTTTCATCTTTCTTTATTGGCTCATAAGTTCTTTATTTCCTTTTTTAAGATTTTACTCAAATTCCAGGGGCGCCTGGGTGGCTCAGTGGGTTAAAGCCTCTGCCTTCAGCTCAGGTCATGATCTCAGGATCCTGGGATCGAGGCCTGCATTGGGCTCTCTGCTCAGTGGGGATCCTGCTTCTCCCTCTCTCTCTGCCTGCCTCTCTGTCTATGTGTGATTTCTGTCAAATAAATAAATAAAATCTTTAAAAAAAAGATTTTATTCAAATTCCAGATACTTAACATACAGTGTAATATTAGCTTCAGCACACAATATAGTGATTCAACACTTAAATACATCACACTAAGCTCATCATGACAAGTGCACTCCTTAACCCCCATCACTTATTTCACTCAACTCTCCTTCCTTCTCTCCTCTGGTAACCATCAGTTTATTCTCTACAGTTAACTGTCTGTTTCTTGGTTTGCCTCTCTCTCTTTTTTATCCCCCTTTGAATTTTTGATCCTGACATTCAAATGTACTTCCTCTCCTTTTCATCAATCCCAATGCTTCACATCAAAATCTATCCTTAAATCCTTCCTCTTCCAGGAAGTCCATCTGATCCCTCTGTGAGCAGCCATCTTTCTTTTAGCAGCGTTAAGTTAAATATTACAATTATGGGGGTGCCTGGGTGTCTCAGTTGTTAAGCAGCTGCCTTCAGCTCAGTTCATGATCCCAGTGACCTGGGATTGAGTACCGCATCGGGCTTCCTCCTCAGTGGGGAGATTGCTTCTCCCTCTCCAACTCCCCCTGTTTGAGTTTTCCCTCTCACCATCTCTCTCTCTCTCTGCCAAATGGATAAATAAAATCTGTAAATATTGCTATCATGGTCTTAACTCCTTATTACCTCATGTTATTCTTCAGTGTTTTCCATTGTACATCTTATTTTCCCAAATAGATAATAAACTCCCTTAGCTCAGGGGATATGCCTTCTACTTTTTTGTATCCTCCGCAAAAATAAGCACATGAAATCTAAGGAAATACAGATCGATCTGGTTTCTGATTTATATGCTCTGTCACATTTTGTGGTCTCTTCTATCCTCAATTATCTGATCCATCATACATCTTTTTTTTTCCTCCAAAGAGTGATTGTCTTTCACTTTACAACTTAGCCAGAAAAGAGATTTTATTAAAAAGCTCAGACTTCTTAATATGTGTCACCTATTTCTCTTAAATTTCCAAGAAAGTATTTTTAAGAAGCTCTTAATTCCTAATGATTTTAAAGTTGGGTTTTTTTTAAACTTCTCATTTAAAATTTTCCAAGTTTATGGTCACAGTTCCTTTTCTAAAATCGAGTAACCAAATGATAAACTTGTCTCCCATTATAGCCAGAATATTTAGATACAATTTAATTATGTTATGATAATTACAATAAAGGCATTTGTCATGAATTACTCTATCATTTCCTTTCTACTACTTATATACACTGACTGCATTTGTCCTGTGGATTCTAAAAGTCTTATCCAGAGAAGTAGCCCTCTCACTAGATCATGAAATCACAGAATACTTATTTTTAAAAAGGTAACATTTTCTCCCATGTTATAGATCCATAGACAAATTATTACAGTGAATACATTTTATTGTTAAATTAACTATGTGCTTATATAGAAAAGCATAAACTGTCTTGAACTTCCTAAAATTATTAAAATTGGGGCAACAGTTAAAATTTTATTTTTTATCCTAAAGAGGCCTCTAAAATATGTTAGACAAAAATATTTAATCTTCATGTATAAAGCAAAGGAAGAAAAAATAGAGGATGTATAAATGTTAGTGGGTGTGAATTTTATTGGGATGGATTTATACAGTCACCATCATTTGCCATAGAAATATCACTATTTAATATTTTAAGATCTTCAATAAGGAATTTGGATCATACATACATACACGTACTTAACAGTTTTTTAATCTAGACAACTGAACTTTCATTTTTAAGACTTGATCATAAATATCTCTTCCAATTGCTTTAGTAGTTAAAACAACACATTTTTTACTCTCAATAACAGTGATTTATAGATTTATAAGCTTCTCTCCATTATGATGGTACTTGTTTTACAAGCAATATATGTTTTCCTCAAAGTAATTATAACTGTAAAAGAAAAATATGAAGTTATTTTTTAAAAATATAAAGTAGAGAATTTTGAAAAACAGAAGATAATATTGAGAGGAATAAATGTTGCAAATAAAATAAATGTTGCAAATAAAATACTTTCATAATTAACTATGAAATAGGAATCAGAAGCTTCTTTGAGTACCTTCATTTATTTTTACTTATTTTTATTTTTTTAATGATAACGGCTAAATTTTATTGAACAGCTCTTATGCATCAGGCATATTTGAAGTACGTTACATAAATTACTTTAGAACACTCATGGTAATCCTGTGATGGGCTGAAAGGTAGGCAGACGTGTTTACCTATTACAATGCAGTCTCCCTCTCCACATAGAGGCAACTCCATTTTTTAAAAATAAATGAAGGTACTCCTTCATTTCAAAGTACTCCTTCATTAATTTTTAAAAAATGGAGTTGCTTCTATGTGGAGAGGGAGACTGCATCGTAATAGGTAAACACATCTGCCCACCTTTCAGCTGCCACCCCAATCCCCGTCTTCACAGTCGCCTCTGCCCTTCAGTGACAGCTCTCTTGAGCCCCTTTCTCAACTTATCTCTTAGTTTCTCAATTTACATTTAATTAGATGACAATAATAAAATTATTTCCCGACCAGTAAGGCAATGAAAAGAAGCAAACATCATCAGAACCAAATCTAACAAATTAATGGGCAATGGTTCCGATGCTAAGCAATGAAAACTCCTGCACATAAAAGCATGCTGTCTGAATTCAGAGGGCATCTCTCTGTGACTCAGGAAGGATTACTGCTTATTGTTCTATTTGAATCTGCCCTTTCCTGGCACTCCTCATTGTGCAACATAGGCCTATGCTGTCATGTTTTCCATGACACTGAAGTGAGTTAGAAAAACAATATTTCCAAGTTCTATGAAAAATCTAAAGATGGAATCTTACTTCCATGTCTCTTGGCTCTATACATACAGATTTTTATGCCCCAAATTCCTATCCTGCCTTAGTCTTCCTTCCCTTCCCTCTTCTTTTCTCCCTTCCTTCTACTTCTTCAATGGGACTCAACTCACCCACCTTCCCAGGAAGTCTTTGCTTACCATCCCAGCCCAAATTAAATATTCTATCTCTCTTTCTCTGTGTTCCTGTGCATCAGTCTTTCATGACTCACTGCTACTCTGTCCTAGTCCAACTTCCAAACCATCCTGCTGCCCTGCTGAGTTCCCTCAAAGTTGGTACTCTTGTCTGGAAGTACTCTGTGTCTCCACTGGATATCCATCATAATGCCTGAATCATAAGTCTCAGTGAATGAATGAATGGCTATATTCATAAATAGCTCCCTTCTTCTCACAGGATAATCTAGACTTGTTAGCCTGGTCCCATATTGGCCCGCTTCTTCCTTTCCCTCTTTATCTCCTAAAATTTTCCTCAAATTGTCTGGACGTTGAAGTGGTCCAGTCATCTAAAACTAATCCTTTTCCACATAGGCTGAGCAATTTGACACCACAGGCCTGCCATGGTCTCATTAAAATATTTTCTGTACAGTATGCAGTGAAAATCAAGATTGGGCCCAAATGCTCCTACCTCAATTCTCCCTGGGCACTTTGTTCATCATACTAATATAGCACAAATTACATAGTAGTATAGCTAGTAATATATCTGTCTTTTCTATCATGCTGATCTCTTTAATGAGGAAAAAGCTGTTTGGTTTTCTTTGTACATTCAGAGAATTTAAGCGGCTTGCTCAAGTTCATGGAGCTGGCAAAAAGCAGAGGCAAATCCAGCTTTCTGCATGCAAGTCCAACACTCTAAAAGTGTTTCTTCTGAGCTTGCTTTTCTCTTCCACCTGCTCAGGGACTTTACTACTTTTAATAGTATTAACATAATGCCATCACTCCCCCTACACACGCATGCATTGCCCTTTGTAAAATATATATTGTTGTAAAATATATATCTCAAATAACTCTGGAAACCCATATGAATATAAGTGGTAAATGGAGAGGCCTTTGCCGGAAAGTATTCTGAATGGAAAGCCAGGCATCAGCATATACCCCTCAAGCCAGGCAAAGTTCTGTTGATATTGTCTGCCATTATTACACAACTCCTTTTTTGGTGTTGCCTACTCTTAGAGTTCTGATGCACAAGATTATGACTAATGAAGGCTGACTACATTGTTTTAATACCTCTTGGTGGAAAAAGAAAAACTTCTGAAATATCCTAATACAAAACCAATTTTGGCAGAGAAACTTCCAATTAAACTATAGTGAAGCCCAATGTCTGGTATATTTTCTAGAGTGTGGACCTCTTTCACATTTGCTGACAGAGTTCAAATACGCAACAGAGGGCTCTGGGGGTAGGGGTGAGGGAGGCAGGACTTATTTAAGTAAGCCAAGTCGGCTTGAACTAAGTGCAGTCTGAGCACAGGTCTTGGAATCCGAGGCTTTCTGAACTGTAATCCTAGCTCAGACACTGATCCCTCCTGCGACCTAGGATAAATTACTCAACCTTTTTCCCTTGGTTTCCAGATCTTCTAAATAGGGATAATAATCCTGACCTCAGAAGGCTAGTGTATGAATTAAACATCTGAGAGGCCCGATTTTAAAGACAGGCAGAATGAAGCATCTCATTCCTTACAGACAGAGTAACTTTCAACTCAAGTCACCAAGAACTATTTCTGTTAAAGGGGCAAAAGATGGCTGATTCTGGTATCTGGCTGTCCTGAAAGTGTTGACGCAGCCTCAGAAGGAGCTCAGACTCATAAATGAAAGAAACATGAGGCTGGAGGCTGAAAAACTAAAAACAAAAATAAAATAAAAACAAAATTTTGACCTCACCGTAACCTTACCATACTGTGCTTTCCTATCAAACACTGAAGATAGGATTTGAGCCTAAAGACAGTTGGCCTTCCCGAGCACTGTTCCTACAAACTAAGCCTTATGAGAATATTTTGTTGTCTATGTCAATGGTTTACAGATATATTTTCTTGAAGAATGATTGAAATTACAATCACTAACAGCTGAAGGATGAGACTTTTCAATACCTGGACGTTCTACCAAAAGTGTCATTTTAGATTCTGCAGAACAGCAAGATTACATAATCATAACAATACAATTAAAATATATAGAATCAAGTCACTTAAAGAGGGAACATGTTCTAGAACATTGCAAATGACTGCAAACTCACTCAATTCAAGATTAATTTCTCCCCAAAAACCCCCACTAATTTTCCCATTGGAATAAATGTAAAAGAGGGGAAAGGTTAACTGAAGTCAATTTAACGATTTAATTTCAGGCTGCTTTTTCTTCTCAGACTATCTCTCATCTCACAGAGTCTGTTCCCCTACATTCACAAGAGAGTAGAACATAGTGGTTATTTGTCCATTGAATTACTTATTGCTGCATAACAAATTACCCCTAGAGTTAGCGGCTTAAAATACCAAAATTTATTATCTTACAGTTTCTGTTGGTTGGGAATCTGGGCATGGTTTAGCAGGATCCTCTGGATTAGGGTCTCTCATTATCAAAATGCATTCAAGGTATCAAGAGGAATTGTAATTCTCTCCAGACTCAACTGGCAAAGGACCTACCTCTAACTCACTTAGAACGTGGTTGTTGGCAGGAGTCACTCTGTGGGCTATTGGACTGAGGGCCTCACTTCCTCCCTGGCCTTTGGCCAAAGTCTACTCAATTCCCTGCCACAGGGGTCTCTCCACAGAACAACTCATAATAGCAGCTTGCTTCATCAAAACAAGCAAGCAAGAAGAGCTGGAGAAGGAGACTGAAAGACAGAACCAGCAAGACTGAAGTCAGTCTTCCGTAACAATTTTGATAGTAATACCTCATCTCTTTTTCCATATTATATTAATTAACAGTGAGTTGCGAGGTCCAGTCTACATTCAATGGCAGGAGATTGCAAGGACTATGAATACTATCAGGGAGGGGTCACTGGACATCATTTTAGAAGGCTACCTGCTCCAGGCTTCTGCACTCTTTATATTACATCTAATTTCCTTTCCAATGTTATTGATATTCAAGAGTGTTTTTCAGTGTTAACATAAGATTTTATACTTAGTAAATACTTGTATGACATTATCATGAGATGTAAAAGATCTTTTAAAGTGTTAGACTGAATGTGAAAATCACAGTACAAAGTCCTCCAAATCACTCAGGGAAGTACAGGAACACTGATGTATAGCCAACAGTGTGTATCACAACATTAGACGGCCGGGATCTGTGTAAGGAATAAAGCGACATTGCTTTGTGACAATAACATCAACTCAGTTTATGACTAATTCAAATACGCTCTCAAATAATGCAATTCTTGAGAATAGGAAAATAAAAAGCTTAGATTTGCATTAGTCTGTGCCCGTAATTGAGACTTCCATAACATGCCATATCTCAGTTTTTCAAATTTAAATATGTCTGTACTCTATGTCTCTGTGTCTGAATGTGAATATGCTTGTAAAAATAAAGCCTATGTCCTTTATATATTTTTATATGGAATGTTTCTGAAATCTGATCCATTAGCTCATGTGGACCATGATGTTAATTCAGTCGTATGCTTGATATTCATGTAGGTTACCTAGGTTTAAAAGAGAAGCAAAATGTCACTGATAATGTTATCTTATCTCCGTTATTTGTGGGTAGATACATACATATAAAATTTCTGTAACCTGTATTTATGGGTATGTAAATAATATGGACAAATTAGACCAAAAAAAAGGTATTACTGCTCTTATGAAAACCACTCAAGGAACATTATCTATAAAGAGAGGGTATCATGACTTATATATTCTTTCTCAACAATAATTATTTGCTTGAAAAGAAAATAATACTTCCTTAGAAACACCCATTCAACTTTCACTCTGATATTGCTGAATGCATATTTAATTAGAAATGCTACTTTTAATATACTTACTGCATATACTATTGCTCACTAGCCACTCCTTCTACAAAAATATTTTCATTTATTCCAAAATGTCTTATATTTGCTATTTCCAAACACATGGTTATTTGTGTTTAAATAAATGTTATTTATTTAATGTATAAATAAATGTTAAATCCTCAATTTAGTGGTCCCAGATACACTACAAAAGAAATATATCATTTCTGAATCACCAAAGAGAAAGGATTAGTTTTTATAGGAATTTGTTTTACCCTAACTTTGTACCTATGATGAATCAGCTTCTGACTTTCTGGAAAGAGACTCCCTTCCACAAGGGTTTCAAAGCATCATTTCTGAGTCTGAAAAGCAGAACCTCACCATGACTCAGTAACTTCAGCTGTTCAAACTCAATGCAACATAGACTGTGTTCATTAAAGAATAGTAACTGGAAAAAAGAAAAAAATAACCATTCTTCTCCTCTGTTCACGTGTCAGACCATATCTGAAATAAAGTGCTCAGTCACGGCATCGAATTTCAAGTTCAATGTTGATACATTAGAATAACTATGGTCGAAGCCACCAGAACATTAATGCTAGAAAAGACAGCTGAAGACTATGCAGATGTTGTGTGAGTTTGCTGGGGCTGCTAGAACAAACTGCTACCACAAAACAGGAGGCTTAAACAAGAGAAGTGGATCGTCTTGGAACTACTATTTATTATTTACTATTTACTATATCTACCGATTATTATGGATCTAGCTATTTATCTGAAATCCAGGTGTTGTTAGGATTGGTTCCTTCTAAAGACCGAGAAGAAAGAGCTATTCCATGCTTCTCTCCTTGGCTTGCAGATGGTGCCCTCCCCATTCTTCGCACCACCTTCCCTCTGTGCACGTGTCTGGGCTCAACTCCCCTTTTTATAAAGACATCATATACCCAACTAGGATCCACATGGATGGCCTCACATTAACTCGATCGCTTCTGTCAACACCCTTTTACCAAATAAAATTACTTTCTGAGGTACTGGCACTTAGGACTTCAACATACAAATTTTGGAGGGACACAATTCAATCCATAACAGATGTCTTAGTAAGGAAAGTAATAGGGGATATATAAGAACTATTTTCAAATTTCTGAAGGACTGGGTTGAAAAAGAGCATGGAGACTTTTCTGGACTGCTCTGAAACACAAAACTCAAATGAATATATAAAGTTAGGGAAATAAGAAATTTCAATTAAATATAAGGAAATACATTCTTTGAGAGGGTGTATAATATCCTATGGGAAAGGCTTTGGATCTTGCAGCCATTGATAGAAGAATGTAAAATCTCATCACTAGTAACTGCTAGCGATAGACCTTGGACGGTTTTTTAATTTCTCTCTGCCATGGTCATTACCCTTCAGTAAAACGGAGATAATAACACCTACTTCATATGGTTCCTGTGAAAGTTAAATGAGATGATATATATATATTCAACATCCAGCACAGTGCGCAGCACAGATTAGAACCTCTGGTAAGGTGGATATGAAGATCGTTATTATTACTATTTGGAGTTTTCCGAAGATTGTAAGGTGATGAGATCATTCTAAAGAATTAAAATTGTGGCTGGAGGGCCACTTTTCACAGATATTATCACAGGAATTCTTACCCTGTTTGGAAGTTGGATAGAGGATTTTTAAGGTCACATGTAAATTAGTATTTTATAGTTCTAGAAGGTAGACAATAAGTCAGAAATAATTTCAGCAGCCCTGATTCTACCTCACCTTCCCGCCACCGCCCCTGGAACGAAAACCAAAGTGGCTGGTGCTTACTTTGGTTATAGCACTCCTCAAATACTTCATTTCACAACCTGTAGCAATGTTTTCCGCTGTCATGTGTTTGATTAATGTTAAAAAATATCTGTACAAACACTAACATCAATTTTAATGTAGTCTTCAATGTCAAATATGATCACAAAAAGCAACACTGAGTATTCTACTGATATAGCTTCTTGGGACTGCATGAGTGCCTCTAAATGCAAGTATATCGTGGGCTTATTAGAAAAGGTACCAATTAACCCTGTCCTCAGACAATTATATAGACAGAATGCATCATTCATTCATTTGTTAATTCCTGAGTCACCAAAATAATCTTTGGTATCCTGTTATGTTCCCAGAGACTGTCATGGGCACTAGGAATACAAAAGTAAGAAAATAGGTATTCTCACTTTTAGGAGTTTTCAGGTTAGGAGTAAAAACAATTAGTAGGCATTCAATTACTGAAGTGGCGTGGTTATGATTATATATATGAAATATAGATTATACTTTGATTAAGCTTTGATAATATAGGTACCTAACCATAATTTTGATGGTCAGGAAGGACTTGGCAATGGAAGTGTTTCTGGTTTTTTATTACTTTTATTTATTTCTTTATTTGTTTGTTTGTTTATGAGTGAGAAAGAGAAAGAGAGAGAGAGATCACAAGAAGCAGGGAGTGGCAGGCAGAGGGGAAGCAGATTCTCCGCTGAGCAAGGAATTTGATGTTACACTTGACCCCAGGACCCTGAGATCTTGACTTAAGCTGAGGGCAGTTGTTTAACTGACTAAGCCACCCATGCACCCTGACAATGGAAATGTTTTTAAGCCCGGACCTACAGTGTTAGTAGTTCATAAGTGAAAAGGAGGGGGATATAGGAATTCCAGAAAAGAAAAAAATGTATGTGACTTCTTAGAGTCAAAAAAGGTATCACATCATAAGAGCAACTTTGGAATTTACCTGGGGTGAGAAGAAATATGGGTGGTGGAAAATTGCACTGAGCCAACAGTCAGAAGACGTGACCTGGTCATTATGTACTGGTAGCCCTAATTCCCATCCATAAATGCAGGTGTACTCAGTAACAAAAATGCCAGCCAGCTTTAAGCTTGGTACATTATTTAATATCTTTTATGCAAACAAATTTTGAAAGATCCTGGTATACACTTATAATGAGATGTGGAAGGAATTGTGGATTATTACATATTTACCTTCTAAAAGTCAAATCTCCTTTCTTCATCAATAACTCAGGGTGTCTGCCACTATGAAATAATAAAGGAGTAAGCCCAGAGAGACACCTATGTCTCAAGGAGGATTTTAAGATGGAGTCGCATGATCTGGATGGGTTTTTCCAATGGAGATGTGAATAAGGATGGACTTGTCTTGTTAATGGGAGAGGTGAAACTCTCCACTGCTCTGGGGACTACTCAAGACAGAAGTCACATCACAGGGACCTGACCTACTTGGAGCAGTGGTTCCCAAACCAGCTAAACATAAACTTGGTAATTTTTTTAAAAAAATACAGATCCCTAAGAATCTAATTTAAACTTAGGTTGGGTTGACAAGACCAAGTTCATGTCCCTTCCGTTAGCTTTCTTATGTTTCCAACTTTTTGTCTGGCTTTAGACCTTTTCTCTCTCCTTGCTTCCACCATATAGACGTGGTCCTAATATATCAGTTTGTTTCATGCCTCCATGCCTCTGTCATCAATACTCCCTCTGTCTTGAAATGCTTTTCCCTGAGCCATGTCTGTCTGTTCCCTATGTACTATATAACTGCGCACCTGTATTTCAAGAGTCATCTCCTATAAATTTCCCCTATGCCTTCCCTGTTTAAGTGGGACCACTCACTCGTCAAGTATCCTTAAGGTAGCCCTTATTTGTCACATAATCTGTAACACATTTCTGTGGTTACTTTTCAAAAAAACATTTCTTTTTCCTCTTCCACAGCATTTGATATAATATGCACTCAATGAATGCTTGCTGGGTACATGACTGAATAAATAGATAAGATTCAATATAGTAAGTATAGTGCTTAAAAGCATGGATTCTGGAGTTAAACCACCTGGTTTCAAATTCTTGCTCTACCACTTACTAGCTGAGTGAATCTGGGAAAGTTACTTGAAGTTACTGCATCTTGATTTCCCGATTATAAAATGGAAATAAGAATAGCACCTGCCTTATGGAATTAAGAGGTTTTAAATGAGTTAATATTTATAGAGCACTTAAGAGTGTCTGGCCTATGGTGTCCTATGTGTTTGTAAAATAAATGACTAGTAGAGTAGAGATGATGAGTGCTCAAATGTAGCGGAGACAAATACACAGGATGTAAGGAGAGAGAACTGGTAAAACTTGGTCACTGAGTTGGAATAACTCTCAGAATTCGACCACAAGTCACTGAAAGGGGTAGACAGGCTTCTCCCATTAGTTTATTACTTCTAATCATCTCATCACCTAGAAAAGCAAGAAGAATCTTGATTTCAAGGATGACACACAATCAGTTTCATTGGAAAAGAGTGAGTCAGATGTTTGAAAAACAGTTAGAATTCCAAGCCCTGAATGGCACAGAAACAGAAGAGCAACTAATCCCAGAAGAGAAGGTCTGGATTGAGACCCAGCAACAGAGGAGCATTGGGAGAGGATGTAACTGGTACCATGGAACTGTTGTAAGGCAATGTGTTAGCCAGCAGAAAGGGCAATTCAGGGGAACAATTTTCTGCAGTGTGGTAATGGAGAGAGAACACAAGATAGCAGCTGTGGAACCTCAGTTTAGACAAGAGTAAGTGTAAATTTAAACACATACCTTAAATGTCCCCAAATCTCTTTATTCTGTTAAATGGGAGTAATAATGCACACTGCAAAAAACTGTTGTGAAGATTAAATGAGACAGCATTTAGAATTACTACACAACTGATAAATAAGGTACAGGCAGTCCTCTGAATAGGTACAGTGATGAGGGACCATCAAGATCAAACTGATGTTTGATGTGTGTAACTGTGTAAACTGACACTGTACAAAGCAATCCTAATAGTCAATAGGAAAGATTATGATCGCCTTGACCTTTAAATATTATTGTCAAAACTTTGAATTTCTTACTGTCGTTTATAAATTTATAGGAAAATAACAGTAAAACATTTATTTAGTATATTTTAATTTGAAACATTAGAAATTTAAGTGTTTTACCTCTTTTTAAAAGAGGTACCAAGAGTAGAAGTAATATAATAGTGTTGAATGATGCTTGCCTTCTTGTCATAAAACTAATGATAGGGAACAAGCACCTCTTTTGGGCACGGTCTAATTGGCATACTCCTTTCTCAGTCTAGACCCGCTTCCAATATCTTATTCCTTGTGCTTTCAGTGCCTGCAAATATCTCCCAGACTTTTTTCAATGTAAAATTTTTTGCCAGACATCTTCATCCTGTTCACCAAAACTCTCATTTCTGTTGATAAGTTCTCTTGCAGTAAGTCCCCCCCAATCTCTAATCTAGGGGCCCTCAAACAACAGCGCTGGCAACATTGCCATGGGCAGCTATTTCTGATCTGATGTCCAGTTACCTGCCATCTCTTGGCTGCACTTTCATCTGTTACAAAATTCCCTCTTTTGAGAAATCATTTTTGTAAAATGTCACGTGAGTTTATCACCAGGACACAAGGAGGCAACACTACTATATGCTTTGCTGTCTGAGTGTTAACTGAGCAACAGCTGTGTGGTAACCATGAGGTGGTCAGTCGTTGGTCATGATGTTCATCTGTGACTTACATACAGATCTCTGAACCAGAGCACCCTCAGCAGTTCATACTTCACGCAACTGCAGTTAATATACTGGAGCAAATGAAATTTGAATTGTGTTATTGAGGGATTGGTGTTATTTAACTAAACCATGGTAACTGAAGTTCATACATCCATGTATATATATAAAGCAAAGGATGCCAGTATTCTAAATTTTATCCTTTGGGAGAAAAGTTCTTAATTTTTCTTTAACCAGTTGAATGCATGTTCGTATGAGAACTGTTGCAATGAGAATACCCAGATTTTGGTAGTTGAACTGCAATATGGGTAAGATCAAGTGAGATTGAGTCCCATGTCCAGCTCTATGCTCAGTATGGAGTCTGCTTAAGATTCCCTCTCTTCTTCTCCCTCTGCCCTTCCTCTCTCCATCTCTCTCTTTCTCCTCCCCCACCCAAGTAAATAAATAAATCTTTAAAAAGAGAGAAAGAGAGGGATGCCTAGGTGGCTCAGTCAGTTAAGTGTCGGCCTTCGGCTGAGGTCATGATCCAGGGTCCTGGGATCGAGTCCCACAGTGGGCTCCTTGCTCAGTGGGGAGCTGCTTTTCCCTTTGCCTGCTTCTCCCTCTGCTTGCCACTCCCTCTGCTTGTATGCTCCCTCCATCTCTCTCTGTCTAAGAAATAAAATATAAAAAATAAAATCTTAAAAAGAGAGAAAGAGAAATAGTACTGGCATGACAAGTTCCTGTTGTGTCCAGCCTCCTGACACAAATCAAATCAAAGAGTAGACAATAATCTATCCTGAATCCTAATATAAAAGTAGGATTATGTTCCACTCTAAATCTCTAAGCCTACCCCCTACTCTTCCATGTCCCTAATAGTGTACCAGTGTGGTCCATTACAAGGAGGGATATGATAATCTTTAAACGTGGACTATACTTATACTGAGAGAAATGGAGGGGCAATGTGCCTGGAATTCCTTTTCTCCTTGTTTTTCTCCTCCTCCATTCTTTTTCTTCTTCTCCTCCTTATTTTTCCTCTTCTTTTCCCCTTTGATACCTGTTCTTTCTGCACAATTGCACTTCCAACCTGATCAGGCCAGGGAGATTATCTTTTCCGGCAGCCTTCCACCCTGAAATGATCAAAGTGGACCCAGTGACCCTATGGTCTCCTGAGGGAACTTCTTCCTAGTGTTTCCAATTCTTCTGAGTGGAATCTCTACAAGAAGATAAATCAACCTCCCTCTTGATAATATTAATCTTCTCTTATAACCACTGGATACATGTTACTTTTCTATAATTATCTTATCTCCATAAGTGAGACAGTGATGTTACAATACATGTATTTGGGGGCAAAGCTAAAGTCTTCTACTTAAAACTGAGAACTGGAATTTATATAAAGTCTTTGTTCTCTGAATACTGTTTTACTTACCTCACAACAACAAAGTTTACAGTAAACACATGATTGAAAACAAAGGGACAGACGTCATCTGGGCCAGTGTCAGATCTGTAGGGTGCTTCTTAAAATGCAGATATCTGGGCTCCACGGCTAATCTACCCCTGTTAGACATGAAAGTAGGAATGAAGTGGAGGGGTGAGGTGATGGTGAGATTCTGTATTTTTAACAAGTTATCCAGGTGATCATTATGAACTCTAAAGTTTGGGCATCACTGCTAGCCTGTTTTATTCCAGTCCTAAGAAGAATGACCCACAGTCTCCAAGGTATCACATATTACCTCCATAAGCTTCCAAAACAGACCAGGCATTGATAAGAATGGCATTATTCTTCCCAATTACCAATTTCCATTCCCCTTCCTAAAAGAGGATTACATTTGTCCCATTTTTGCCATGTGACCTGCAGGGCTTCTCTTTGGGAAAAAAAATACTCCACTGCCACCTCATTTACATCACACTTGACCACGTAACTTCTTCTGGACTTGACCATGTAACTTCTTCTGACCAGTACTATGTAAGGAAAGATAATCTATGCAACACCTGGGCAGCTGTTTCAAGTGCCACTGCAGAACTCTGCATTGCTCTTTCCCCCGTGACAAGACTAATATAGGCCTTTTCCTTTGATCTGGATCCCCAGATGAAAAAGATAAGTGATGCAGAGCCACAACTCTTCCTGAACCTACATGGACAGAGTGAGAAATAAACAGTTATCTTTGTAAACTACTGAGATTTTTTATCAGAGTATAACATAGAGAAAGTTTTCTGATCCGAGGAGATAAAAGATATTTTTTAAAAATTTCCTTCCTGAAGAAAAAATAATGGTATGTATGGCCACATAAATGCAAAAGATGACTTGCACTGCCACCAAGATGGTGCAATTAGTGTACCAGGAAATCCCCAATGGAAGGACAGACCCAGTGCTTACAAAGTTACATACTAGTCTCACCCTGCCATAGCTCCCCAGCCTGCACTGTCTCAAGGACAACAATGACAGCTCTAATCTGTCTTTAAAACACTGTAAGGAGGGCTTATTTGCCCTGCTCCTCTCCTACACACACACACACACACAGAATTTGGGCAAGGAAGAATACCACCGGGCAAATTGCCTTCAAATACACAATCTATCTAATTTCTTCAAGGCTTTTCCTGTTTGCTTTTCCAAATTCACCTTCTCATCTTCCATGGAAACAGGACAAGACAGAATGGTTCTGTTTTAATATTCAAGAGCTGTTGCTTCCAGACAATGTAGTGCTGTTCAGCAGAAAAACCCTATTCGGCATACAAAAAATTCCTTCAACTTCCCTTCTCATCACTTGTGAATTAAAGATACCCTGTCCAAGACCTTTGCCAGACCCCTGATTTCATCTTCCTGATGGCATGGGCTACGAACACAAATCAGGATGAAAAATAAAGTGTATGGCTAAGCTATTTGCTATCTACTCATTTCTTTCTATAAATCAACAAAATGGCAGGATTCTGAAATAGATATATAACATTAGCTTGATAAATACCATTTGGATCTGGGGTCCTATACATGGAAAAGAATTCCCAGAAGCTACCTTTCTTTACCTTCTGGTCCTTTAACATAAATTAAAACATTATACAAATTTTTGAAAAGAAGAATTTTGAAAGATGCTGGAAACAAGTATAATTGATATGCTGAAAATATACATGCAGATCTACTCTGTACCTAGGTGACAAATAAGACATGGAATTTTACTAAAGCAATTACCACATGCCATTTGTGCTTCATGATTAGTCTGGCATCACTGTATAGTATAAAAGCAAATGTCTCTGTTTGATAATAAAGAACTGGTAATTCTTCCAAGTATAATTAGAGTCATGTCATTTGGCACAATGTGTTTTAAAATGGTTTGTGACTACCTTCAAAGCCCAAAGACTTATCAAATATAATTTTTCAAGTGTGTTTAAAGTTGCTAACATAAATGAGAGCTTAGTTCCCAATATGTTGTTTCAAATGTAAGGAAGAGATGTTTTCATAAAGAATATGGCTGTTAAGGAGTCACCATCAATCACCAAGGAGAATCAAGGTCCCATTGCTCCATAAGTCAAGCCAGTCGCGGCAGAGGCAATAATAGTGAAAATCCCTCTTGTTACTTGACTTAGAAGCCCTTGATGCTGCTGCACTATTTATATTTAACTTTTACCAGGATCCCAGTATGGTCCAAGAGTTTCTGAGGCTGAGTCAAGATTAGAAAATAAAGGTGTCCTGGACTCCACAAGATGCCTCCATGGAGTCTTTCTGGGCCAAGATAACTAGTGGAAGCCTGACAAATTATTTAGATTCTTTCCCCTTCCTTCCCTGACTGCAAGAATCCAAGACATTCCAAAAGGTTTGGAAGCCATTTACTTGGTCCAGCACTTCCGTGAATACCTCAGATGGCCCCAGTATTGTTTTATGACCCCAGGGAACATCCAGATTTCTGGAACTGACAGAAAAGGATACACACACACTGACTACGGGCTGGACAATGTGCCCATTAGGTCAGATTTATAGTCAAACAAATACTCAGATAAATCCAGTCTCCCCAAAGTTCAGGGGAACAAAATGTCAGGCTTCATTTATTAAACTGGCAGTCACCGCCACAGGCACCTTCATCCCACCAAGTGTAACATTACTTCGATGGGGACAAGGATGCCCTCCATTTCCCAGAGATTCTTTTACTTCCCTTACACCTTCTTCTTATATCATTTTCTTCCCTATCCCCCTCCAAAATATATGACCATAATAAGCATGCCATCTAGACTGGTTAGGGCATTTGTTCATTAAAAAGCCAACTCTCAGCTAAACGAAGAGCCAAAGATCATTAGAGGTGACAGAGCATAGAATTTTTGAAATGAGTACCTCCCATAAGGCCTCAAATATCACCTTGGCCGTTTACGACTCTCCTGGTGTGTATTTTATACACCATTTATTTAAAACAGCTTTGAGAGAAGGTCATCCAGGTATTTGGGTGTGGGTTAACATCGAAAATGAACCATGGTTTATTATTCTTCTTATTGTCCACTTAGTAAGGAGAGTATAGTAGATGGTTGAAGACGATGGCCTTCATTTGAGAAAGTGCAAAAACAGCATTTTTCTTCCATTCACATTAGAATGAATACCTTGATATTTAAGGCTCTAATCCTTTAGGAATGAATGATAATTTTGTGCATATAGTATATCTGTACCTTATCCTCCTAACTCTCGAGCATAATACCCTAACTCAGAGAAGAGCTGCAGCAAAAGCACATTAATGTCTGCAGCAGTGTTCTGTTTAAATGAATTCGATCTACAAGACAATCTTATCAAGCTTGTTTTAGTGTAAGTGGCAGCTTTATGTTGAAGAACAAGAGGAAGTAGCGAAGGATATCGCGATGCTTCATAAACCCGCAGGATTTTTACAAGCCAAGGTAGATGTTAAGATAATGAGAACAGATTTACTTGTCAGAGGTTCTGATGTCAAAACTAGAGTTTTCTATGATTTTCAGAAGGAATACTTTTTAATACATTCACAACACTGTAACACTCAATGGCAATTGATGATCCACAGAAATGTATGTAAATTAATGTCAGAAAGAAGCACCTACTTCTGATTGTCAGGGATGCCTGTGAGGAATATGAAAGTTACTTTAAATACTGCAATATTTTTGAATGTTGACTTTTGCAAGCCTATTTCAAGTTTGCTGTCATTATTCTGGAACTAATTGAAGAGTCCTACATAGAAAGAAAAAGAAATTCATTTGAGACTCTCAGCAGGATTTTTTATGAAACTTCTTCACAGGTGGGAACTAAGACAATTTAGTAACCATATGGCAAAGGAGGAAGCTCCATCATTAAAACCTCTTTGAGAGGAACTGAGAAGAGGTAAATGGCTGAGACTCAGGATGCGAAGAGGTTAATGGGGGGATGCCCGAAGAGTATATTTTAAAACTGTTAACATTCAATGAATTTATTAACCTGGGAAAAGAATGGATTGTGAATTCAAAAGTTTGCTAGTGTTAGAAAAGTATTAAGAGAATTCAGGAAAGAGGATTTTAAGAGCTACCAGGGGCCATCTGATTCCTTTTTGTTATGCCCTCTGGGTGAAGCCTATAGAGACAAGCCTGATGGAGGATGCTTTAGCGTTAAGAGACCATGACTGGATTTCCTACAAGAGGACCAAAAAAAGTACTTTAGATTCTTCAAAGGGGAAAGGAGTAAAGGGCTCTCCTGTCAGAACTATACTAGAAAAACATTTAAAGTATTTATTGCTTACATAAATATAATCATCCAACATTGCAAAAGAATCTATACAGTAATATTAGGAATCAAAAAGGATTTGGAAGATCAGTTCAAACTGGCTTAAGAAACAAAAATTGAAGAAAAAATATAATTAGTTTGTGCTAGTATTGTAGACATATGGTGAATACCATTTTTTACTTTGATAAGCAAACTTAGCAGAATTTTACTTAAAAATGTAAAGGGATTTCAAACACTAGGCCCTATTATTTCCCTCAAGACCAGTACCCCCAGCTGCTCCAAATGGAGCAGCAAAGTGAAATTAACCAATTCCCTTGAAAGGCTGTAGTGGTTCAGCTTCAGGGGGCTTGTTAATTTCTCTTCTCCAGGGGTTCCAAGTGAGGCCTGAGAGCAGAGCAGGAAGGCAGAGTGAAAAGAGAAATTAACAAGCTTTCTAAAGTATTGCTACCCCGACTTCTTTCCAGGGAATTGCTTAATTTCACTTTGTAACTCCATTCAAATCAGCTCAAATTTGAGATAAGCTCCAATTAAATAGAGGGAGAGGGGAAACAAAGGCAAATGGGTAGGAAAGGAAGGGAATGGAGAGAATTTAAATTAATGACCTCAACTCAAAGCATTCCCCTAAAATACTCAAAGCACTTCACACATGAAGAGGACATAGGTTTTTTAAAAATCTAGCCAGAGTTTAAAAAGAGGGCTTTTATTTTTTCTTATTTTTATTAATTTTAACCTCCTTTAGAATCTTGATAGAACTTCTAAAATACAAATATTTTGTACTTTACCTGAATCACAGGATGAAAGGCTACTTGTTTATAACTGTTCTGTATAATACTCATCAGTCTCTTCAAATATACATGTCATTGACTATCTACCCATTTCCTAAAATAAAGGGATCGTAAGTGAAAGACATTTGAAGGGAAAAGAGGGATGAAGTGAGAAGTCCATATGAGTTACCTAAGGACAAGGTATTATATTACTTTAAGGAGTTGTAATGGGTATAAATCAATACATGCATTCAATTTATAGTACAACTAAATAAGGACAAATTTTCACTGAGAAATGATAGAATATGTAAAATCACTAAAATACATAATATAGTACAGCTCTTAGTTTAGTATAATAAGAATTCAATAAATCACTATGTCTTAAAATTACTTGACCATAATCTATAGACCACTTCTATTCATGCTTATCTTCTATAAAGTTTGTAAAACTTTCTTAAAGAATAGTATTTTACCTTTCGTATATTTGACATGACTGAAACCAACCAATAATATTAAAACAATTAAAGATATATGGATTACAGTATTTTTGTAGGCACGATGATAAAAAAAGAAAAAGCACAGATTTAATACTAGATACCAAATAAAATCTAATTTAATCATTTTCTAGGTAGAATCTGCATGTGGCCTTGGGCAAAGAAAGAAGGCAAATTAGTAGGCCTTCCAAGGAAAGAAATCTCAACTTTCCGAAAATGAAGTAATAAGATCTTAATGAGAATTCTCCAACCAAATGAGAGATTCTTTGATTAGAGGACACATATGTAAGGTATCCAAGACAATATATATCAAGGGTCCAGCAAACACCTATTACTGTCATTATTAAATGATAAAGACTAAGCCTAAAGAGTAATTTCAGAGATCATCTAGGCTAATGGTTCCCAAAACCACCTTGGCATCACCCTAATCTGTACAGAGCTTTATTAAAAATAGAGATTTCAGGGCTCTATCTCGAATGTATTAGATCAGAACCTCTGTGAATGTTGTCCAGATATCTATTTCCAATCCAATATATTATTTTTATTAATGACGCTTAGATAAGTCACTTGACAATATCTCACTGTGACAACACAAAAACTAGAACCCTACAGTTTCTATGTCTCAGCTTTGGTTTGTCTGTTATACACTATACCTCTATGGTCAACTACGGTGTAATATCATGGTGTCCTTAGAAGTCTGATTAGAGGGGTGCTTGGGTGGCTCAGTGGGTTAAAGCCTCTGCCTTCAGCTCAGGTCATGATCTCAGGGTCCTGGGATGGAGCCCCGCATCGGGCTCTCTGCTCAACAGGGAGCCTGCTTCCCTCTCTCCCTCTGCCTGCATCTCTGCCTGCTTGTGATCTCTCTCTCCTCTCTGTCAAATAAATAAAATCTTTAAAAAAAAAAAAAGAAGAAGAAGAAGTCTGATTAGACTTTCAGTTCTTAACATTTAGTGGTTTGATTCTATAAACACGGTAAATCCCACTATCCTTTTTCTAAACTCCAGATTCTTCCAGGAAAGACAACACCCAAGCACATATTTTGCCTACTTCCTATAGATTCTTCCTGTTACTTTATCACTGTTTTGTTTATAGACACAGAGTTAAATCTGGAATTCAGATATACCAGCTTCAATGAAAGCAGACAAAAAGAATATTTAACTTAAATGTAAACTTGTACTTCTAAACAGGATAGAGTAACAGGGTCATTATGTATCTTCTTGTTTGAAACAACTGAAAATCTGGACAGAATACATAAAAAACAGTTAAGACACAACATCAGGGGGTCTGATTTAAAGAGGTTTGGAGTGTGCTGCCCCAAATATCTTAGTTTGGCATAGTGATTATTTTAAGCTAAAGGCATATGAAAAAAAGCAGATACAAGAAAGGCATGCTGACCTCACAGTTTCTTCCCCAAAGCTAAAATTCCCAAGGGGAAGATGCACTCCCTATGCCAGGAGAAAAAGAATATTCTTATCATGAGAGACAGGAAGTCAAGGCCAAGAGCAATATGTATAGACAAACCTTCTTAAAATGACCCTACTCTTCCTTTAGACTTCCCATGTATATTAGTTACTTTTTCACAATTACTACTCTTTGTCCAACCTAGTATATAAGCATGTAGGCCCAACCACTTTTTTGGTCTCCATTTTCCTATTGAAGATTCACAAGTACACTTATATAAAACTGGTACGCTTTCCTCCCATTGATATGTCTTCCGTCAACTTAATTCTCAGGCCCAGCTGGAGATCCTAAGAGGATAAAAGAAAAATTTTACCTACTTTCACAACAAATGACTACTATCCCTGCAAAATCATAAATAAATAAGATAATGCCTACAATGCCCATCTTACTCTCCCAAAGAGAGTTTCCAGGCCACAGTGTAGGAAGCGGAAATCCAGGACAAGCTAAAAAGAGCTCAAGTCATACAAAATACTTCTCTGACCACAACAGAATTAAATTAGAAATCAACAACAGATCTCTAGACAATCTCCAAATATATGGAAATTAATAGCACTCTACAAAACAAGCCATGCATCAAAGAAATCAAAAGTAAAATTAGTGTTTTGAACCAAATGAAAACACACATAACAAAATTTATTCCGTGCAGCCAAACCAATACATGAGCACTAAGAATATAGTACTAAGATGCCTAGGGGCACCTGGATAGCTCAGTGGGTTAAAGCCCCTGCCTTTGGCTCAGGTCATGATCTCAGGGTCCTGGGACCGAGCCCCGCATCGGGCTCTCTGCTCAGCAGGGAGTCCGCTTCCCCTTCTCTCTCTGCCTGCCGCTCTGCCTACTTGTGATCTCTCTCTCTGTGTCAAATAAATAAATAAAATCTTTAAAAAGTAATAATAAATAAATAAATAAATAAAAAGTACTAAGATGCCTATATTAGAGAAAAAGAAAGGTCTCAGTTTCCACATGAAGGAAAAAAAGAGCAAATTAAAGCTGAAGTACTCAGAAAAGAGAAAAGAACAAAAGATCAGAGTGGAAATCAATGAAATAGAAACCAGAAAAACAAAGGAGAAAAATCAATTGCTAAAATGAAAATCTGGTTATACTATCTGGTTATAATCACTATAAATCACTAACCCTACTGATGGCGGGGGGAGACATAAATTATCAATAGCAGAATTGAGATAGATGGTATCAGTACAGATTTTACAGATATTAAAATAATCATAAAGCAATATTATAAACAACTTTTTGGTAATACACTTGACAATTTAGATAACAGGGACAAATTCCTTGGAGACACAAACTGCCAGCACTTACTCCAGAAGAAATAGCCTGAAAATTAATGGCTCAGGAAACAGATATTGGCAAAGATGTGGAGAAAGGGGAACCCCCTTCCACTGTTGGCGGGAATGCAAACTGGTCCAGTCACTGTGGAAAACAGTATCAAGGTTCCTCAAAAATTTAAAAACAGAAATACCCTATGACCTGGCAATTATACTACTAAGGGTTTATCCAATGGATACAAAAAGGCACATGCATCCCTATGTTTACAGCAGCAATGTCCACAATAGCCAAAATATAGATAGAGCCCAGATGTCCTATAATGGATGAATGGATAAAGAAGATACATATACATACATATATAATGGAATATTACTCAGCCATCAAAAAGAATAAAATCTTGCCATTTGCAATCGTGTGGATGGAACTAGTGGGTACTATGCTAAGGAAAATAGTCAGAGAAAGACAAATACCATATGATTTTATTTATATGTGGAATTTAAGAAACAGAACTGATGAACATAGGAGAAGGGAAGGAAAACTAAAATAAGATAAAAGCAGAGAGGGAGGCAAACCATAAGAGACTCTTGACTACAGGGAACAAACTGAGGGTTGCTGGAAGGGCAGTGGGTGGGGGAATAGGGTAACTGGGTGATGGGCATTAAGGAGGGCACTTGGTGTGATGGGCACTAGGTGTTATATGCAACTGATGAATCACTAAATTCTACCTCTGAAACTAATAATACACTATATGTTAACTAACTTGAATTTAAATTAAAAAAGAAGAAAAAGCCTGTATAGCCTTATATATACAAAGAAATTAAAATTGAAATAAAAATCCTCCCATAAAGAAAGGTGGTAGGGTAGGATACCAAAGGGCATTAGGATACTTTTGGAAATTGATGGATATGCTCATTATCTTTATTGTAGTTATAGTATCAAAGGTGAAGACATATGTCAAAACTTCGCAGATCGTACATTTTATGTATGTGCAGTCTACTGTATGTTAATGAAACTGATAAAAACATCATGCAAAAAATTCTGATTGCATTTAGTTAAGTTGTGATAGTTGGCACTCTGTTCAGTCAGGGGAACACAAAAAATTAACAATCAGAAACATACAGCTTCAATCTTGATAAGTGGTCCAAGAGAGCTTCTAACCAGACTACAAATCCTTCAAGGTTAATGACATCTCAGATCTTCTAGAAGTATTCTTTGCCTTCTTTGGATCATATGTGATTATTTCAATATCTAGTACAAGAAAAAAAATCTAATATTTTCAAAAGTCTTGAGTTTCCTAATGGAAAGAAAAGAATATCTGTAACAACTATTAATGAAATCAAAGAGAGAAGAAGAATATTTCTATGTCAGGGTGTGGATAGTCTGTTCATTTCTCTCAGTTATTTATCACCAAATCTACCCCACTTCACTCCCAGGCCTTTGTGATGAGTGACTGTCTTCTTCCCTTTTTCTTCTCTTTGTGCTTCAGTATCTCTTCCCTCAGCTTGCTATCACGGACTTGTTACCTACAAGTCTGTAGGATCTAAACAAAAGAAGTAGAATAGGAAAAAGGGTCAGGAGAGTTGCTATCTAACAGGCCCTGATACAGCTGTGTTAGAGTTGCAAACAGACCCTTTCCTTTATGGGAGCATTCATGGGTTCTTGGGAGACCCTCCCTAGAGAAAATATTTTACTAACAGTTCTCCACACAAATATTCCTTTGTAATTGCTCAGAATTCTTTCTTCTCTAAGCTTTTGGACATCTGGCTGTATACTTTTTTTTTTTCTGGCTTTATACTTCTAACACCTTTCTTCTGAGTTTTCCTTGCCCTTTCAAACACACCACGTGAATAAAATTTAAATGACCTTCTACCACTCTTTCTCTCAGATGACTCACAATCTGTCCATGGACAACTGCCTAAACTTTGTGGTCCTTTAGGAGTGCAGTTACATACTGTATTAGTTTTCTAGGGCTGCCATAACAAAGTACCATAAACTGTGTGGATTAAAACAATAGAAATTTATTGTTTCACAATTCTGGAGACTAGAACTACAAAATGAGGTTGTTGGCTGGGCCATGTTCACTCAGAAACCCATAGGGAAGGATCATTCCTGGCCTCTTCTACTTTCTGGTATTTGCCAGTAACACTTGGCATTCCTTGGCTTGTAAATACACTACTCCAACCTCTACCTGTATCATCACATGGCTATTTTATCCCTGTGTCCCTGTCTCTTCTCTTTTGTTTATAAAGACACTAGTCTTATTTAATTAGAGCCCACCTTAATTCAGTATTACTTCATGTTGACTTGATTACATCTATAAAGACCCTATTACACTCACAGGTATTGAGGTTGGAACTTCAACATAGCTTTTGGAGGGAAAGCAATTCAACTCATAACACATACAAGCCATTCCCAAGGAAGCCCTATAATCTACTTCCACCAGATCCCCAAGCTAATAGGATTTCTCAGGCGTGAGACAAGCATCAATCCTCAGTTTACTTGTAGCTCTCTGAATGCTTGCTTCAGAGCTCCTCTCATGGCATCTAAGATGAGAGAAAAACATCTCCTTCCCACCCAATACCCACTTCCTTTGAAGTCCCACATAGACCATAGAAATCCAGTATTTCCTTCTGGAACATGGATACAATTAGCACCTATTATATTAGGACTTCACTCTAAAGTGAAGCAGAAATAGCTCAATATTTAATACACAACTATAAGAGTAGTTCAACAATATTTCTGTTTATTAAAGCAGAGACATACTAATCACATCTGTGATCAGAATTTTCATTTTCAAACATTAAAATAAAAAGCAAATACTGCCCAAAGTAAGTTTCTGCATTGTCTGTTGCTTCCTCAATGGGTGAAGCCATATGTTCTTCATTAAAAGTCATGTGGTATTACTGACTTAGAAATACATAGTGTGATCATGAGTAAGAAGGCCAAAGCACAACTGAAATCAATAGATCACGCAGAAGACTAAGTTTAACCTGTAGCCTAAATATCTATCGCTGGTTTTTGTTAAGCAAAGAAAATGACTTTTTGTGAAACAAAGAAAAAATTAGTTAATTTGACATCTTTCACTTAATTGGCTTGTAGGTAAAATTCAGATGAGAATAAAAATGGCCAAGAACAAGCTTAAAAGAGCACAAACTGAAACTTAAAGAATGGGAATAATCAAGAAAAGGAATAATTGTCTTAACAATTATTAAATACATTTAAAATAATAAAAAGTAAAAAGCAGAAGTGGTTTTATTTCTCATGACTCCATGAAGACAATGGACTTTTGTAAAATCTATTCCTTATAGGAAGTTTGTTAGTAGCACTTACAAAAGCTAAAATTAGATAACTTCGCAATCATTCTTGACTTATGGAATGTACATGATCACAAATTATGCCAAGAACTCTACTTGAGAGGATACTTTTTCTAAGATTCCATCACATAGCATCTTTTATATTTTTCTATCCCTATATATATTCATTCGAGTTTGTAAAGTCATTGCATATGTCCAAACTGTATCACTGAGTCAAAAAAGCTACACTGTACTAATAAAAAGTTTTTGCATACATGCACAGTAATACCTCTCCCCCTCTCACTCCCCGCGTTTTCACACATGTCCCTTAAACTGACACCTTAGTATATGCTTTATTCAGTCATCCCCGTTTAGTGCTTTTTGCAACCCAGACCACCATCAGTGACTTCCTGTGACACATACATGGTCAGAATTACAAAATTTTCTTGGGAAAACCTAGCTGAGACATTCTCTCACTTCCTTTATTTCACCCACTCCAACCTCTGGCTCTTTGTGACTCTCCATTCTCTCATAAAATATGTTACTAACAGGCTCTATTTAGTTTCTATTTTATGAATGAAAGTTATCAAATTGGTCTCAGCTCCAGGTCCATTATCCCAAACTTTCCATGTCTTTGAATGAAGTTGCAAAACACATGCAGTGTCTAAGGAACAAATAATCCCAGCAATTCAGGATTTACTTTTGTGGGACTAAATGAACAACCTGAGGAAATTTGGGAGCTAGATACAATAGCTTTACTCCTGTCTGTCCACATTTACTTTTTCTAAGCATCTTTTTCTCCCCTCTATCTGCCCTTCACTGTCACAAAATGCCTTCTTTCTCTAGCTCTCTGGTACTAACATGAAGGTCAGTGTGAAAATGACCCAAATTTATTTTTAAGAAGGTATTATATATCTGACAAATAACACCTTAGGAACATTTACATTTCTAAATACTACTACACACAAGGAAGAAACTCTTTAAAAATGGGAATCAGAACAAAAAAAATCAATGATGGAATTTGGGCCAGACTCTCAGTCCCATTTAGTCGGCAAAAAAAAATCTGATTCTAATAATTTTAAAAGCTCTATCCAACAACATAAGAATTCTGTACCATATCCCTTTTGAAGCTTCTCCCTTCTCTCCCTCCCCCCATTTCTGGGCTGGAAATCTGAAATGCATGAATGGCTGACCTCCTCTCTCTTCCTAGCTCCCCCTCCTCTCCTTGCTCGCTGCCACTCCTCTGATGACTCCAGAGTCAGACCCCAGTAGGGAAAGAGGATTAAAGAGGAAATGGCTCAACTGTACCAGGTTGATAGAGTTATGGTCAGGGCCCGTTGGGCAATAGATTGTCTCACTGGAGTTTCTGTGGACTCCTTGGAGCTCTGCTGAGGATCTCCAATCGCTGGTCACTCAACCTGAGCAAGACCACTTCTCCAACTGGCTGCTTACAAGTCATCTGTGCTTCTGAGGTCTTTTTGCCCCCTTAGTCAATCCTTTTGGGTAGAACCCCTTTCCACCTGACCTACAGTCAGTTCCCTTCAGCAGAATTCAAATCTAGATGTTGGTAAGGACACACCTGGAGCAAGGGCAGCTCATTCCCCGAGATTCTCTTCCTCTCCACCAAATAGGGGCAGCTCCAGTCCCAGCCATTCATCATTAGACTATTTAAGAATAACTCATCTTAAACATCAGGAGCTTGACCAACGCATGTCAGGACCTTAAACTGATCCATCCTGACGCCGTCTTAGAGTGGGGAAGAAAGTACTTAATTCTTCTTCCCCATCCCAGCAACCTGTAGAAAATGCTCTCCAAAGAAATCTCTCCTAAAGCCTTTTCAACGTCCATCTTTTTATTTATGTCAGTGGGTGGGTGATGGCTAATGTAGGCAGGCCCAGGTTACGATCTCCCCCTCTTCAAGTCTAGCTCCTTGGTTTAGAATGTTTTCTTCTCCAACTTAGAAAATACCACTGAACACCTCATTGCTCACATAAAATGTGATTGTCAGCCCTGTGAACACCTAAGGAGTTCAAGCACAGGCTAAATCTCTATCTAGATTGTCAGAGTGCTGGTAAGGATCTAGCACAGACTGGGAACTTCTTAAGAATTAATGATCCACACACGGGCTGTCTCCATATAGGATGAGCATAAGGGTTCCCCTAGTTTTCAAGGACAGACAGAGGGAAGAACATCAACAGAAAACCAGAATATCATTCAGCTAATAAACATCTCCACATAGCCTACTTGGCTATCATTTATTTGATCTGTTCTCATTTTGTTTGAATTGGCATATCATGATAGCACCAAGCTTGTTATTTCAACCTTCACATAAAATCCCTAGAGGGATAAAAGGAGAATTCTGGGTTGTGATACATCAAGGATTCAGATAATCAAAAGAACTTTAAAAATAAAACAGTAACAACATTGGAGTAGTTAAGTAATATGGAAATATTCAACAACACTGTGTTTAAAAATAATTATGAATAATTACAATAATAACAATTAAAATAATTTTGTTCTCTCCTTCCTTTCCTTCAGGCTCCTTTGTTTTAATTGCATTTTGGTATTTTCTATCTTAGGCCAGATATTATCAAACACAATTAGAGTCCTCCTTGCCCCCCAAAAGCTGCCTTGGTTTGATTTCTATTCGGTAACTAAAACAAATGTTTAAACTCTAGGTTAGCTTTTTCCTAATCCTTTTGCTCTGGTGTTCATCAACACATGCACTTTTTTGCTATTTCTGAGAAAACCCCAATGCTGAACTCATTATTTCTCTGAGTTGTCCTAGGAGATACACACACACACACACACACACACACACACACACACACAGAGTAAGTGAAGAATGTAGACTCAAACAACTTAAAACCCCTCACATATTTTTGTCATTAATGTCCTCTTTAGCAGAACCTTCATGGAAGTCTTTTTCCTCCTTTCACCTCTCCGTTTCTTTCTAGAATACCTAGACTTTGGGCTCTTTTCTCCTCTCTCCCAGATTTTCCTCAATCATTTCCCATTCTTTTCTCCTTTATATGTGGGACAAATCCACTGCATCTCAGCATCTACTGTAAAATGTGCACATTCGAACACGTCCCAGTGATGATCAGCAAACTAAAGTCCCTTATAACAGCTCCACCTCCCTGGGAATACCATTTAGTCACCACCTTTGAATACTAGAACATGCTCACCTGCCTTACCCTTCCTCATCCCTAGAGGTTTATCCAGCTATTCTTCGAATGAGATGTTCTCCCTCTGGTTAGATATGCAATCTGAGTGAAATAATGCAAATTTTCTTCATGATTTGCTTCTCTGTTCTGTCAACTGAAGTTTAATGGATCATTTCTGATAGTATTGTCTACTGTAGTCACAGCAGAGAATTCGATCAATGACAGGAATACATGACAAAGGAGGGTCTGACTTAAGTTGTGGAAAATGAAACAGATGGTGCCACCACTGTGCTGTGCTCTATATTTTGAACAGTCATGAGTCGGCAAGTCCTGAAGTCTTTGCCAGTAGAATGCGTTTCCTTTCCAGGGTGCACGTTTCTCATGGGCCTGAGGATTACATTCCACAAGATTATTTTTATTTCCAACCATACATCTAGAAACTTGTTTAGACGGAAATAATGACAGCAATCCAGGTAATTATACCTTGACTTTATAGGGCAGTTTCCTGAGGAACTTGGAATTCTCCTCAAGGATCTGAGACTCCCCAACATTTTCCATCCCTAAATATCATAATCCAAAAAATAATGATTGCACCTATAAATGCAGACTTATTTCAAGAATTTAAATACATTTTAAATGGTTAACCCTAAATACAGAGTACTAGAAAATTCCACCCATACCTCACTGCTGGAATGACTTAACAGGAAGCTGGCAAGGACTTACGATGCTTAAGGTGGTTGTAAAGTAGTTTACTTTCCGCCCAAGTAAGACATTAAGGCATGCGTCAGGTGTCATTAATGAAGGTGTTCAGCAACTGTCAGCCTGCAAATAATTACAGACCACAGTTTCTTTTAAGATGTGCTCCCCACTTTCTACACCCTGGTAACCGCCTTACACCACCTGTTCTGTCGGCACTGCCTGTGGAGAATTCAAGGGGCAGGCCTGCTGCTCACCTGAGGTTAATGATTACCCCGTGGCTTTTCTCGACGGCTTACACATTCTAATGTCTTCCTGCTGTATTATCACCTGGCAACCTCCACAGGGAAAGAAAGAAGTGCACTGCAGGTCAAAGTTACCCATGGACTTCCTCACGGATGTGTGTGTATGGATATGTGTGTGTGCGTGTGTCTATGTGTGTGCACAACCAACAACGTTGTTGCCATACCTTTCAATCACGTTGGAAAAGAACGTAAGGAAATGTCTTTAATCCAAATCCTCTCTCCAAAAATGGGTTGTGGAAGCACTGAAGGAATGTCCTTCTGGGGGTACGACATGGTGTTCCCATGGGCTTTCTGTGTGGAACACAGAGTACTGCTTGCTCTCTGGTTTTGCAGTGTGCACAGTGGCATAAATGTGCACTAACACACCTATCAAGAAACTTCATCTACATTCCTTAATGCTGTCTCTACTAGGAAAGCACAGGTCTTTATGTGGTTAGGAGACTATAATTTTGACCCAGCAAGGCTGCTCTTTGCATTGAGTAAATGAAAGCCCTTTGCAGATTAATAGGTCTGAGTGTCTTTATTCATTTTGCGAGGGCACAGCCATGCTGATTCCTGAACTGTAGCAATTTAATGACAGCAAGGATTAGCCTCACCTGAAAGATATGAGTCATGATGCAACCTTCCACAGACTGCCCACATTAGTTCAGTCTTCTGCAATATCTCCACTTCACTATGTCAACACCATCTCCTCCAGATTCTTCTGAGAAAAGTTCAAGCTGGATTTCTCAGTAAATATGAAGGGGTCAGACATCTTGCCCAACAAATTAGCAAGTTTAGTACGTTAGAACTCCCTAAAATTGTGTTTTGGAATTTCTTGGGACATTGTAGGCAAACTCAATGCAGAGGGAAAAAATTGTGCTTCCCCACCATGCATCTGTCCCATGATTCAGGTCTATGCACAGGAAAACAGTTGTCCTGCTGTGGCGACCCCTGCCTGGGTCCCTAATGAGAACCTGCTAATTTCCAATTCCTACAAGTGGCTCATTTTTCACTACATCTTGTGCTTACAGCTGTGTGGCTTTTGGGTTGGGATTCTTTTTTTAAAGCCATGTCTAAAGGCAATTCATTTGATCAGAGAGTAATATCCTGACTTCCTCTTTTATCATTTCCCAGTCAGACTTGGGCTGCAGGTAGAATCCTGCAGTTACTTTGTTTAACATTAAAAATAATTTCATTTTCCTGCCAGAAGCTGGCCTTACTAATCATGTTGCTGCTTAGAAGCCTGGAGAATCATGGCTTTCACCTAACTTTAAGTAGTGAGAAATGGCAGAAAGTCCTAATTGAGAAAGAAACACGGATGGGGAAAAAGACTGCAATATAGAACAAGAAGAATAACAACTCTACTGTAGTAGCTATTTCCATAACCCAAAAGACACAGGGAAATTGTCAAGGCAGCAGGAACTGCTTTCAAGAACAGTCTCTACTCCAAGACTAAGGCAGGGATGCAGCTAAATTTACTCAGAACTACGACTTCTTTCTTCAGCTCAGTTGAGAATTTCCATTTAATCTAGTACTGCAAAACCAGTAGTTCAGTAGAAAATACCAGGTTCTGAAAGAAAGATGATTTGTATTCAAGAAGTAAAAATGATGCATTTTACTATTGAACTAAGTTTGAATCAAAAGATCTAAAGATACTTTTCTATAGGTATTATTTCTTCTTCAAATTGTCAATTAAAAATATTCTATTTGAGGGACATCTGGGTGGCTCAGTTGTTTGAGCGCCCAACTCTTGATTTTGGCTCAGGTAATAATCTGAGTTGTGAGATCAAGTCCCGCAAGTCAGGCGTAGTGCTGGGCGTGGATCCTGCTTAAGATACTCTCTCTCCATCTCCCTCTACTCCTCCTTCAATTTGAGACTAAGACTTGACATAGGAAATGTCAATGCCTGCAGTACTGTGACCTGCTTCAGTTGATAGCTAGCCCCCTTTATTTATTAAGTTTTTTTTATTAAGGTTTTTATTTAATTCCAATATAGCTAACATGCACTGTTATACCAGTTTTAGGTGTATAATACAGTGCTTCTATTCTATACATTCCTCAGGGCTCACAACAAGTGCACTCCTTCATCCCTACCACCTATTAAACCCATCTCCTACTCCACCCCTCTGGTAACCATCAGTTTGTTCTCTGCAGTTAAGAGTCTGTTTCATGGCTTGCCTCTGTCTCTCCGTGTCTCTCTCTCTGTGTCTCTCTTTGTCTTTCTCTTTTTCTTTTGCTCATTTGTTTCATTTCTTAAATTCCACATTTAAGAGTGGAATTAATTAATGAGTGAACTGATATGGTGTTTGTCTTTCTCTGACTGGCTTATTTGACTTAGGATTATACTCCTAGCTCCATCCATGTTATTTCAAATGGCCAAGATTTCATTCTTTTTAATGGCTGAATAATAGTCCATTTTATATATATACCACTCTTCTTTACCCATTCATCTATCGATGGACATTTGGGCTGTTTCCTGTCTTGGCTATTGTAAACAATGCTGCTATAAACACATGGATTCTTGTATTTCTTTGAATTAGTGTTTTTGTATTTTTGGGCTAGATACCCAGTATTGCCATTACTGGTTAGGAGGGTAGTTTTATTTTTAACTTTTCGAGGAATCTCCATACTGTTTTCCGCAGTGATAGCCAGCCTCTTGACTTGGGCGTCTAACGCTGTTGCCAAACAGTTGAGCACTTATTAATTATACTTCTAGGAAATGGCATTGGCCATTACACAGGAATCTCAACTAATCAGAACTGATTTGTTGGTACAGGTCCCATAACAGATAACAGATGTTCTCTGTACCTGTGATAAAGAACAAGAAATAAACTATTCTGTAGAACTTGAAAGAGCATGGGCTTTAGGGTCAGACAAACCTAACTCTACGTAAGCACATAAAGACTACACTGCCTGCTGGATACTTGAGAGTGTATACAGTTGATATGGTTTCTAACTGATTCAGCCACCTCAGTAATCCAAAAATGGAAGCAACTGTAGAAAAGTTCTTGGTTGAAGAAATATTGAACACTAAGTATCTCTCATTCAACTCTGAACATTTACAGATTTATTCTCTAAAATACAGAATCTAAAGGACTCTTATAGAATCTAAAGGACTTATCCAGAACAATTGTCAAAGGTCCTACAACTGAATGGAGAGATAAATTCAAGTTCTGATTTGTCTACAAGGGGTTGGGAAATGATTTCAATTGAGTTCCTCTTGCACACCAGACATTTATGTACAGCTCATTTATTTCTCAGTGCAGTATAGGTATTATTATCTCCATTTTACAGGAAAAATGATAGAGACTACTAGTAATAAAATTCATGGTGATTTTTAAAATTGCTGTTACAGTTAACATTTGGAGAAACAATATGTCAATTGCTGTACTAAGGGCTTTAGATGCATTTTCTTATATAAACCTTCCCAGTAAAGTCAGATATTTTTTAACTTATGGTGTAGATGAAGAAACTAGGGCTCACAGAGTTAGAATAACTTGCCTAAGATCACACAGCAAAATGATCAGGTCAAGATGAAAACCCCAATGACTTCCACTAGGCCACAAATACCTAGTGAGACAGATAGGATATATTTCACTTGTATAAATCTTATCATTTTTTAAGTAACTGGCTATGTGAAATATGGTACACCTCTCTAAATTACTGCTGACAACTGTAATAATTAAATGCTTACAGTATTCACTGGGGAAACAAGGCAACATTTTGAGCATGAATTCTAATGTGAACTATTTGAGGTCTAGACAGTAGTGTACTCAATTGTTAGTGGCAACTTAGAAAGGCCTACCTACTTTACTAAAACAAATAAGAAGCCTTGTGCACACAACTTCCCTAAACATCTTACCAAGAACTTCTGCGGTGATAAAAAATTTCTTCGAGCACCAGTAAATATGTTTTTGTGCTCATTTCTCTGTCATTAAACCCGCATTTTATTAGAGCACAATTAATTGACTTAATTATTAAAAGTCATTTTCAAAAGTGGGGCCTCTTGGAGATTTTGTGTCCACCAGGGTCACATTCCCTTTTTGATGATGCCCTATAAAAATTTGGAAATATCTTAAAATCTATAAACTGATTTTTTAAAATCCTATAAAGAAATTTGGAAATACTCCCATATTGTCCTGAACCACCTGTAGGGTTTCAAAGCGATCTTGCCAAACACGTTTTCTAATCTAGGTTTTGGAATCTCTGGAGTTCTACTCACTGACGGTATGACAGATCCATAAACTATAGGTGCTCATCAATATCAGTGTGCACCTCTTCTTCTTCCCAGTGTCCCTCAGTTAGGTTGACCATATGATTGAAACCACACAATCGAATGTAGAGAGAAGTAACGTAAGGCCAACCTCCTTAAATACTCTAAGCAATTTTCCAAACCCACTCTCCCCAGTCTGTGCAAGTAGAAGTGAATGACTCAGACATAGTGAAGTCACGCAATAAGAGGACTTAGATCCCTCAGTAGCCACTTTGATTAAAGCCAACCAACTAGGAACCTCTGTATCAGTATTGTAGATAAGAATTAAATTATGTAGCACCAGGGTGGCTCAGTGGGTTGAACTTCTGGCTTTGGCTCAGGTCATGATCCTGGGGTCCTGGGATCAAACCCCGCGCCAGGCACCCTGCCCAGAGGAGATCCTGCTTCTCCCTCTCCCTCGGCCTGCATCTCTGCCTACTTGTGATCTCTCTCTCTCTCTCTCTGTCAAATAAATAAATAAAATCTTAAAAAAAAAAAAGAATTAACCTTTTTTGGGCTAAACCACAGAGAATAGTTTCAATAACAGCCAACCTTATTTATAGTGACCTTGAAATGATGACATTTACTATATACTTCATAAAGACCCTGTGAGAATGGAGTAAGATCATGAACTTAGGTGCATGGCAACTCTCCCCATTTTTCTGTGACCTTGAGTTTGTAGCCTATAAACTTATTTTTGTCTGTCAGCTAAAAAATATAGAAAGTTAAATAGTGTTTTGTGGCACATGTTTATATAAATACATACACACACACACACACACACACACACACACACACTCACACACACACACACATTTCTGGGACTTTTAGAAGTTTCACCACACTCAACTAAATTAGATAACCAAAGAATAATATAAGGGTGTGAGCTAGAAAATGATGATGATCTGGCCAGGAGAAGGAAGGGCCTGGCATGTTCTCTTATACACTTGCACATAATGGAAAGCAATGCTGCCCAATGGAACTTTCTACACTGAGGCAAATATTCCTTTTTTTTTTAATTTTTATTAACATATAATGTATTATTTGCCCCAGGGTACATGTCTGTGAATCATCAGTCTTACACATTTCACAGCACTTACCACAGCACATACCCTCCCCAATGTCCACAACCCAGCTACCCTATCCCTATCTCCCCACC
>CM053604.1:98277162-98289100 GCA_028646535.1 Procyon lotor
CCCCACCCCCACAAACCCCCGCCTTGCCTCTCAAGTTCTTCATATCAGAGAGATCATGTGATACTTGTCTTTCTCTGACTGACTTATTTCGCTTAGCATAATACCCTCCAGTTCCATCCATGTCGTTGCAAATGGCCAGATTTCGTTTCTCTTGATGGCTGCATAGTATTCCATTGCATATATATACCACATCTTCTTTATCGATTCATCTGTTGATGGGCATCTAGGGTCTTTCCATAGTTTGGCTATTGTGGACATTGCTGCTATAAACATTCAGGTGCACGTGCCCCTTCGGATCACATTTGTGATCTTTATCTTGATTAAGATAAAGATAAAGATACTATCTGTGATTGTATCTTTAGGGTAAATACTCAGTAGTGCGATTGCTGGGTCGTAGGGTAGCTCTATTTTCTACTTTTTGAGGAACCTCCATACTGTTTTCCAGAGTGGCTGTATCAGCTTGCATTCCCACCAACAGTATAGGAGGGTTCCCCTTTCTCTGCATCCTTGTGAAGCAAATATTCTTTATCTGTGCTATGCAATGGTTGCAATGAGGCAACCACTAGTACTTGTAGCTACTGAGTACTTGAAATGTGACAAGTGCCCCTGAGGAATTTAGTTTTAATTTAATTTTATTTTAATTTTATTTTAAATATCTTAATTTTAAATTCAAATAGCCACATATGGCTAGTGGCTACTGCATTGGACGCCAAAGATCTAGAGGGGGTTTTCATCCTTCTTCTGCCTCTATACTGTCTATATGCACAACACGTATCAGTAGCATTTCTCCTTACATGTAAGATGTGTAGCAGGATGTTTAAATGGAAGTTTGGAGGGGTGCCTGGGTGGCTCAGTCATTAAGTGTCTGCCTTCAGCTCAGGTCATGATCCCAGGGTCCTGGGATCCAGCCCCGCATCAGGCTCTCTGCTCAGCGCGGAGCCTGCTTCCCCCTCTCTCTCTGCCTGCCTCTCTGCCTACTTGTGATCTCTCTCCTCTCTGTCAAATAAATAAATAAAATCTTTAAATAATAAATAAATGGAAGTTTAGCAGAAAATATAAGGCACCAAGTATTATAAAGAAAAATAAATCATGTAATAGGTCACCAAATGTAATAGTCAGGGTTTTCTGGAGAAACAGAACCAAGATGAGCCGATCTTTCAGTTCAAAGGCAAGAAAAGCTGATGTTCCAATTCAAAGGCAGTCAAGCAGGAAGAATTCCCTCTTACTCAGGGAAAAATAGGACCTGTTGTTCTACACAGGCCTTCAACTGATTGGATGAGGTCCACCCACACTGGGGAGGGCAAGCTGCTTTAGTCAGTCTCCTGATTCAAATGTTAATCTCATCCAAAAATACCCTTACAGAAATACCCAAAATCGTGTTTAACCAAATATCTGGGCACCCTGTGGCCCAGTCAAGTTGACCCATAAAATTAACCATCACACCAAGTAAAAACTAGTAAGAGTATTTATTAGAGACTTCTAAACCTCTCATTCTTGTGAAGAATATAAAAGAATTGAGGGAGGAGTTTTGGAGGGGATTCGTGGGGACTCCAGAAACACCTACTTGTGAGTTGATCTGCTGTGAGAAAGGCTTCACTCACCCCTCACTTGGTCTTAATGAGAGAGTTTCAATGGAGAGCTTGAGAGGTGTCCTTGCTCTTACAGCTATGCAGTGGATTGGAGTCAAAATTTTTGAATTTTGAAAATTTCAAAAAACAGTGGGGCTGGATAGCCACTCCATGCAGGAAGAAGGAAGGAGAGAGAGCAAATTTCACTCAACTGAACTCTTACTCGTGCTTGACCACAAAGTATGCAGGAATCTTTTCCATGACTAGATGTGGTACACATTAAGCTCCTCTAATAGAAGTGAACCCCAGGATGAACAGACCTTAGCACAGCAATGCTTAAAATACAACATTCCTAGAATCAGAGGAAAGTATACCACAGGAAATGAAGGTAAGAGCTAACCAGTGTTGAGAGTTCTCAGAAGACTCATGACTTCACAATCCAAGAAAGAAGAGGCTTTTAAGTTCAGTCAGGTCCTATGAGTGTGAAATCAAGAGTTATATATACCAGTAATGTAAGAGATTTCCAGCCCACATACCTCTTCCTCCACTCTGATCAAGAGGCACAGAGATAGGGCGCCTGGGTGGCTCAGTGGGTTAAAGCCTCTGCCTTCAGCTCAGGTCATGATCTCAGGGTCCTGGGATCGAGCCCTGCATCAGGCTCTCTGCTCAGCAAGCCTGCTTTCTCCTCTCTCTCTGCCTGCCTCTCTGCCTACTTGTGATCTCTCTCTCTATGTCAAATAAATAAATAAAATATTTTTTAAAAAAAAGAGAGAGAGAGGCACAGAGACCACAGTTCACAAATTGAAGGGAGAAAAGCTAGTGCAAAAAAAAAAAAGAAAAAACTGTCTGTATAACCTTCCCCAACTGTAAGCTTTCTACCAAGTGGCCTTTAGCTAGGATAAAGGGAATGAGCATAATTTGAATGCAGCTAGAAGTTGTGCAGAACCAGACAAATTAGTTGTCTAACAGGTGGAATTGACAGCTCTTGATGGACACATTTTAATAGGTGGTGAGGAAGAGAGGGTTTGAAGATCATGCCTGGGTATTTTGGGTAATTCCAACTATGTGTGGTAATCTTATGACTTTGGGTTTTCTAAGATTAATTAGAAAAGTCAGATGACTGCTGGAATTTCCATCTAGACTGGAGGAAAAACTAGCCCCCGAGTTTTAAGGGATTTGGAGGACCAAACATTACTATGCCTCCCATAGTCGTGCTTGTTCTGTATACCAGACACATACACAGTTACTTTCAATGACTGTCCAGTGAGAGAGAGAGGACATGACCCCTAAAGCAGCATCTTAGAATCCTGAGGCCGGTGAGTGAAAATTTGCCTAATTCAAAATACCTGAAACAAACAAACAAACAAAGTTCTGATCCTCCCAACCCAGATGAGAATCACTGTCATGAGGGATGTGGAGCCATTAAATGATTACAAGAGGATAATAACATAAACATGTTTTTGTTTTAGAAAGCCTACTCTGTTTCGGTGTCCCAGGATCGAGTCCTGCATCGGGTTCCCAGCTCCATGGGGAGTCTGCTTCTCCCTCTGACCTTCACCCCTCTCACGTTCTCTCTCACTTTCTCTCTCTCAAATAAGTGAATTAAAAAAATCTTAAAAAAAAAAAAAAGAAGAAGAAAAGAAAGCCTTCTCTGGTGCCTGAATGGGAAACAAAGAAGGACTAACTCGAGAGACTTTAAACACGAACACTAACTGGAAGATAAATGCAATTGTTCAAGTGAAAGACAACGGTAATCTGAGCTAAGGTAAGGTAAGACTACAACAAAGGGAAGAAATTCAGGGGATATTTAAGAGGCAAAAATTAATAGAGCGTCATGACAAAACTGGACAGAGGTGGTAGGAAAGGAGGCTGTTTGAGAATGATGCTCAGGTGTCTGACTTGGGTAATCCTAACTATATTCCAGTAGAGACCTCAGAGACATGAGCTGAGGCTTGCATGAAGGTGACTCTTACAGTTGTCAAGGCAGCAGAGCTAGTCCTGGGTGGGCATTCCACTATATCATATGACTGCATCATATCACTTTACTGTGATATGTAAATAAAGATCCCCCTCCCGCCGAATGTCTATATTCTAATCTTAGAACATTTCAGGTTCAGGAAATTATGACTGCCTGTGAAATTGAGTTGCTACCCAGCTGACCTTAAAATGGGTAGATTATCCAGGATCATCCAGATTGGCCCAATGTAATCGTAACGGTCCTTAAACATGGAAGAGGAGGGAAGAAGAGTCGGTGCCAGTGAAACAAACCTGAGGAAGAGTTAACAGCCATTGCTGACTCTGGAGATGCAAGAGGGCCAGGAGCCAAGAAGTGCTGATAGCCATGGAAGCTGGAAAGGTCAAGAAAACACATTTTCCTCTAGAACCTCCAGAAAGGAATACAGCCTTGTTAAAGCCTTGATTTTATCCCAGGGAGACCCATTTCTGACTTCTGACCTCCAGAACTAGAAGATGATGCATTTTTATTTAAAGCCACTAACTTTGTGGTAGTTAATTATAGCAGCAATAAGAAACAAATACACTTATCATTTGTCCTTCCTTAGCAGATCACCGGTCTCAGATCTGCATTCCAAATTTGTTTACTTCTAACTGGGCATTATACTTCTCTTAACTATTTGCCATTTGCTATTATGCATTTACGTAAAGTATTTATGAGCTGGTTACTATGTGCCCACAGCTGTGCGACTACCTCTGTAGTAAGTTACTCCCTATGAATGGTCAGGCCCATCGAATTATCCCCATACAAACATGAAAAAAGAGAACATTTTGGGATGCAGTCTTTCTTTACCCTGCTAATCTAATCACCATGCTACTAAAACATTTCTGAAATGATAAATAATTTAGCTGTAAAATTTAGGCAGCTCTCTGTCATAAGGTATAAAACTTATTTTGCTGTTGAATTAATTAATGTTTGGGAAATGCCATGTAAATGTTAGCTATTACCCTTTTCTTATTTATAGTAAGTACATAACCTTAAATTTAATTCCATGCAATAGAAAATCCTGTGAAATACATGTGGTAATGATGGATGAACATTATTTGCCCTTATGACTTTATCTATAACCTACATATAATATTCAGAATTTGAAATGATGAGGATACTATCTCTCAGGCCTAGCTTGGCCCAACACTCATGAAACATAAATGTGAATGATTTTGGCTGGAAGACTTAAAAATGAATATGAAGGGGCACCTGGGTGGCTCAGTCGTTAAGCAGCTGCCTTCCGCTCAGGTCATGATCCCAGAGTCCCGGGATTGAGCCCCGCATCAGGCTCCCTGCTTGGCAGGAAGCCTGCTTCTCCCGCTACCATTCCCTCTGCTTGTGTTCCCTCTCTCGCTGTGTTTCTCTCTGTCAAATAAATAAAATCTTTAAAAAAAAAAAAAAGAATATGAAGCCATTACATCTTTCATATACCTTTAAAATGGAGAGATGGAGGGATGGGAGAGGCAAGACTATTAAAATCATGTCTTTTAGGCAATGAGAATGTCATATGTATTTACATAAGGTCCAAAATATATTTCCGAATAGAGATAAACAAAAGACAATTTGACTCTATTTTAAAGTCATAAATAGTCTAACATTAGGTTTATATTGCAGATCACCTCCTTGGAAGATGGGGCCCACCTGTAAGAATACATTATATTCATTGTGCCACTGCCAGAAGTTCCTAGAGGTTAACAGAAAAGAGCAATGGGGCCCCCAAAGAGAAAAGCTGTGTCATAGTCTTCATCGGCCTTGGAGCGATAAGAATATCACGGGCTTCCACAAAGTGGCAGCTAGCCAGATAGGCAGGGGAGCAGAGAATCTGGCCTTTGTATTATCCTTAGTTATAACACTACCACCTAAAAGGATAAAAATATAAAGTGGGTCACGATGAAATGCATGAATTATATAAGTCAAAGAAACTGAAACTTGACTCCAGGCACAAAGCAAGCTCGAGATATTCTACTATAAAATTCCAGAATCTTGCTCCCTAGCCTTTGCCCTTCGGCTACAAAGACACAAAATCCCCCTCTCTGAAAATGATACCGGAAGCTGTAATTTGATTAAGGTCGAGATACCATGCTTATAAATTGCTCGCGAAATAACGAATATTTAAAACACTTGAAAATTGCTTGTTGTATTTCTTAAAATTGAGCCATATGCCATAAATCTCAAAATGCAGGGTAATTGCAGTCTCCGTGGCAAGTCTGTTTGTATAGCAAAACCTATATTTGAGCATCTCCAGAGGACTAAGGTGTAATCTGCTACAGCTGTGTAATTGCAGAAGCTCTGATGCATGGGGCGGGACGAGTTACTTTCAACTGGCTGAGTTCAGGATATTTTTCTTTGAGAATGCAAGTGTAAAGTTCTGGGTTATAATTGTATTTCTACCACACTAAAGGAGCTTACTAATGCCAACACTGTGATAAAAGCAGGTCCTAAAATAGTCCAAATGTCTAAAATTTCACCTCTGCTTGACAATGTAATTTTTATCCAACTTTTAAATACCATAAGCAAAATGTACCTGAGTGCATATAGACAGTGAATCCTAGGTTGGAATGTTAATTTAAATGCTGTTTTGCAATAAGTGAGTATCTTGAAATACATCAGCTCCCTGTTCATGGTATCTGCCCCTCCCAAATCCTAAAAGCAAAGTTATTTCACGGCGTATTCAAAAGAATATTGTTTTCTGCCTATGTATACGTGATTGTCCCAATCATTCCTATAGACTTTCCTGCAATACTCAGTACTTGGAACCTTCCATAGACTGTCCTCTCTGGAAGCTTGTTGGCCCTTTTACACTTTGTACATGGTGTGTACCTGAATTTTCTCTGGTGAATTGACTTTCTACCACGTATCATCATGAGGGTTTGATTTCTGGATCTTGCCTTAATGGATGAGAATTGCAGTCCCAAGTAACTGGTTGCGGCCCATACCTAAGTGTACCTCTGAAGTAACCTCAGCACAACATTAGATGGTAAATATGACCCAATTCCTTCTCCACCGTAGGAGAAACTAGTAAAGGGAATGCTACGGGATCACCAGGGACTACTAAAGAGCTTCTGGCTTTTTAGTGGTCATTTAAAAAAACATCACATCATTTGTAGGACTTGGAACAGTGAGGACTCTCTGTTCTCCATAAATAGACCTTGAGCTTGTTAAGAGACACTATCAGGGAATGCAGCTCTTTACAAGGCCCTCTTTCAAGGTCAGTATCTATGCAGAGGGCAACCTCTCTAAGAACACAGCTGCAAGGAACTCACATAAGGAAGTGAGGGGAGGAGGCTGACAAGTCAACTGTCCATGTCAGCCAAAACAAGAGTTAGCAAGATGGCAGACACCAGAGGGAAACTGATCAGAATTCATTCCCTTTTGTATCCCCCTATTTTAATTTCATTCATTATCGTTGTACAATAATATCCCTAACTTTGCATAAGGCATAAGTGTTTTTATAACAACACTATTATTATGTAAGAATTAGTTCACATAGAACTAACCTATAAGCTTCTTTGTTAGATGGTGAACTCTGTGAGGGAGAGACATATTCGTTAGTGTTTGTACAAATCCTAGCATCATCTTTGGCAGATAGGGGGTACCAGGAAATTGCTTATTAATTTGACTTTTTGAAAAAATACACCATGTCTAGTGTCTACGTTTTCCTTAGCGTGGACATTTCTTAGTCCCTGGAAACTTTAAGTAATGAAATATAAAACAAATATTTAACACCATACACGATGCTACAAGATTGACTATACCATATCTTATTACTTTTGTATCATTCATTTTACTTATTAAATTGATAGGAGTAAATGCCACAAGGAAACACATATATAAGAATTTCAGACACATTTAGAATTTTAGGCACATTTAGAATTTTAGACATATTTAAGAATGTAAAAATTCTCATTAGCCTGAGACAGTTTACCGTACTTGGGGAGCAACATGATATAATGGAAAACTACTAGTCCTATTCAGGGGTGTGTTCAGAGTGGGTATTCAACAAATGTTGTCATGTGATTGACTGCTAAAGCAATAATGGAGAGTTTTGGCACGCCGTGAAAATGAAATCCTAATTAATGATAGAAAGAATTTCTGATCAACGTGGGCAAAATACCAGTACTGTTAAACCCTGCATTGTTACAACTGTGTCCATATACTCATTCTTTATCTCCATTGGGAAGATTCAGAAGCAGAGAAAATGTGCAAAAGATTCAGTAATATGATTCTTAGAGCATGGTTGTCTCGATTACCCTCCACTCCCCTTCTTTTATCCCCAAAGAGAAGTCTCACAAAAAATGTAAGAGCCCAATGTTGCCTGCATTAGATACCTCTCTTTTGCTTGGTTTCTCTCACTTAGAACACAGAAGCAGCTTGTGATTTAGATCCCTTTCTATCCAGCTATGTGGAACTAGAAAGCCTGTGGGAGGAGGTCAGTAAGCAAAGGAGGGATCACTGTGTTTCTAGCTTCACTCAAGCAACAGACTGCAATGGCTGAATAGTCCAGAGTGAAATGATCATGACCCAAAGCCGAAAATCACAATTAGCAGAACACTTCCAGCATTAGCAAAATGTGCTTTCCTGGAGGGGTGACTGGCTGCAGGGCTGCTCTCTGTTAGGCAGGCTCTGAAAAACCTCTCTTCCTGGGGATGTCACATGTAAGGAAGCTCTTCTATGCACTGAGGATGGCACTTCATATGCTCTCAGTCAAGGTGAAATATGGAAAGATGAAAAAAATGGACTATTCTTGACCTGAACCTCCATAGAGATCTGGAAGCCTTCAGGTAAGAAACCTACAGCCTTGGGCAAAGAAGCACCCCATAGCTTAAGGTGGACTGGTAGGGCAGGTAAACATCTTATCAGTGAACTTGACTAGAGAACTTGGGTGCTTAATTTGTTTACAAATTTACATGTTGTCGGACAACTCAGTAGAGCTAATGAAATCATTATATTTTCTACTTTGAGCATACATACATAAAAAGCACAGTTACTCAATCACCAAACTTGTAACAAAGCTGTTATGCAGTGGAGCCCTGCAAAGGCTTTCAGGCCTTGACAGTGTATGACATGAACACAGCAGGTCAACAGGTCAATATCCATTAAATTTAAACACCCCTTGAAACAGTGAAAGAGGGTTAGTAGTTCAGAGCATGGCGTTGCATCCATATGGCCAGACTTGAAACCCTAGATCTTTCCTACTCAATAGTTATGTAATTATGTACATTATTTAAACTCTCCGTGCCTCCACTTTCTTATCTATAAAGTGGGAATGATAAGAATGTACCTACCTCAAAAGAATAAAAGTGATGAACTTGGAGGAGTTTGTGAACTTGGAAGCACTTAGTGCTTAGTAAGTATTAGTTTTAATATCTTAATTGGCACTTAAACACATGAGAAAGAAATGTTGAAAAATAGTGTCTAGGTTCTGAGGTCTTATTGATGGATCGGAAAGTTCTTTTGATAATGGCTTTTAAAAAGAAAAAAAATAAATGGTTACAGATTATATGCAAGAAGAAGAAAAGTCCCCAAATTATGGCAATAGTTAAATGTGATCTTCATGAACATCTAAAAAATTATGTGATTGAACCAGTCATTCATTAAATTTTAAATTAAGAAAAAGCCTTATATAGAAGATAGACAGCCATCCAGACACTAGAACAGGGATTTTTAAAAATATTATTAATTTAATTTTCACATTATTTCTTTATAAGAATGTAAATGCTTGTAGACCAATCTATGTACATCAAATTTTATATAAAAAAATTAAGCTTAGGTTAGTTATTTCTAACAAATCAAGCAAGTTATCTGTATAAAATTTACCATTGCTTTCATATATAAGCACATCTAAATAGCTATTTCAAGAGAAAAAGAAGAAAAATTCTTACTTTTTAAATACACCCCAACGTACCAATAATGGTATTCTTTCCGTTTGAGATTTATTTACACATTCGTTATTATGAATGATGCAAATAGATCTGTTTCTTCACTACCATATTAGGATTGGCACAATTCAGGGTATTGTATGAATTTAAGACATTTTAATTCACTGATCATGAACCCGAATTTTCCAGTTTTAAAACCGAGGCCCATAGAGTAGAACCAATTTGCCTAAAATTATGAGCAAAATGACGCACAAGCATAGTTGTCTCGCATAGAGAACTTGCTCTCACTCCAGGAGGACAATACCACATTTCACTGCCAATGTATTCCTGTCTCAGAGCCGCCTTAACAGATTATCACAAACCGGGTTACTTAAAATTACTGAGATGTATCTTCTCATGGTTCTGGAGCCAGAAGTCCATATCGAGGTGTAAGCCAACTTCACCCCTGGGGCTCTAAGGGAACATTTCATTTCTTGCATCTTCCAGCTTCTGGTAGCTGTCAGCATCCCTTGGTTTGTGGCTTTCTGCTCCCTCTTTAGTCACCTTCTCTGGGTGCGTCTAACTCCAAACCTCAAGTTACAGACCATCCAGATAATTCTGAATAAATCCTCCTTTCAAAATCCTTAACTTCATTACATCTTTTGCCATATAAGGTCACGTTCACAGGCTCTGGAGCCTAGATTGTAAATATATTCAGAGTGTGAGGGTGAGAGAAGGAGGATGGGGGGCGAAGGGGGAGGCACAGGGAGCAGACGTTATTTAGCCCACTACAGTCAGACAGTGTTAATAAGCTTGTGGATACCTCTAAAATAGTCCATCTCTGAGGGGCTTCAGGTAATACAAGCTCAAGAAATTACTGCAACTCACTTCTCTTAATTAACTTGAATGTTGTTATAGAATTGCAGAATTCTACCAGCAGCAAACCATTTTTATCTAAATTTCAGAGGTGTTTAACCTTGACATGTGAATTCTGATTAAATATGATAGATGAGATACATCCAATGATCTTGGTTTATTCCTGAAACTCCACAAAGAATACAGTTAAGGAATAAAAACAAGTAAAAAGATACAAGGTCAAAGATCACAGTAGAAGATACCTAAGCAGAAGAGATACATCAACCAAATTCTGAAAGATGGAAAGCAGGTGGACAAGTGATGACTGACTTAACAGAGCCTGGAAAGATAAGCCTCAGTTGGCAAAGCAAGAAGTGAATAATTTGCATATGGATTCATACCTAAAAACTCCAGAAAAGCTGAGGAGTTGAAGGCAATACTTACCCTCAAAGGCCAAGTGAGAGGTAAAAATTCAATAATACTTTTTCTGTAACTCCAGTTTTAAAAACTCAATTGGCAGTAAAACTTGACAGCATCTGAACTAATTTGCTACCAAAGTGACTTAAAATGTGTAAAATTAATCACAGTCTTTACTCATCCCTCTTAGTGTGACTATTCATGCTTGATTAAGGAGGCTTTTAAGTCCCTAAGGTCATATATAGGCCTTGTACTGTATTATTTTCTGAAATCTTAAAAAAAAAAAAAAAACTACATACAATTGCCTAGGATTGGCACAGAGGAGGAAAAAATATGAGGAAAATAGGAAGTTGGGTTCTCACTCTGAGGATTTTAAATTCTCTTTTTAGCTTTTCAAGCTAGGCTTCTCCTGGAGCTTTCTCTGTCTGTACCACAGCACTTTCTTCCAGGGTTCTAGGTGTGTAAGGTACAAGCCAGGGAATACCAGAGGGTGGGAAAAATGGAAAACTCATTGTTGATTTAGGGAAACATCTCAGTGAATTTAGGAATCACTAGGTTATAAAATCAACAAAATCAGAAATGAAAGAGGAGACTTTATAACTAATAACACAGAAATACTTAGGATCATATGAAACTACTATAATTATACACCAGCAAATCAGAAAACCTAGAAGAAATGGGTAAATTCCTAAAAACATACAATCTATAAAGACTGAATCATGAAGAAATAGAAAATCTGAACAGATCAAGTAAGGAGATTGAATTAGTCATCAAAAGCCTCCCAACAGAAAAAAAAAATCCAGGACCAGATGGCCTCGTGGATAAAGTCTAACAAACATTTAAAGAAGTAAAACCAAGGGGCGCCTGGGTGGCTCAGTCATTAAGCGGCTGCCTTCAGCCCAGGTCATGATCCCAGGGTCCTGGGATCGAGCCCCGCATCAGGCTTCCTGCTTGGCAGGAGGCCTGCTTCTCCCGCTACCATCCCCTCTGCTTGTGTTCTCTCTCGCTGTGTTTCTATCTGTCAAATAAATAAAATCTTTTTTTTTTTTTTTTTTTTTTAATTAATTTTTATTAACATATAATGTATTATTTGCCCCGGGGTACATGTCTGTGAATCATCAGGCTTACACATTTCACAGCACTTACCATAGCACATACCCTCCCCAATGTCCACAGCCCAACCACCCTATCCCTACCCTCTCCCCCACCTCCCAGCCACCCTCAGTTCGTTTCGTGAG
>CM053604.1:98289600-98315290 GCA_028646535.1 Procyon lotor
GCCTGGGTGGCTCAGTCGTTAAGCGTCTGCCTTCGGCCCAGGTCAGATCCCAGCGTCCTGGGATCGAGCCCCGCATCGGGCTCCCTGCTCCGCGGGAAGCCTGCTTCTCCCGCTACCATTCCCTCTGCTTGTGTCCCCTCTCTCGCTGTGTTTCTCGCTGTCAAATAAATAAAATCTTTAAAAAAAAAAAAAAAAAATGGACAAAGGACCTGAACAGACATTTTTCCAAAGAGCATACAAATAGCCAACAGATACCTGAAAAGCTGCTCACCATCATTAATTGTCAGGGAAATGCATATCAAAATCACAATAAGATATCATTGCATGCCTGTTGGAATGTCCGTTATCAAAAAGACAAGTATAACAAGGGCTGGCAAGGATAAGGAGAAAAGAGAGCCTTTGCGCACTGTTGGTAGGAATGTAATTTGCTACAGCCTCTACAGAAAACAGTATGGAGGTGCCTCAAAAAATTAAAAATAGAACTACCATATGATCCAGCAATTCCACTTTATATATCCAAAGGAAATAAAATCAGTATCTCGAAGAGATATCTGCACTCCCATATTTGTTGCAACATTATTCACAATGGCCAAAGTATGGAAATAACCGAAGTATCCTTTGATGAATGGATTAAGAAAATGTGGGGTGGGTGGGTGGGTGGGTGTGTGTGTGTGTGTGTCTGTGTGTATACACACTATTATATAGATAGATACACACACACACACACACACACATACATACATACATACGACACACACAATGGACTATTACTCAGTCTTAAAAAAGAAGGAAATCTGCCATTTGCAACAACACGGATGAGCCCAGAGGACATTGTATTAAATGAAATAAGCCAGGCTAAGACAAATCACTTACATGTGGAATCTAAAAATAATAATAATAATTAATTAATTAATTTAATTAAAATAAATTTTTAAAAAATCTCACAGAAACAGGTAGTAGAATGGTTGGGGTGGAGGGAGGGGGGAAATGTTCTATCCATCTAATGTATTAATTTTAACAATAGCATGTAAACATGTAGTCCTTTAAAAATATTACCTCCCAAGCATCATAGAAAGCTAGTAAAGGACATACTTCAAGAAAACCAGGGAGTAAAGAGGAAATCATGAAATCAAAGAAAACCATATAAATAAAATAAAAATAAAGCCAACAGGAAAGGAAGCTGAAATTTCAAAGATCATATGTCTTAGAATAACTTTATCCTGAGGTCACTCTCAGAAAGTGCCCAGTCCAGACCGTACAGGAGAATGACTATTCTACTGCTGAATACTGGAAGATTATTAGATTTCCTGGTATGCGTAACCACACCAAAAGTGCCATAGAAAACTAAGTAAACAAAAAACAAGGCAAATATTACCTTTAATGAAAACGAAAAGCTATACAAGAAAGGAAACATAGTTATTGTAGTGGTCCACATGGCTTTGGCATGCATAATATTTCTACATAATAAAATGAAAGCATCGAATATTCATTGATACATGGTTAGTATATCTTCAAGAATGGGGGAGAGGAATAATGGGTGTGAATATAGGGGATTGTGGGTTGGTGTGAGAAGATTGAATTTTCCAGAGTAGAAAGCCAAAGATACTACTTAAAATTTAAAATAAAATTTAAAATAAAAAACTAGTCATATACATTTAAATTTAGAAATAAGGAGGCAGGTACTAGAAGAAGCAGGTAGAAGAGGCGAAACCTGTTACCTCTGAAATAGAAACCTGGAATTGTCTGACTTGAACAGGAGGCTTAATTTTCATTCTAAATCTGACTCTTTAAAATATATGTTAATTTTATATAAATAAAAATGTAATTTTTAATAGAGACTAGTGATAGCATTAGCAAATAAATAAGATTAATGTAATTGTAATTTCTTGCCTGTGCAAGTTTAATATTTTTCTTCCTCCTCTTTTCTATCTAATCTGCATTTTTCTATCGAAATTGCATTTTTTTACCCAATAATCTTTCTACAATATAGTACAAATCATGTTCTCTCAAAAAATTGTTTAGTAGCTAAACTTACTAATTTAGCATGCAAGGTCTCCACAACTTATTCCCTATTTTCCTTCCACTTAATCGACTGATATTTGTAGAAGAACTTCTATGTGTTCTGTTAGAAGCAGTGAGGATACAGTGCTGAACATGACAGACACGATTCCAATCTTTGAGGCACTTAAATTCTACATACTTAGAGTTAACGCCTTCTTTTTCTGGACCTTTGTCCTAAGACTTTTGGCTTGTTGGTCTTCTGTTCCCTCTTCAAGTATGTATATACAAAACCTGGTTATTCCTCAAGGCAGAATGCAGATGCCATCCCCTTCACAAAGTCCTTTGTGACCTCCCACCCCTCAGGAAGGATATTTTTTTTCTTAACCCAACATCCTTTGAACTTGAGCCATGTAGCTTGTATACACTTATTGCTTTTCCCCTGGATTATAGTAAAACTCATACACATGCTTTCCCAAGTAGAACCTGAGGTCCTAGAGAATAGGGTACTTGACAGATTCATTGCAATAACCTCCACAGTACCCCTACACATAGTACAAAATAAGCAATTATCTAGAGAATCCATTTGGCTATTTTCACCAACTGGCACTGGAACACCATACTAAATTGACAATTACCTCCTAATTTTTTGTTGTTAAATAAGAGTTTTATGTTAGAACAGATTTAGACTTATAGAAAAGTTGCCAAGATGGTATAGAGAGTTCCTCTTACCCTAAACCCTGTTTCTCCTAGTACCTAACATTAATAATATGACACGTTAATGCGGTACATTTGTCAAAATCAATGAACTACTTTTGATATATTATTATTAAATGAAGTCCATACTTTATTCAAATTTCTTTAGTTTTTACTTAATGTTCTTTTTTCTCTTCCTGGATCCCACGTGGCCTAAGATAACATAGAATATTCAGTTATCAAGTCTCCTTAGGCTCCTCTTGGCTGATAGTTTCTCAGACTTTTCTTCTTTTGGAAGACTATAGTAGTTCTCTTTTGCTGCAGTAAAATAGTACCACAAACTTAGTAGTTTAAAACTACATAAATTGATTATCTTCCAGCTCTGTAGGTCAAATGTCCAGTCCAGTTCTCCCTGGCCTACAATTAAGGTGGCAAGCCAGCTTGTTCCTTTCTGGATGCTATAAGGGAAAATCTTTCTCCTCCTTACCTTTTCCGGCTGCCCACATTCCTACCCCAATGACCTCTGATCATTTTGAAGAGCATTATTCAGATATTTTCAGAAAATCTCTCCTTTGGGATTCGTCTCATATTTTTTTTCATGATTAGACTGACCTCATGGGTTTTGGGAAGGGAGATCATTCAGGTAAAGTAACCCACTTCTAACATTATCAAGTGTACATTCTATCAACCTGACTTCTCACAATTGATGTGAACCTGGGTCAGCTAGTTGAAGCAGTGTTTGTCAGATACGGCAGACAGAATACTAACCCCCAGATACACCTCTGACCTAAGTCCTGAAACCTGTGAATACATTAGGTTACATGACAAAGGAAAATTAAGGTTGCAGATACAATTACATTTTCTAAGCAGCTGACCTTGAGATAGGAAGGCTAATCCTGAAGGATGGGCTCACTAGCAACATAAGGCAGAAAAGAGAGTCAGAGACATGATGAAAGAAGCAGTTTCAAAATGATGGGATGAGAACCAGCACTGTTGTCACTGGCTTTCAGGGCAAAGGAGGGGGGTCATGAGCCAAGGAATATGGATGGCCTCCAGAAACTGGCAAAGGAAGAAAACAGATTCCTCTCTAGAACCCCCAGAAAGAAATTCAGCCCTGCCCATATCCCTAACAATACCTTGATTTTAACCCAGTGCTAGACTTCTAACTCAGCACTAGAAGATAACAAAGCCTAATTATTTTATAACACTAGGTTTGTGATAATTTGTTACAGCAGCAGTAAAAGCTAATATATCAGATTCTTCCACTGACAAAAACTATTCTTTTTGCCCTCTTGTCACAGACTACTCTTGGGAAGGAAGGCACTACACACAGTCCACACTTGAGGAGTGGGATTTACACTCTACTTCCCTGAAGGTAGAATAGCTACATGAATTATTAGGAATTCTTTTGCAGGAGAAATTTATCTAGTCTCCCCATTTATTAATTTATTCAATTACGTATTCATGCCAGTGTGGACTTATGGATATTTATTTGATAGTTAGGATTATTATATTTTCATTTACATTGCCTCGGTCAAAATTGAGTCTGATACCTAGCCCGAGCCCAACTGCTGGCAAAAAGAACTCCATGACTGGTTCTGATCAACTGTGATTCACAGCGCTGGGGCTGTACAAAGTATCCATTGCTGCCACCCCCCACACTCGTCCCGCCAACACACCCACAAAAAACAAAAATAAACATAAGGAAGAGGGGAAAAAATGTATAGTTTGCTGTTCACTGGGCAAGAGATGCTGCAGGCGACTAACAGACAGTCTATTTCTATTTTTGCTTTATTTTAATGTGAAATGGGTTCAAAAGACACTAATGTTCTAAATCTATCAAGCAGAGACACTGGACTGATTGATTTATCAGCACATTTGAAGATAAATGTTTTATGGTGTTGACATATATAGGTAGCTTGGAAAGACAAAAGCATACTTCTCACATTGAAACAGTGTAAAAGTTAAATTTTCTTTTCAGTCTTAAAAGATTTCAGGAGTTTGCCACACATATCCCAGTAAAGATTCCCAGAACACAAGTTTTCTGGGTGAATTGCCTCATTTTTTTCCCCATGTGTTCCATCTTAGCTAGACTACAGTCCCCAGTTATTCAAACACCATTTTAGGAAATACTGTGAAGAAATCGGGTAGATGTACCTAAAAACACTAATCAGATTATTTTAATTAAAGTAGATTATCCTAGATAATCTGAATGGGCTTGACTAAATCAGTTGGAAGAATTTAGAAGCAGAGTTAAAGAAATTCTACCCATGGACAACTACCAACCCTGTCCATATGTTCAAGGCCACCCATGAATTTCCCTTCCTGATTACCTGCCTGATAGATTTTGTACTTGCTTAACCAGTCACCATAATCCAGTAAGGCAACTCCTTATAATAAATATCTCTGCCTCCTTCCCACCTTCCCTCCCTCCCACCCACTGATCTATCTACCTGCCTAACTATCCATCCGTCTATCCATCCATCCATCATTCCTACTGGTTCTGCCTCTCTGATTGAATTCTGAAGAACTTAGAGACAAATTCCTTCAGACAGGTTCATCTTCCGCTTAGCATTATAATAAATATTCCTTCTTCACTCTAATATTTCTATAATGCTTTTACTCCTAAAATTATACCAACTCTTAAAGAAGTAAGTGGTTTCACTGTTATCCATTATGTGTTCAATGCACTCTTAATTAGTCACATTCCATAGAAGGAAATTTCTTCTGAGCTTAGCAAATTAGAAGGGAAGGACTGAGATGGAGAAAAACTAGGGCAGAGTGCAGAAGGTGAAGATACGTATTCACAAGATGAAAAATAATACATGTTGATGTTTTGACAAAATAAATTGTATCTAAAACATCTGCTGGTTTGGAGGTGCTTTCAGTACTCCACAGGCTTCCTGACACCGTGCTAGAAGTAAACAAGAATTCAAAGCTAACAAACTCTGGCTCCTGCCTTTCAAAGGGGGCCAAATCACAGTGGTTTTATTTGCTCGAAAATTAACCTCTTTAAATTCCTTAGCTGTGAGGGGGAAACTTTCTTCTCTCCATTATAGTTATTCAGTGTTTATGGCTTGCCTGAAAAATAATTAATAAACCATAGAAATTATTCTTTCCCATGAATCCTTCTCAGGCAGTCTTTTCAGTCAACAATCTCATGTTCTTGTTTGGTATCTTTTTGTTATCAAAGTAGCACAGGGTATGAAAACAGAACTCCTAGGTCTGAATCCAGTCAAATCTTGTATCAAAATATTCTTTATTTCCCTCCCCTCTTTATTTTTTACCATTATACTCACCACCTTCTTACATTCTTTTTTTTTTTTTTTTGAGAGAGAGAATCTCAAGCATACTCTCTGCTGAACACAGAGCCTGATGTGGGGCTTGATTTTATGAACCTGAGATCATGACCTGAGCTGAAATCAACAGTCAGAAGCTTTAACCAACTGAGCCTCAATTTCAGTAAGTAGTACTATATCTAGCACATAGTTGATGTTTACCAAACATTGAACAAACAAATTTCATTCTGTTACTGAATCAATAATATGGATATAATAATAGTATCTAATTTATTAGATTATTATGAGGGAAAAGATGATAATGACTGTAATGTTCTGGAATATTCCAGGCAACCTGAATTCAGAAACTTTCTATAGAGATTCCAATATCTACTTCCTTCCACAGAGAGTACATGAGAGACAAGAAATATGGGGCAGAAATAAAGAATGCTTAATTTTACCTTTCAGAATTACTACTCTGCTGTAATTTTTTTAAAGATTTTATTTATTTGAGTGAGAGAGAGAGAGAATGTAGAGGGAGTGGGAGAGAGAGAAGCAGACTCCCTGCTGAGCAGAGAGCCCTATGTGGGACTTGATCCCAGGACCCTGAGATCATGACCTGAGCTGAAGGCAGAGGCTCTAACCCACTGAGCCACCCAGGTGCCCTCTGCTCTAATTTTTTGATTCTTAACCTGTGACATTTGTCTTGGGTTGGGCATTGAAGTTTGTTTGTGTTAACCTAGTACTGTACTGAGTAGGGATTTAGGAGGAACCTTTTGCTGCTTATCATTTAGTTAAGTCAGCCAGCCAGTCAACAAATAAAATAATCACTGACTGCATTCTGCTCCAAGTGGTAACACATTAAAGATCAATAAGGTATTCGTTCCAGTAACTAGTAATATCAAGAAATCTTTCCTCGGACATAACCCAAATACCTTATGCTGCACTTTGCACTTTATCCTTCTTATTCTTTCTTTACTGGAAATGGAAGAAAAATGGATATCCCTTCTGCAATAAAATACTGAAAAGACCTTACAAATGAACTCTTTTGAATATTCAATTTTAAACCCTAAGACCAAAATTTGCAAGGCTATTCTCCAGTACTCTGAAATTGAGAATGAATGATCCAATATTAAATAAAAAATACTCACAAATGAAGTCCTCAGGGACACATGAGAATGTTAACAGTGATTCTCTCTGGGTCACAGGAGAATTTTTGTTGATATCTTTACTTTTTTCCACAGTGAAAAAAATACATTATTCATATGCATATATATTAATTCTAAAAAGCAGTTTTTTCCCCCCTTTAAAATGGTATTTTAAATCTTGGGGTAATAGAAATTTTGCAAATGTCTGTGAGGTCTTATTATCATTAAGTAGAATGGGAGAAGAGATAAAGAGCAAGCAGGAGTTTGAAACATGAAAATAGATAACCACAGGTCATATAAGAAATATGTAGTCAAAAGTTCAGGAAACCAACTGTTTTGGCAACACAGCTAACTCAAACCATTTATAAGCAACTTCTCTCAGCTCTTCTGATATTTTCCCATAAACACTAAGACATCACTGTGTTCGGGGACTGTCAGGCTATCAGCAGGGGACAAAACACAAAGCACCTTTTTTTTTTACTAATAATATTTTATTTCAAAACCCCACTGATCTTAAGCAACCTCCACAATTGCAAATTGGGGGCTTTTTCAAGTAATTTATAGGTAAAAACTGTGAAGTTTATCTATGAAATGAAATGAAATAATACCTGCACTTCCTACTTTGGGGAAATTTTATGTTAAATCACCCCGACAGGCAGAGATGACAAAGCATTGAGAAATATTTAAAGATTTCATTTCTCTTCCTGGTAACGACAAGGTTCATTTTGTGCTCTCAGAGGGGAAATCAGATCTGATTTACCGTCAACTACCTCAGCGCCACGATCCACATTTCACATTCTTTAAACAGTTTCGGCATAGCAACCATATCACTGTCCCTTCACAGCGGGGTTGATCAACTGCCAAATGCCTGACAAATCATCAAATGCTTTCATTTAAAGCTACCTGTTTCCTTATCATGATAAAGAAAGCATGATGCATAGCATGTGGCAACCCATCATAATTTTATGGGTAAAAAGAAACCATATTTACACAAGCTTTCTTTGAAAGGGCAAACAGTGGTGGGGAGAGGAAGGTCTGCACCTATAGGCATTCTTTTAGGCTTCTCTCTCTTCCTCCTTTCCTTCTTTCACCCAAATAGCAAAAGACCTCACCCCTTTCCTTGCCCTGAGAAAAACCAAGTAAGATTTTAAGCAAGCCACAGAAGCATCTGAAAGTAACGTTGACCAGCCTCACTCTCATAATCCTCAAATTACTATTCTGATCCTGAATCGTGAGCAGACCAGTAGTGAGCCAGGAAGAAACATTAGTGAACAGGCAATGAATTTAAATGTCCAGCAGAAAGGGAATTAAAATGTTTAATCATTCTACCACACTCATAAGGTGTAACAGAGTGAACTCTAGCTGCCTTGACTGATTTGCTCTTTGGAGGAAAGACAGTTTGCAGCTCTCGGAGCATGGGTGGGAGTTAGATTTTATTATTTCTATTTTTTCCAAGAGCCAGATCCAAGCTGGTCAAAATCGTGGTGCAAGGTCAAACTCCTAAGGGCACATTTCTATTCCTGAACCCACCCCAAGCCATCATTATAACCCCTTTGTGCTTTACTCTTCTGTGGCAATTGCCATAAATTCTCAATGATAAGATTTGGAAGTGGAATGAGGAAGGCGAAAGACAATCTAGTGTGCTCTTGAAGAGATACCAAGATAAAGGATATAACTCTATCCATCAATGTTCCTCTCTTGGATAACTGAGGGTGAAAAATAAGAAAAATGTTAGGAGAGCCAGGTTAGTGATGCCAGGCTACTGAATTCATCGCTCAAGAAAGCAAGGCAAAGCAGCATGATAAATGCTCATTTTAATACAAAGTGTAATAAAGGCCTATTTTTCCCTTTCTGAAGTCTAAAAAAGTTTGAAAGGGTTATATCAGAATTGTTTGGCCTTTCCATTCAAAATCATTACTTCTCTTTAGAATCCTGTATTTCCCACCAAGACATGAATTCCCTGCCATTCACTAAAGATCTACCTAATTTATTTTTCTATTCACCCATTCAGTCTTGTTATTGATTCACTTTTCAATTAATTTTTTTCAGGGGGTGGCAGACAATAAACACCGAAATATTTTACTCTCTGACAAGCAGAGGGGAAAGATTAGTCACCTTTTAAAAAAGGCTTTTTCTTCAGGAAAGAATAAGCCCACCCACCACTGTCAACCAAGCAGCCCACAGACTGCCTTCTACCCGAAGTCCACCTCTCCAAATTTAACCCCTCAGTGGTGTGCAAAACCACAGTGATCCGTCTGGCCACGGGGCCACAGGGTTGGCTGCCGCCATCCCACATCCCCACTCCACTGTTGGTGCAGTCCAGCTTTCCATGCTAATATGGGTGTTTTTCTGTGCCTCATTAGCAGTGTTCATAGTTTTGCAACCAAAATCCTGGGTACATACTGAAACATTCCTTTAGACACCTGCTTTATGACCCAACTGTCTCTCTCACATCACCTTTGGTCATTATTCCTTCATGCCTGGGCCCCAAACCCTATTTATTCACCATAGTCCATGAGCACAGGAAAAAAGAGGGTCTATCCAGTCTGCTGGACTACTTACCTGGGCAGTCTTGCCATTTGTGGCATGGCGCTGGCTGTAGGGTAAGGCTAAAGATGTCTGAGGAAAAGATGCCCAGGTAAGTAACACTGATCCAATACTTCCTTTCATCTCAGGGTTACCAGGAAACATGGAACTAGGATTATCTATTCAGATTGGCAACCCCTGTTCTGCAGAGGAAAAATGAAGTAAAAATGATTTTGCCATGATTAGGTAAAAGAAATTCATGGCAAAACTTGGTGCACAAAGTAGGGTCTGTCAATTTTCTATTTGCTAAAAGTATATAAAGCAGATCATTTTAGAGAAAATTTAATTATTCATGTCTTTTAAATACACAAATTATCTCTCAACAAATGTGGTAAATGGACCATCATGTCCTTGTGAAGCCTCTGTTCCCTTGAACATTTTAGTCCTCCTACCCCTCAAGTTATTTGACAACATCTCCTTTCATATCTCTTCCTCCATTACTGAATTTTTCAATGTTGGGATTCTACTCTTTGGCTTACATTATCATGACTATGTTACTAAAATACATATTTTGCAGGAAAAGAATTTATAATTTACAATCCTCCCTTTCCCCCTCAGCTTTACCATTCTTTGGCAGGAAGCTTCTGAAATAGATCTTTGTTTTGCAGGAAGAACTAAAAGGTGACCTTATGATTAGCAGGAGATAGGGAAAGCTGCATACAGAAATAAAGGATGTGTCATGGAATATGGGGTAGAAGGGCAGTGGTGAAGGCGAAGATAATGGTTGTAGAAAGGGGGTGAAGAGATCAGGCAGCGACCATTAAGAGAGAGTCTTTGAGAAAGAGCTTAAATATTGAGAAGGAACTACGTGAAAAGTTTAGTCATGTGATGTACATCCTTTCTTGTCTCACAAAACCTTGTTAATAAATCCATGTTATTCATCAATATTTCTGGAGATGGATTTATACAAAGGCAGTTTTTGGTTTTTGTTTGTCTGGATATGCAAAGATATGTGAAAACTGATCTCAGCTGAGGGAAAATAAGAACAAAAGCGGTTCAAGTTCCATGTCTCATCCAGACCTATTCCCTCAGATACATATTGAATATCCAGTTGCCTTCTTCCCATGCCCACTTCATACAACTAAAACTCAATATAACCCAGTTTGGGTTAAAAGAGTATTTTGGCTCAAAAGCGTATTTTTCTTCTACCATTCCCTTCAGTAAATGATAACTCTAGCTACCTAGTTGCATGTGCCACAAATCTTGAATGATAGCTCCTTCTAACTCTTGTCCTCTACTTCGGAGCAGTGACCATGTTTTTTCCTCATTAATACGTCTTGAATCCACCTCTTTCTCTTCACTTTCTCTGTCACAGTCCTGACCCAAGCTACTATCATCTCCCTCTAGAACTACTGTTAAAGCTTCCTAGGTGGTCTCATGCTTCTAGTCTTGCCCCCCTTCAATCAGTATAATCTTTAACATATATCATATTCTAAGAGCAGGGCTTCTCCTAACTTTTAGAATAAAATTCAAACTCCCTATTTTTACTGACAAGGCCTTTCATGATATGACTCCTGCTTACTTTTCTGCCCAATATCACACATCCTCTTTCCTTTCTTAGTTTTCTCAAGGTGCAATGATCACTTTTTTGTTCCTCTAAAGAACTAAATAACTTCTGCCACCAAGCGTGTATCACTTCTTCAGAGTTTTCCTAACCCTATGCCCTCCCCCTGCCCCCCACCCCCCTCCGCTCCCTTGTCATTCCCAGCCTTGATCAGATCTTTCTGTTACTTGCTCTCCCAACACAGTATACATTTAGGTCATAGCATTGATTTCACCTCTAATTAAATAACCTTTTCTATAATTATTAATGTCTGCCTCCACCATAAACTCTCAATTATATGATCCATATCGATGTTGTTAGTATATGTTGGTGAATTGTTAATTATTTAATGTTGTGTAGACAGTCATTTCTGGGCTCACCATTTCTGCAAGAGATTTTTTTTTAAAACTAAGACATTAAAAATTAAACACATATATAAATCACATTTACATCTGCTACTTCTATTTCTCTACGCTTTAGAAGAATGAATATACCCACAATATCCAATATATATAGGAAATTAGGTTTGAGATGAGATGAGACTAAATGAGACTAAAATAAAAATTCTGGGAATTTGGGGAAATGACATTTTTTCTTCAAAGGACATGTCAGTCACTAACAAGGACAAGATCTCCCACCTTCAAATGTAGCCCTTGCACCTCTAAAAATAAAGAACTAGTATTAATTTTAATTCAAATACCACTCTCATTGCTGAAGGAGCTCACAAAAGAAGTTCATTAGTGTCACCTGGGGTGACAAGTTTATGGTTCCATCATTACATCCGCTAATAAATGAACTGATGATATGAATCAAATTCACTAAAATCTCCGTTCATCTTGAACTATGTTGTAAAAAATCAAAGTCAAGATGATGTGCTCCATAGTATTTCAGATGTAATAAAGCCTAAAGCTCTCACTGCAAAATGAGAATTATGTGCAGTCAGCTATCTTATTTAACCCAAAATGTTTCGAGGGCTAACAGTCCATGGCATACTGCTCATCAAAATGGACCACGAGAAAAGACATGGTTGAAATCAGTGGCTTATTCTATTGTCACTCGTGACTGTTTCCACCTGTAAGAGAATCAGTATAAGGACAACTATCCACAGACATCTCAGATGTTTTTCCCTGGGAAGCTACTTCGGTCCTTTCCTTCATTTAACACACATTACTTATAATTCTTGATTCCCTCACTTGATAGGAACTTAATGTGTATTCAATAAATGTTCATGGCTGCTTTAGACTTTGTGGGAAAATTGTAACATAAAGCAAAATATAGAATCAAAGTTTAAAAACCAGTTAGTAAGGTTATATTTATATCTTCCATATACACATATTAACAAAACTAGTGAACAACTATTTTAAAGAGTGGGGAATCCTTTTATAGAGATGACTTGGGTTTTAAGTGAATTTCAAAATAAAAGAAAGGTCATTGTGGGGTAATTTAAGTCTAAGAAATATTATCAGAGGAACATAAAAGAGTAGAGAATTTTACTTACGCTTGTACCCTAATCTTGTTTATCATGTTGGGTTGAGAAGAGATTTGAAGAAAACCTGCTGCCTAATGTTGAAACCAATAAGAAAATATTGGTAAGGGGAGGCCACATCAAAAAAGATTTTAAATACTGAAGTGAGATTTGAATAATATTAAAGGGGCTAAGGGAGAGTTATACTTGAGGTAGGTAAGTATGATATTTCAATCAACAAACTTGGAAAACTGGAGGGGGACATCAGTTTGGGAGCAACTTATGTTTGATATATAGGATTGTGCAGTAAAGGGCAAAGATTCAAATAGAGCTGTCAAAAGTATAGAGTTGAGAGGACTTTAAGGTCCATGGGGTTTATTTCCAGCAGGGCTCAGGAATCCTTTCTGTAATATTCCTAACAGAGGTGTAAATACTTTCTGTATTTGGAGACATTACTAGGAACCCCTTCCTTATAATGAATTGGAATTTACTCCCCTGTAACTTGCACTTTAATTTCTCATTTCTAACTTCTGGAACAATACTTAGATAAAACTATGTCCTACTCCATGTGATAATTTTTCAAATATATGACAGTCATTGCATCCCCCTTTTATTCCAACTTTTCAAGAATAACTGCCTCCTACTTCCTTAAGGAATAACTTATTAACAAAACTTATAAATTTCTTATTTATTAACAGAGATTGGGCATCAAAAATATCTACCAGCTATCAAAATTACTGATTGCTATTTTAGTTTTATGACTGAATTTTATAATACTTTCTCATGAAAAGAGGACAGACATCTTTTTTCCCCTTGAGAGTAAAGAACATAAAAAATACATGCAAAACTAGAATATCTTATGTCTAATGAAAACCCAACACCAGCCAGTCTGAAGAACTCGTGATTGGGCTTCCAACTTAAATTTTAAAAATAAATTAAAAAGGATCAACTTCTATTTCACAAGGGATTGTAATTCTCTACTTGTATTGATGCTGTAAATTTGGCAGGCCATGAAGATTTTAGAAAAATTATCATTATTATTGTCTGATATTTTTAACAATACATTTGCTTCTAAACCTTGAGGTGCACTCATGAAAAAGAAAATCCATTTAAGTATCTATTATCTCTGAATGGAGACTGTATTTGATGAAACCTCCATACAACTAACAAATGTTTGCCTACCCAAATGACTTTTGCTCTGGCATCATGCCTCAGAAAATAAATTATTATTATTTATGATCATAATAATGTGTATTTACATAATAAGTTTCTCAGAGGAGCTGAAACCAGTTTTTGCTTATTCTACAGCACCTCTCATTTGTAAAAGTCAGAAAACTACAGCTTTGTTGTTCAGAAAAGAAAAATGTGTCAGAAAGGCACAGGCTTATCAAAGCAAAAGTCAGTATTCAATGTGCCAGCAGTCAGAGCATACTCATGAATGCCATGAAGCAACACTCATGATGTTTAATCTTTCCATTCGGTGTCAAATACTCTGTTAAAATAAAAAGCTTAGAAACTTAAAAATAAATGCCAGATGCTGCAAGTACCTACTGTGTGCCCAGCATTACACGATATGGAAGAAGTAGCCCCATCTCAAGTCTGAGAAGACAAAATACCAAAATAAGGAATATCTTGGAAATTCTTGTAAAAAAGAATATAAGGACTTGTTTAAAAACAGCAACAGCATTGTTAAATTACAAAACAAGAAATAAAAAGACCTCTGCTTTATTCCCTACTCTGCAACCAACCTGAAGCAAGTTATTTACGCTACCTGCAAACTGTAATAAGACCACGTACCCCCATCCTATCCCAGAAGGATAGGTGAGGATTAGTCTCTTGGAGGTGTGTGGAGTTTCACAAATGGTTTTGTGATATACAAATTACAGAACTTTCATTTTGCTTTTATAATACATTCATGCCAGGGTACCCTCATTCGTCCAGATTGTACATCAACATGCATCCAACATCCCTCTGCGACATCTCCTGAGGATTAGCTGAACACCAAGCTAAAAATATGATTCAATGATTACACATTAAATCATACAAGGTGGAGACATACAAGGCCTCAATTTACTTTTGTAATACAAAATTAACCTTGTAGGTACAAAATTACAGTATTATTTTATAATTATAGGTATATCCTCTATGTTTATGAGACATGACAAAATACCTGACCTTCCCAATGTAGGTTAGCTAATTGTTTTGTATCCAGCAAGAGCAAGTTCATTAAACCTGTATCTCAATGGAAGTGTGACTAACGCTTCTTCATCTTACCAGTTTTTATTACCATTGTTCATGACACATTAATTAAATTTCATATTCAAGAATGAATTTAGAATTAAAAAATTTAGCCAAGTGCACCCCAGTGAATGTTGTTTATAAGTTCATACTCTCAGTGTACAAAAGCCATAAATGACTTTATTTATCTGTATATTTATCTCTTTCTACTAGACTATAAGCTACCTTGGGGCAAGGAAATTTATTTTTTTAATTCAGGTTTGCAACCATAGCTCCTAGAAAGACACTTTGCACATGGCAAGCAAATAATAAATATTTGTAGCATTATTGAACAAATATTTAGATTGAAATGAAAGATAATGACTTTTTCAGTATATTGTGTTGTTATGTGAATCGAATGTTGTCAGTTTAAATTAGTCAGGTTTCAATACTGGTCATATTCAGATTTATATGGGTTTTAAACAGTTACAGTCTAAAACCCAAAATTCCATCTAACATACCTCTATTTACTTATCTTACCTTTTGATGATCATTTCTTAAAAATCCTGGGTGTACTGCAGACATATAATGTCGTGTGATATTCACAGAGAAATTTAGTCTTCTTCAAAATAGAATGAAGGCATGGACTCCTTTTTAATTACTGCAGGTTTTAAAAGATACAGAAATCATCCTTTCTTATTCCTTAATTATAAATATTCATTTAGAGAAGAAACATCTTAATATTTGAATGTGCATAAAAATTATTTGATAAATAAAAATTGAACTTGAAAGTTATCTTCTAAGTATAAAACCAAGAAAATACTCAATGCCAGGTTTTTGATATATCCTTTCTCCCTGACCATCACGCTATTCTTCCTTAGATTTGTTTCAGCCTGCAATATTCTCTTTCTTCTCTGTAAAATGTGCAAGAACAATTTGTTTCCTACTTTCTTCCTCTGAGTGGAATTTATAGTAAACCTTATTTTTAATATGAAGAATTCTAATATATATCATAGCAGCCCTTTATATAAAGTGAGAAAAATCATGGTCCATATATTAAGATGTAGCAATGGAATTAAGTGAGATACTGTGAAAGAACTGTTCTTTTTAACATCAATATTCCATATGCCTTGCAGCATTGGTGCACAATCAATCTGATATTATTCAAGTGAAAGGCAATGTTAGTTATTTTAATATATTTTAATTTCCCGTAAGAATAGAAAACTATTAGGTGCTGGTAGAAATGCAAATGAAATAAAGAAGCTTGATCTTGAAGAGCTTAAAGTAAATTTGTAGGAGCAGAACAGGTTCAAGAAATGAGTAAGAATAATTATAAACAAGTCAATAAGTACAAGTCATACTCTACTCATTGAATATGTAAATCCTTTAGAAAAAAAAAAAGAAGCAGTAATAGTTAAGGATGGAGGAGGTTTGACAGGCTAGCAATTCCCACAAGTAGATCTAACAGGTTATCACAGATCAGGGTCAGTTTCATTTCACATGCACCTGCACCATGTGAATAAACAGTATCACTGGCCACAATGTCCATATTGAAGTGATGGCTGAATAAAGCCAAGAAAATGACAACAATCAGGCTCTAAGAGCTTTCCCATGACACATCAGCTTTGATCCTGAAGCACCTGAGTATTCACTCTCCTTCTTGAAGGAGGAAAGTGACAGTTGGTGAACACATGATAGCACTAATATTTTAAAAATGTAGTGACATCATTTATAATGATGCCTTAAGATAAGGAAAAGATTTTCCAGAATCAGCAAACTTTGCCTTTTATATCTAATGTAAAAGAAGATGAAGAACTATGGTAGATCATCAAGAGGACCTACAGTATCAAAGGGGAGGGTATGAATACTGTCAGTGCTTAAAGTGGAATTTTTTTTAAGATTTTATTTATTTATTTGGGAGCGAGAGAGAGAGAACATGAGCAGGGAGAGGTAGAGGAAGAAGCAGACTCCCTTGCTCAGAAGGGAGCCCAATGCAGGGCTCTATACCAGGACGCTGGGATCGTGACCTGAGCGAAAGGCAGAACTTAACTGACTGAGCCATTCAGGCACCTCTAAAGTGAAATTTCAACAAGAGTTGGGTATCTTCTATTCCAGTACAGGAAATGTTAGACTTCCCAACCTTTAACAGGAATAAGAATAAATACGGTCACTTATGATTGCTAGATGCTATATCAAAATTCATAAGATACAAGAAAATAGTAATAAAATGATTTACATATTTAGCTGGCTGTTCTTACAATTTAAACATCCTGTAATTCAAATTGTTATCAACCTCTTATTCTTCAGTTGTAAAACATAAGCCCCTAGAAGGCAAAGACTGGAACAACTTATAAAGTTAACATAAAATCATAAACAGGAGAAAAGCTCAAAAAAATATCTCCACATTTTCCTGGTATGATGGTTTTCTTAGTGAAAAGAAGAGAAAATTAAGATTTATGATAAATAAACACATAAAAACAATGGAAAACTGTGTAAAAATGGTATTACATTACTGGTTTCTTCTTTATTTTATGTAAAAACCCACCCATTTCTAAGTAGCCGTATAGAAAATTATATTAAATATCAGTTATTAGTGAATAAATATTAACCCTAGTATAAGTTCAGAAATTAAGTACATTTGATTTTTTATCTTTTTTTCCTACCACTAGATAAAAATGCATCATTTTTTATTACTATTCAATTCACAGTGAATATCAGAGAGGGTTTGCATTGCTATTGTAATCAGAGAATTTAATCAAACCATAATAAAACAAACAACAACAACAACAACAAAAAATACAGATTTGTTTTTCCTTCTGGAAGTTAAATTGCATGTGGAGAAATAGTTGCATTTTCTCTTTCTACCCTCTAACTCTGAAGTTCAGTTTTAACTTAATTTATTGATTCTCCTTTTCTGGTGTTTCAATGTTTGATGAAGCACCTCTCAGGGGCTTTGGGCCTGGAAAACAAAAACAGTATCAAAACTACAACTTGAAACCACTGCTAAAGATAAAAATAAAGAAATTCAAAAGAATGCTAAACATTATCAAAAGGCTCATTTTTTTCTAGAGAGAACTAAAAGCAAAAGTGCTCTTTGTTTCAAGTACAAAAGCACACTGTTTTTCTCAATGGCACTACCTGGTGTTCGTTGATCCAATATGGTGGACAAAGAAAACTGTTAGTCTCTGAAAACTCCATCCAGAAGTGAGTATAGGCTCAGGTCATGGTTCCCAAAACTTTGCTGTAGCTGCTTCAGAGTCACCATGAGGTTTCATTAAACAGACTCCTGGACCTGTCTACCTTAGAGTTCCTGATTTAGTAGGTCTTGCAAATGAATTTAGATGGAAGGAAGGAAGGAAGGAAGGAAGGAAGGAAGGAAGGAAGGAAGGAAGGAAGGAAGGAAGGAAGGGGAGGAGAGAGAGAAAAGGAGAGAGAGAAGGGAACAGGAAAGGGGAGGGGGAGGAAAGGAGAGGAAAGGAGAGGGGAGGGGAGGGCAGGGGAGGGGAAGAGAGGAGAGGAGAGGAGAGGAGAGGAGAGGAGAGGAGAGGAGAGGAGAGGAGAGGAGAGGAGAGGAAAGGGAGTTGGGTGGTTAAAGGAGCTCAGATTTTGTTTTCCCATAAGTTCCTAGGTATTGCTCATGCTACTGGTCCTGGGATCACACTTTATCAACACTGAACTAAAGGAACTAGAGACAAAGGAAGCTGAAGAACTGAAATATGTAAAAGATTTAGGTTCCCTATAATCCAGCTGAACATAGAATTCTAACCCAGAAATTTAATTGCTAATGAATGTACTATGTAGAGGGCAGTAAATATTTTCAGATTCTTCTAGAAATTACCTAATAAATGCTCTCCTTAGATAGTAATATCTAAATTAATCTTATGCACTTAAGTACCAACTTTATTATCAGTAAGACAAAAAATCTGGAATAGGAGCAGTGCTGGATAATTCATGTCCTACATCACCATCCCACACTTTTTTCCTCACTGTGTACTTCTTCAACAAATGAGTGTGTACCTATGCACCAATATGCACACTCTGCCAGGCCCACCAGTAACAACTGCAGAGCAGGCACAAGAGTACAAAGGGAGGTCTACTATGTGGCTAAATATTTAAAAGTTAAAAATCTACCTTAAAAGCTATTAAATATGTTCTATCCATTACCTTGACAAATACACCTTGATAACAACTGGGTTGCCCGGTTTTAATTTAGAATATGTAGACTCAGAGTTTTGTGCCTAAATTTTGAAGTGCCGGAAGAACCATTCCCCAGCTCGCAAGTTACTCTCCTCTTTTTAACCTCAGCTCTGACTTACTGAGACCTTGTGAGCTCCAGCCTTGTGAGAGTTCTGGGGATTTGCTTATACCCCAGCAACACAGCTGCTACCCTTTGAGTCCGCAGGGCAGACACTGTGGCATAGGCTACCTTAGAAAAGTGGTCCCATGGATGATGCCTGCACAGGCTCTGGGCAACGGGGTCAGAGCCTTTTGATCAGGGAACTCTGGGATCTCTGGTACCTGAAGCCTAGTCTAGAAGCAGGAATGTGGATTCTAGGTGGGAAAATCTTCTTGGCCCCCAACTGGGAAGGTATGGACAGAGAAAACTCAAAGTGGGCCCTCTAAAGAACAGAGCTCAAGGTAGTACTACACTCTTCAAAGACCTAGGATCTTCATTGTTTACCAATTTTTTCATCAAACCTCAAACGCTTCATTTATCCTAAATTTACAAATAACTGATTTATAGACCATAAAGTGGTTTTTCTCCTAAAGACAGTTTATGTGTAGGAATGCTTCCATTAGAAACAGTCTAATAGGCGTGCCTGGATGACTCAGTCATTAAGCATCTGCCTTCAGCTCAGGTCATGATCTGAGGGTCCAGCGATGGAAACCTCCATCGGGCTCTCTGCTCAGTAGGAAGCCTGTTTCTCTCTCTCCCACTTCCCCTGTTTGTGTTCCCTCTCTTGCTGTATGTCTCTCTGTCAAATAAATAAATAAAATCTTTAAGAAAAAAAAAAAAGAACAGTCTAATAAATTTAAGCCTTGATAGAATGGGAAGGAAAGAAGTGCAGGAGAAGTAAGTCAATGGGAAAAAGACATTTCTCCTTGATTAAATGTCTACTAACATGTTACCTTAATGCAAACTCTGATCAGTATAATTAAAGAACATAAAAATTAGGAGACCTGAGTTCTAGTTTCATTCTAATATGAACTCCTGGCTACCTAAATCAAGAAATTGTGAGTAAATTGCCTTTCTACTGTTCATTTTTTTATTTTAAAAACAGAAAAATTAAACTAAATCTTAATTACACAAAAGGTGTCCTACAGGCTGCCAGAGACGTGACTTAAAAATAGGTGGCAGGAGGAGTGTTGGTAAAGACTGGTCTATAGTCACTTATAGTTCACACTGAGTTAGACACTGCTAAATTGATTTATTTTCTACTAACATATATTTAATTTTCAAAGAGGAGGCATAGAATATATAGTGTTCCTTAAAGTTATTAAAATAAGGGATTACTGTTTAAAAGAGCATCTAACTGAATTAGTGCCTCTCAGAACACACATTGAAAATGATGGATTAGATGATTGGTTATCTATTGCTGTAGAGCAAAGAAAACCAAACTGTAATTTAAAAATAGATCTTACTTCTTATAATTTCTGTGGGCCAGGAATTTGGGAGAGATTAAGCTGGGAGATTCTGACTCAGTGTCTCTCATACAATCACAGACTAGATGTCAGGCAGGGCTGAGTCATATGAAGGCTTGACTGAAACTGGAAGATTCCCAAGGTAGCTCACTCACACAACTGGCCAGTTGGTGCGGGCCATTGTCTCCTCACAAGGACCTCTTCATAAGGTTGCTTGAAGTTCCTTACTACCTTGTGGCTAGTTTCCCCTAGAGTAAGAGACTAAGAAAAAAGTTTCAATGCTTTCTACAACTTAGTCTACAAGTCACACACTCACCTCCACTATATTTTGCTGGTACAAAGTCAGCCCTGTTTTAATATCGGAGGGGACTATGTAAGAGTATGAATACTATGAGGTGTGGCCCATTGAGAGTCATTTCGAATGCTGGCTACCACAAATGACTTCTATGCATTCTTCAAGTTCTAAGATTTTATGATCATAGGAAATTTAGAATAGTTTTTATGAATACTAAAATACATTAAATTGAAAATAGACTAAATGCTACAGATGCATAAAATTACCTATAGTAGACAAAATAATGGCCACCCAGAAGTGCTTATTCCTAATCTCTAGAACCTGTGAATATGTTACTTTACATAGAAAAAGAGACTTTGCTGATGGGATTAAGTTAAAGACCTTGAGATGGATTATCCAAGTTGGCCCAATTTAAGCACATGGATTAAAGAATCTTAGCTGTAAAGAATCATAGGGAAATGTGAGTATGGAAGCGAAAATCAAAGACATAGCAGTGTGAGAAGAACTCAGCCCTCTCCTCCCATACACCCACACACACGCGCGCACACGCGCACACACACACACAACATTGCTGATTCTGATAATGGAGAGAGGGGTCAAGCCATGCCAGTGGTCTCTAGAAGCTAGAAAAGACCCAAAAAAGTGGATTCTCCATTATTCCTCCAAGAAGAAACCCAGTCCTAAGATGTCTTGACTTTCACCCAGTGGGATTCATGTTGGGCTTCTGACCTACAGAACTGTAAGAACACATGTCTTCTTTTAAGCCACAAAGTTTGTGATAATTTGTTAAAAGTAGTAAGAGAAGACTACAATCACCATAGCAATTTTTCAAACACTTGATAATGTTAAGATCTTGATTTAGTTCACTTTTCAAGATAAATATAGAATATTATCTAATGGAATTTATAGTCCCTGTATTATTAGCATTACATTTGCTTTCATTACATTAACACTCAAATTTTGCCTTGAGACCAAAGTGACAAAAATGAAATCTCCTGAGTCAGAAAATGTTTTGAGGTAAAATTGTTTTGAAGGGCATATTCCACTTCTCAGGAGACTACACAGGATTTCATTTTTAACAACAATTCTTATAGAAACTGTAAAAAGTAGATGAGATTTTGAAATTGCAAGGACAAATTTTGAATAGGATAAAAGGTTGAGAACAACTATATAATAAGTAAATTTGATTACATAAAAATTTGTATAAAAACAATTCAAACTATTTCGTGTCATGTCAGAGCTTAATATGGGTAGAAAAAAGCTATTAACCAGTAAAATGTACTTAATATTATTTTTCATTTATAATCTACATATTTGAATACCTAATAGCAATATACTATAAAGGTCTTGGGAAGCTATCAAGTTTAAGACTTTATTATTAATCTCAGAACATGGACAACCTAAAGGAGAATACAAGACAAAACATTAAGCATTAAATTACAATTAAAATTTGCAATGAATGATGACAAACCACCAGATGATTAATTTCCAAATAAATGATTCAGAGAATAAATTATATGAGACTGCAAATAAAGAAAATATGATTGAGACAAGGAAAAATACAATGATGGAGATGCTATTTTACATGGGTTTTGAAAAGGGCAAGGAATTGTATAGTAGGAGAAAGGAAGGGAAGAATTCTAAGTGGGTAATTGAGAAATAGTAAAATATGTCCATCATTATACAAATCATTATTATCATTATTAGTGACCTATTTAGGGATTACTTAAGGACAAGAATCATTTGTATTCCAGGATTTATAACTGTACACAGCACAGAGTATAAACTCAACAAATACTCCATGAGTGAAGGAGAGAACTTTTAGAAGAGTGAAATTATAGGGAAAAAAGATATCTTCACAAAATTATTCTGAAGGCACTTTCCAAGATGAACTGAGGTCCAAAAGAGTCGTGGGTGTCTATTAAAGTATATTCCCTTTCTGAGAGGAGATAACAAAAACATGAACTGAAGATTGACAATAGAAAAAAAGAGATTTTAAGGCATGTCGATAAGAAGGAGAGGATGGAAGTAAGGGAGGAGTCAAGACAATCTTTGACACTTAGATCCCACACAATTATCAGTGATGATGCTACAATTAACAAGGATGAGGATATGAGAATGAGAAGACAATTTGTAGGTGAAGACTCTCAGTGTGCTTTTCAACATGTTGAGTATAAAACACATGAAATACCTACGGACAGTGGCAGCGTGCTCCAGTAATTTAGGAGAAAGATCACATATCTGAAAACTATGTGCACATAAGTCATAATTGGAGCCATGAAAAAGGATGGAATCCACCAAGCAAATTCAAGGAAAGAAAAAAGTAAGGATAAAACTTAGGAGCATAAGAAAGACTTAAAGAAACAAAAGAAAGGAGAGAAATTAGGGAAGAAAGCAGAGAAACACAAAAATTCCCAGGGGAAGGCTGGGGAAGACAGGACATGTCAGCCATCAGGGCCAAAGTTAAAAGAAGTCTTAGTATTGAGGAAGTGTTTTTGGATTTGTGTTAGATGGCTGCCTGTGACCCTTGAAAGAGTACTTTCAGAATGATTAAAAGAACAATTAATACTGTGTATCTCAAAGACCTTTTTGCTTCTGAAACTTATTAAATAAAAGTTGAACATATTGAAACTAAAATAATAGGGCTCTGCACAAGTATCCAATATCTTATCGTACTCCTTTCTCAGTAAATTCTCCTAGGTGTGTATTCAAAGTAGTCCAAATGGTTGCAGGTTAGTAGAGCAGCTAATGGCCGGAATGCCCACCTCTGTGAGCTTGTGTGTGCATGAGGAAGGGACAGTGCCTCTACCTTGAACCTTGAATCCAGTGAAGGATGGATCCTGACAATAGAAAGGATCTAAAAAACTCAATTTTATCTCGGTAGGGACAGAGATCTACACAACTGCATGGACCTGAGGATCCTTTCATAGAGAATTCAATTCAATGTGGCTATTTCCTCATTTAGGGAGGGCACCTTATATCTAAAAAGAGAAAAGAGAAAAGAGCAGCCATCCCACCACTGAGATCATCAGAGCCACCACATTAGCCCATGATACACACCAGGATATAGAACAGAAGTAGTTTCTTCTAAGAGAAGCACTACCTTTACCAAATTTACATTAAGGATTTGTAGTAAGCCTGAAAGATGAAAACATGGTAAATTAGCAAAACTTTGGGTTCAAAAAGGTGTATCTTATATGCCAGTAGATAAACCACACTGCCTCCGCTCATGCTGGCATTTTTGTCAACACACTCTGCTAATTATTCAGGATAACATTTTTCATAATTGGCAAGGCCGTGCCCCCTGTGTGGACTTTCTCAGTGAATGTTGAAAATTGCTAAATATTATTTATGTAATTTATTTTTGTCAATGACCTTATTAGTGCTTCCACTGCTGAACTGTGTTTGTGGGTGGATGTGTGCATGAAAATGCAGTCTTGACTTTTTCAAAGAAGAAGTTATATAACTTTACACTTCATAAATTTAACAACCAAAATGTTATCTGTAATAAGTGTTTCTGGGAAGCACTGTTTTACCACTGACTGGTTTGATGGGAGTTGATTAGATAGTGGTTTTTCATCTGTGTGTTGTTACCGATACTGGCCCGATTCCAGCTGGCTGCTAAGGTGTCTAAACACTCACAAACAAAAATTACCCATAAAACCTGTGACAGGGTTCTCTGGGTTCATAGCTACAGATCACTGCACATCTGGATGGGTTGTTTCAGCTGAGTTTATAATGTCACATCCCTTGTAAACATGATACACCTGTCTTTCTGTTTAACAGACAGTTTTTGAAGCTAAAGCATTTATTTTCCCCCAGAACTCAGCAATGGCATGTTATTTACTGATATTGAAACTGAGAGTCCCTAAAACATTCCAGGATTTACATTCCTTTAAGTTTTAGACGCAATAACCCTTTACTTAAGTGAAGTAGGAGGGGAAAAAATGGATTTGTTTTGACATAAAGGTGAAATTAAAACGAACAAAATGAAAGAATCATATACTTGATGATTCCCATTATCTTTTAGGGACTCAAAACAGGAATTTGTAACTAGTTTTAGTTTTCACATGTTGAAAATCACTTTTCTCTGTCAGCATTACAAATGATTAATTACCAAGCTATCTGTGAGCTTCACATATGTACCAGGCTCCGTAATGGACTCACAAAATTATAAAGAAGTGTATCACTGCTATTGCCCTACTCTACAGGGGCTTACAACCCATTTAGGAGGATAAGGTGCATGAAAAGATACTAAACTAGACAGTAAGCAGATGTCAATCATGTTCAAGGTGGGAATAAAGCAAATAAAAAATGGCAAGTGCCTGGGTCCATGGGAAGCCGGAAGCAGTATCCTTCTGCTAAGCCTCGAATATAAACTCCCATCTCAAAGGTACATACCTATATTCATACTCATCTTTACTGCTACTGATACCAGTGAAAATAATTACATTTGGAAGAAAGTATAGTTGACAATACTTAAACACTGCTAGGGCATTTGGAGTTAGAGGTCAAATAATTTTCAGAACAAAATTTTTGGAGGTGTATTTTTGTAATTATAATTCATATAAAGTGGTTTAAGACAAAATGGAAGACAGTTTCTAAAGAAAAAACATATTCATACATTTTCCTTAGGATCATAGGACTTAACTGCCTTAATTCAATATGGATGGGTTAAAAATTGCCTTAGATTTTTCCATAATTCATTTGCTTCATTCTATATACTTTTATTGAGTACCTACTATATGCAAGTTCTGTGGCAGGTGCTGGGAAAACAACAATAGGCTAGTCTCTGCACTTAAAGAGTTTGCAGTCTGCGAG
>CM053604.1:98325750-98422479 GCA_028646535.1 Procyon lotor
GGGGCGCCTGGGTGGCTCAGTCGTTAAGCGTCTGCCTTCAGCCCAGGTCATGATCCCAGAGTCCTGGGATCGAGCCCCGCATCGGGCTCCTTGCTCAGCAGGAAGCCTGCTTCTCCCGCTACCATTCCCTCTGCTTGTGTTCCCTCTCTCGCTGTGTTTCTCGCTGTCAAATAAATAAAAAATCTTTAAAAAAAAAAAAAAAAAAACAGTCCTGCTATATCTTACCCAGACTTGCAACTCCCATGTAGTCTAAGGTGAATTCCTAATTATTTCCTTAAAAGTGTATGTTAAAGCTAATAGGCTCTCGGATATGTCGTTACTAAGGTTGTTGTTTAGTTGTAAAAGGAAACAACAGTGGTTGGCACTGTATTGAGGTACAATGTTGCAATTCTTAACCTGAGGGCATAATCTAAAACTTAGCCAAATGAAAGATAAAGGGATGGCTATGATTTGGTTATTCAAAACCTTTGTTGGTAGGTAAACTCCAGTGGGGAAAATGAGTTTTTAGAAACATTACAGAGCAGTGTGAAATGATATTAATTTCCACTTTTAAAAATTAAGGAAAATAAAAAGGAAATAAGAAAACAAATGGACATATTGGGCAAGAATTTAGAATGAGTAATGGGCTTGGTATGTATTCATTACTAGTCAACAATAAATTTAGAGGATTAATTATTTACTGTGTTGCAGAGAATAAAATCCTGCTATGGGCTATATTTATTAAACGTGGTTTTGACAAGCAACAATTAAATGAACACAACATTCCTTTTCAGAATTTTTTAAGCTTTCATCATTCACTATTTGCCCCTAAAATGTGAAATGTAATACAAATACAACAGATGCAAAACCTTCAGGTAGTCTGCGTGCATATTTTCAGACTTCTGCAAACACTTAGACCCTGCTCTCAGGAATTACCACATCTTTGAGACAAGCTCTTCCCTCTACCATTGCCTACCCCCCACCCAACCCCTCTAGGCAGCAAACAAAATGGAAGATACAAAGGGACATGATGCAATAGGACAAGAGAGAGCTATGGATGGTGAACAAAGAGAAAAAGGAGTTAAGACACTGCAGGTGAAAAAAAAACACAGAACCTGAGACAAAGAGTGAGGAGGTTGAAACCTCAGGAGTCTTGCTTTCCTGTCTCTAATACCTGATCCGGCTGAAAGTGTGAGACATGATAGCAAGGGCTTGTCACGGATCACGCCCTTGCAGTACTTTCTACGGATAATCTGACTCCTACCAGCCAGCATGGCAAAAACCTCAGGAAGGTCTGGGCTGAAAATCAGATCACCCAGCCTCTAACTGGTAAGGCTGCCATTATCAGATTTGCCCTGAGACTCCTGGATATTGTTTATAGCAGGGGCCACTGGGTAACTTACTGGTAGGAACCGGGTTCTGGAGTCAAACTGCTGACTTTGTGCGTTGCTCTAGGGCCACCCGTTCTGTGACCTTAAGCAGGTTAATTACTCTTTCCAGGCCTCAGTGATCCCAACTGTGGAGGACACAATACTGATCATAGAGCCTTGTGAGTACTAAAAGAAATCATGCTCAAAATGTCTATAGAACGGTGGCTGGCTTATAACAAACACTCAACAAATATTACTTATAATTATTACTTATAATTTTCCTACTGTGTTGGAATAGTTTAACTGTATTTTCCATAACAAACAAAATTATTGATATTTAATGGCTACTTAACAGATAGACATGGTGGTTTTAGTGGTTGGTAAATCTCATTAAATAGGTTTCTAATAGCCAGCTGGTATTTAGTGAGCATATTAATAGTCTTATTGCCTTTAAATTAAACCCTTATTTCAACCATTTAATTTCTGTTTATAACTTATATGTCCCTCTTTTTAAAAGAAGCATATAAAGCTTCTTTTATAAAAGAATAATGACGTCCATTGACTCCTTTTCTTTCCTGTTTTAATGACTACCTAAATCTTCAGAAGCATTTGGGCCGAGACACTTTGAGCTATTTAATCCTGCTAAGTCATATGTTGTTGTGAAATTATTTTCTGCCCAACCACAAATACAATGTGCTTGTATAACTTCCTCTTTTACATTTCAACAGTTTCTGATTCACAGATAATCCTCACATCACATGCAAGCTCTCTTTTCATTTGGCAACACAGTTTCTGTCTTTATTCTCTTCTTTCTTATTTCCTTTTTTCTTTTTCCCCCTTGTGAGTGACTTCAGTCCCATCATTTCTACTCCTGTCTACTTGCACTGTCAATACCACTGTATCATGGCATCAATCTGTACAATCTTTTGCCCCATACTTCCTACCAGTATACACTCTTTCCCTAAAACGACTAACTGGCCCAGTTTAAGGTACTGTTACTTTGTCTATCTTCAGTTGATTATCACACACGCATCAGGCACTAGATAAAATTCATGGCTTGTGACAAAAAGAGATAAGAAATTATTCACTACTAGAAGAAGACACATTTACTAATCGTATAGCAGAGAGCAAACTGACCCTCCTTGCAATCGTGCTGGAAAGTACAGAAAACTCACAAAATCACACACAGAAGAGTCCGTTGTAAACACCTGCCACAATACTAGATCACAACACAAGGAGCTGGGAAGTAACATCTTTGGGGCCTTTCTTTTTTTTTTTTTTTTTGTTAAAGATTTTATTTATTTATTTGACAGAGAGAGAGATCACAAATGGGCAGAGAGGCAGGCAAAGAGAGAGAGAGGGGGAAGCAGGCTCCCCGCTGAGCAGAGAGCCCGATGTGGAGCTCGATCCCAGGACCCTGGGTTCATGACCTGAGCCGAAGGCAGAGGCTTTAACCCACTGAGCCACCCAGGCGCCCCTTTTCTGCCTTTCTTACCACTGCTTCCTCCCCACTCCCAGCCCCTGAAGAGCTAGAAACGTCTGCTGATGAGCTGGAGGAGGAGTAGAAGATTAGGTAATAAATCCTTCCCATACCACTTCAACTTCAGGCTTCCCACTGAGCTGCCAGACAGAAAGAAGCATCAACTTTAACTCAAAATGGAAGTTTTTATTAATTTATGCAACTGACAACTGAATGACTAACATGAGGTAGTTTTCTGTGACCTGAGGTTACCAGAAAATCATACTGCCTAAAAGTAACCAGGAAAGTCATGGAGCTTCCTCATATACTGATGGGAAAAACTAATCCCACAGACTACATTTAAAAGGACAGAGGGAGACAAATTTAAAACTGATTTATGACTATACTCTGCCAGTCATCTCAGTTCGATTTTATCAGTTGCTTTTTGAAGAGAAGTGGTGATATTAGGGGCCAAAATGGCTTCCCCAGAAATGAAGATGCCATGCCCAGGCCAAAACAGAGGGGTCGAGCCTAATTTAGTGACCTGTCTTAAAACCATGGAAACCATCCTGAGCAGGAAACATTTTACACGTCATCACTAAGTCAAGGATTGCTAGTCACTCCTTCACATCTCATCTGTAACTAGAGGCATGGGAAGGCGCCAAACTACAAGTATCTCCATTTTCCTGACCTTCTGAGAGAGAACCATCTAAAATGCCTCTTTCTTACTTACCAGGAAGGTGTTGTGAAATTGTCTCATGAAGGATTATTAAAATTATCCTTTTAAATAATGACGTAGGAAAAGTGAATAAATAAATAAATAAATAAATAAATAATGACGTAGGCATTAACAGAAACATTATTCTTCTTCATGATAATAATGCCATCACTTAAAGACATAACTTACGACAGCACAAATGGCCCAGAGAAGAGGCTCTAAATCAATGCAAAATAACAAAAGGATAAAACACATATCCCCAGAGACACACCAAGAAATGCACATTGTTTTGCATTTATTTTATTTTTTTTTAAGATTTTATTAATTCGACAGAAAGAGAGATCACAAGAGAGAGAGGGGGAAGCAGGCTTCCCGCTGAGCAGAGAGCCCAATGCAGGGCTCGATCCCAGGACCCTGAGATCATGACCTGAGCCGAAAGAAGAGGCTTAACCCACTGAGCCACCCAGGCACCCCTGTTTTGCATTTATTAAAATGCAGATGTAAGTCTAAGGCATAAAGTGACAATATGAAACTAAGAACTTAAATTATGTAGAATATTTTATGAGAATATAACTTTGCTTTCCTTTGGGAAAACAAAGGAGGTAAGAAATGTAGTTTCATGAGTCTGTTCACTGTTGATTTGAATGCATCTAGTACAATATTTAGTATTTATTTTTTCATGAATGAAAGACAAAGAAAAAAGGATTCAATATCATTCAAGACAAAGACCTATGCCATGAAGTAATAGGAAAATTCCAATATTACATGTAACTCCTCCAATATAGCCTAAGTAGTAGGCACCTTGTCCCAAACTAAGAAGCAAGACCTAAAGGTCTGTTTCACTCTACTGAAACAAGTAATCTACATTACATAATTTTCCAGTATATGCACAAGATATGCGGGTATTTCTTCTGTTTGTTTTAAGTAAAAACACTTCCTAATTGATTGCATTTTATTTCCTAGGCCTTAAGGAATCACACCAAAAAAGTATTGTTCTAAAGGAAATAGAACTATCCTAGGGCCTTAGTAGGAATTACAATTCTTGCTCCATCACATTTCAGGTGTACAAGACATTTATCTTTCCACAGCTTATATATCTTTAAAAAGCTTAAATAATACCAATTTAATTTGTAAGTTACCAAGACAATGAATGTGAAATTATGAAGATTTAAAGTAATCTAAGCTAGTGATATCTTAATTCTTTTTTAAATAGTATTTCAATGAGGAAATTTTGTCTTAGTAAAGGGCAAGGGAAATAAATAGAAAAATAAAAAAAGATAGGTTTAATGTTATGGGTAAGGATGAAATCTCTCTCTGTACCCTACTTACTCTAATATGTAAATAGAAAAAGGTACAAAGAACAAATGGCAACAGTTTTGTTGTTGTTGTTGTTTTTACTATTTTATTATAGAGAAGGAGAGAAAATCTTAAACAGGCTCCATACCCCATGCAGAGCCCACTGAGGAGCTCAGTCTCATAACCCTGAGATAACGACCTGAGTCAAAATCCAGAGTCAGACACTTAGCCAACTGAACCACCCAGGTGCCCCAAATGACAACAATTTAAAGAAAGGGGGTATTTAAGATCGAATCACTAGCACCTCTGACAAATCCAAAACTTAATGAGACATGGGGTAAATTATTAGTTTCTCTGTAATGCTGCGATCATTCCTCCAAAGGAGTGGCTAAGAGTATGCTATCAAATAACTTTTAATGTCCTTATTTATCCTCCATATTCATTATGTTTTGTTCCATTATAGTGATATTTTCTTTTATTCCCAATTCCAACTGTACATCAAAATAAAACCGTGGTATTTCCTTCATTTCCATGTTTGGAGCTTTTGCCTTAGCCATTTGGAGCAGGAGTGAATTTTTCATCAGCAATTTGAGAATTCTTACTCCTTAGCAGTACTCTCCATTTTGGGGAAGTCCTAACAGAAAAACAAAACCGTTTCTCTCCATTTTTTTTCTTAATTTTATTTTCTAGATTTTAAAAACAGTAGGGGCAATTTGAGAGGATAACAAAAGTACAAAGATTCTGAAATCACTTTGATCCATGGACACAGTGAGGCAACAACTACATCTAAAGCAACAAACTCTGAAAACAACCTGAAAGCTGGCAGAACAGATTTCCACAGTTAGTCATAGATATAATACTACATCAAAAAGGGTAGGAAGGGGACACCTGGGTGGCTTAGTAGGTTAAAGCCTCTACCTTCAGCTCAGGTCATGATTTCAGGGTCCTGGGATCGAGCCCCACATCAGGCTCTCTGCTCAGCAGGGAGCCTGCTTCTCCCTCTCTCTGCCTGCCTCTCTGCCTACTTATGATCTCTCTCTCAATCAAATAAATAAATAATCTTAAAAAAAAAAGAAAGAAAGAAAGAAAAAAGAGTAGGAGGGGTGGAGATGTGGTCAGGAACCTTTGAAACCCCCAGCCTAACTAACTACAAATGGGAGAGATATCACAAGCACGGAGGAGCAAAAGAATCAGACCCCACCCTAGGCCCCCTAGGCCCCAGGGACCTGCATTGGAAAGAAGAGTCCCCATAACTGCTGGCTTTGAAAATCACTGGGGCTTAACTTCAGGAGAGCTGGAGGGAGATAGGAAACTTAAGTTAAGAAACTTAAGATAAGAAACTTAAAAAGCCAGCATACTAAATAACTGAGCATAAAACACAGCATAGAAGCAGCAGTTTGAAAATCACTTGGGGTATATGTGAAGATTTATTAACTAATCTTAGGACATGGTGCTGTAGGGTCAGGGATCTGAAGATTTCTCCTGAAACAAAAGTACTGGCTGTTACCATTTTTCTTCCCTTCCCCTGGCCTAGATAGCTGCATGCTTGCAGGAACCAGTTTTAACATTCTGTATCTCCCTTGAGAGTAACATGTACTTGCCCCCAGTATTTCCAAGCAGACCCACACCACCAAACTGCCTACTCTGGTAGGCACACCTCCAGAGCATCTCCTGCCCTGCCACACTTGGAAGATAGTCCCAGCCAGGACCAGCACCACTACAAAGTGACTTTCTCCTGGGGAGGTGGCAAGATAACCATAAACACCAGCACCCTACAGTTCCTGCAGCTGGGCCTCTTAGCTGGTTGTGCAGGAAGAAAGCCCTGCCCTTCCAGATATCTTCAGCTGTAGCAGAAGCTTACCGCAGACAGCTAAGCTGACTGCCAGCCCCACCCACACTTGTGGCTGCAACTAGGCCTCTCAATAGCACAGGGAGCAAGCCTGCCCCATGCATTCATAGCAGGTGAGAGTCATTGCAGCCAACTGGGGTGAGACCCAGGCCCACCGACTAACATGCCCACAACAACTGCAGCTCTGCCACAAAAGGAGGGCACATGCAGCCCACACAAGGGACACTCCTAGAAAACATGGTTCTGGTGACCGTGGGTAGTTGTGATATAACGCTCCACAGGATCTCTCCTACATAAAACCACTACTTTCAAGACAAGGAGATATAGCTGATCTATCTAATACATGGAAATAAATATGGAGTTAATCAAAACAAAGAGACAAAAGAATATGTCTCAAATGAAAGAACAAGACAAAGTCACAGAAAAAGAGCTAAACAAGATAGAGATAAGCAACATGCCTGATAAAGAGTCCAAAGCAATGATCATAAAAATATGCACTGGACTTGAAAAGAATGGATGAACTTAGCGAGAACTTTTAAAAAACAGTTAGAAAATATAAGAAAGAACCAGTCGGAGGTAAAGAATTCAATAACTTAAATTTTAAAAACACAGTAGAGAGGATCAACAACAGATTAAACGATGCAGATAGATGGATCAGCAATCTGGAAAACAGGGTAATGGAAAGCAACCAAGTTGAACAGCAAGAAGAAAAAATAATAATAAAAAATAGAATAAGTTAAAGGGGTTTCTGTAACATCATCAAATGTAATAATATTCACATCACTGGGATCCCAGAAGAAGAGAAAGAAGAGAGCAGAAAATTCATTTGGAAAAAAAATAGCTGAAAATTTCCTTAATCTGGGGAAAGAAACAGACATCCAGTTCCAGGAAGCACAGACAGTTCCATACAAGATGAACCACTGAGATACACACTATGACATACAATAACTAAAGTGGCAAAAATTAATGATAAAGAGAGAATCTTAAAAGCAGGAATAGAAAAGTTATATACAAGGAAACCCCATAATGCTGAGCGGATTTTCAGCAGAAACTTTGCAGGTCAGAAGAGAATGGCATGATATATTCAAAGTGCTGAAAGTAAAAAACCCAAAACCAAGAATACTCTATCCAGCAAGATTATCATTTCAGAACTGAAGGAGACATAAGGAGTTTCCAAGAAACAAAAGTTAAAGGAGTTCATCTTTACTAAACCAGTGTTATAAGAAATTTTACAGGGAATTCTTTAAGTGGAAAGAAAAGACCATAACTAGAAGAAAATGATGAAATGAAAATTTTTACAGGTAAAAGCAAACATATAGTAAAGGTAGTAGATTAATCACTCATAAAGCATATGGAGATTAAAACACAAAACAGTAAAATCAATTATATCTACAAAAATTAGTTAAGGGATACAAAAAATTGAAAGATGTAAAATCAGGGTATAGTATACATAAAACATGGAAAGGGAGTAAATTTTTAAAGGTTTTAAATTGTGTTCAAACTTAAGCAACCATCAACTTCATATAAACTGCTATACACATAGATGTTATATATGAACCCAATGGTAACCACAAACCAAGAATCTGTAATAGATACACAAAATTTAAAGATAAAGAAATCCAAGCATAACACTAAAGAAAGGCATCAAACTACAAGGGTAGCAAGAAAGAGAAAAGGAAAGGAAAAGAGGAAAACTATAAAAACAACCAGAAAACAAGTAACAAAATGGCAATATGTACATACCTATCAATAATTACTTCAAATGTAAATGAACTAAAGGCTCCAATCAAAAGACAGAAGGTGACTGAATGGATAAAAAAAAATCAAGACCCATCTATGTGCTGCTTACAAAAGATTCACTTAAGACCTAAAAGCACACATAGACTAAAAGCAAAGGTTTGGAAAGAGATATTCCATGCAAATTCAATTGGAAAAAAAAAAAAAAACAGGGTAGAATACTTATATTAGACAAAATAGACATTAAAACAAAGACTGCAGCAAAAGACAAAGATTATTGATAAAGAGATCAATCCAGTAAGAGGATATAACAATTGTAAATATTTATGCATACAACATTGGAAGACTTCAATACATAAAGTAAATATTAACAGACATAAAGGGAGAAATTGACTGTAATACAATAATAGGGAATTTTAAGACCCCAGTTACATCAGTGGATAGATCATCCAGACAGAAAGTCAACAAAAAAACAATGGCTTTGAAAAACACCTTAGACAAGATGGACTAAACAGATATATACAGAACAGTCCACCCAAAAACAGAAGAATGCACATTCTTTTCTTTGAGTGTACATGGAACATTCTCCAAGATAGATGTTAGGCCACGAAATAAGTCTCAATAAATTTAAGAAGGCTGAAATCATAACAAGTATCTTGTCTGACCACAACAGTATGAAACTAGAAATCAAATACAGGAAAAAAAAATGGACACACACACAGATAAAAAAACAAACACAGAAAGGCTAAACAACCTGCTACTAAAGAACAAATGGGTCAACAGAGAAATCAAAAAGAAAACTGAAAAATACATGGAAAAAAATGAAGGTGGAAACACAATGATCCAAAACCTTTGAGATACAGCAAAAGCAGTTTGATGAGAGAAATTTATAGCAATAAATAAGAAAACTTAAGCTAACCTTACACCTAAAGGAACAATAAAAAGAACAAAGCCCAATGTTAGTAGAAAGAAATAATAAAGATAACAGTTGAAATAATGAAAAAGTGACTAAAAAATAGAAAAAAATCAATAAGTCCAAAAACTGGTTCTTTGAAAAGATAAACAAAATTGATAAATCTTTTAGCCAAATTTATCAAGAAAAACAAGAGAGGACTCAAAGTTGGAAATGAAAAGGAGAAAGAACAAAAACTCTGCAGAAATTCAAGGAATTATAAGAGACTGCTATGAAAAATTAAAATTTAACAAGCTGAACAACCTAGAAGAAATGGATAAATTCCTAGAAACATACAGTCTTCCAAAACTAAATTAGGAAGAAATAGGAAATCTGAACATACCACTGACTAGTAGTAAAATTGAATCAGTAATCAAAAACCTCCAATAAACAAAAATCCAATACCAGATGGATTCACAGGTAAATTCTACTAAACATTTAAAGAAGAATTAATACCTATTCTACTTAAACTATTCTCAAAAAAAAAAAAAAAAAAAAAACAGAAAAGGAAAGAAAGTTTCCAAATATATTCAGTGGGGCTAACATTACCCTGATACAAAAACCAGACAAAGAGGAAGGAAAGAAGAGAGGGAGGGAGGGAGGGAGGAATTCTATTCCTCTCTAAGGAAAGGGAAGGGAAGGGAAGGGAAGGGAAGGGAAGGGAAGGGAAGGGAAGGGAAGGGAAGGGAAGGGAAGGGAAGGGAAGAGGAGTGGATGGGAGGGCAGGAGGGAGGGGAAAAAGAAAACTATAGACCGACATTTTTGATAAACATAGATGCAAAAGTCTTCAACAAAATACTAGTAAACTGATCCAACAATACATTAAAAAAATAGTTTACCAGAGTCAAGGGGGATTTATTCCTGGGTTGCAAGGGTGTTTCGGTATTTGCAAATCAATCAATGTGATACATCACATCAATAAGGGAAAAGGTCAGAACTATATGATCATTTCAATAGACACAAAAAGGAGCACCTGGGTGGCTCAGTGGGTTAAAGCCTCTGCCTTCAGCTCGGGTCATGATCTCAGGGTCCTGGGATCCAGCCCCGTGTCGGGCTCTCTGCTCTGTGGGGAGCCTGCTTCCCCTTCTCTCTCTCTGCCTTTCTCTGCCTACTTGTGATCTCTCTCTGTCAAATAAATAAATAAAAACTTAAAAAAAAAATAGACACAAAAAAAGTATTTGACAAAGTACAATATGCATTAATGATAAAAACTCACAACAAAGCAGGTTTAAAGTAGGTTTAACATATCTCAAAGTAGGGGTGCCTGGGTGACTCAATGGGTTAAGCCTCTGCCTTCACCTCAGGTCGTGATCTCAGGGTCCTGGGATCAAGCCCAGCATCTCTGCTCAGCAGGGAGCCTGCTTCCGCCTCTCTCTCTCTGCCTACCTCTCTGCCTACTTGTGATCTCTCTCTCTGACAAATAAATAAATAAAATCTTAAAAAATATATATCTCAAAATAATAAAGGTCATATATGAAAAACCCACAGCAAATATCATATTCAATGGGAAAAAAACTAAGAGCTTTTCCTCTGTAGTGAGGAACAGGACAGGGATGTTCACTCTCACCACTGTTAAACATAGTACTGGAAGTCCTAGCCATAGCACTCAGACAACAGAAAGAAATAAAAGGTAACCAGATCAGCAAGGAAGAAGTAAAACTTTCACTATTTGCAGATGACAAGATAGTCTATATAGAAAGCCTCAAAGACTCCACCAAAAAACTGCTAGAACTCATACATGAATTCAGTAAAGTTGCAGGATACAAAATTAATACCCAGAAATCAGTTGCACTTCTATATACTAATAATGGTAGCAGAAAGAGAAACTAAAAAAAATCCCATTTATAATTATACCAACAATAATAAAATACCTAAAAAAAACTTTACCAAGGTGAAAGGCCTGTACCCAGAAATCTATAAAGTACTGATGAAAGAAATTGAAGATGACACAAATAGAGAGATATTCCGTGCTCATAGATTAGAATAACTAGTATGGTTAAAAAGTCCACACTACCTAAAGCAATCTATAGTTCCAATGCAAACCCTATCAAAATACCAAAAGCATTTTCACAGAACTAGAACAAATAATACAAACATTTATCTGGCACCATAAAAGACCCAAGTAGCCAAAGCAATTTTGAAGAAGAACAAAAAAGCTGGAGGTATTATAATCCTAGATTTCAATATATACTACAAAGCTATAATAATAAAACAATATAGTCCTGGCACAAAAAGAAATGAATCTTCTATAAAGAAGATTGAGAGCCCAGAAATAAACCCATGCTTATAAAGTCAGTTAATCTTTGACAAAGGAAGCAAGGAGGTACAACAGGGAAATGACAATCTCTTCAACAAATGGTGCTGGGAACATGGACACCTACAAGCAAAAGAATAAAACTGGACCACGTTCTTACACCATACACAAACAATGAACTCAAAATGGATTAAAGACCTAAATATGAATCTTGGGGGTAACTGGGTGGCTCAGTGGGTTAAAGCCTCTGTCTGCAGCTCAGGTCATGATCTCAGGGTCCTGGCATCCAGCCCCGCAACAGTCTTTCTGCTCAGCAGGGAGCCTGCTTCCCCCTCTCTCTCTGCCTGCCTCTCTGCCTACTTGTGATCTCTCTCTCTCTCTCTGTCAAATAAATTAATAAAATCTTTAAATAAATAAATAAATAAATGTGAATCCTGAAACCATAAAACTCCTAGAAGAAAACATAGGCAGTTATCTCTTTGACATTAACTTTTGCAACATTTTTCTAAGGAGGTCTTCTAAGGCAAGGGAAACAAAAGCAAAAATAAATTATCGGGACTACTTCAAAACAAAAAACCTGTACACAGTGGAAGAAACCATCAACAAAACAAAAGAGCAAAATACCGAATAGGAGAAGATATTTGCAAATGATATAGCCAATAAGGGGTTAATATCCAAAATGTATGAAGAACTTACACAGCTCAACACCAAACAAGCAAATAATCTGAATATAAAATGGGCAGAGGACATGAATAGACATTTTTCCAAAGACATCCAGATGGACAAAGGTACATGAAAAGATACTCAACATCAATAATCAGCAGAGAATGCAAATCAAAACCACAGTGAGGTATCACCTTATACAACTCAGAATGGCCAGAACCAAAAAGACAAGAAATAACAAGTGTTGGATGTGGTAGATGTGAAGAAAAAATAATATTTATGCACTGTTGGTGAAAACATAAATTTGTGCAGCTACTGTGGAAAACAGTATGGAGTTTCCTCAAAAATTTAAAATAGAGGTACACATGATCCCATAATTCCACTACTAGGTATTTACTCAAGGAAAACAAAACCACTTATTTGAAAAGATATATGTACCTCTATGTTTATTGAAGCAGAATTTACAATAGCCATGATATGGAAGCAAACCATAGATGGTTAATAGATGGTTAATAGTAATAGATGAATGGATAAAGAAAAGATTTCACTTACATGTGGAATCTAAAAGACCAAACAGGAACAAACAAAAAGTAGAAACAAATCCATAAATACAGGGAGAAATCATGGATACCAGAAGGGAGGAAGGCAGCGTGATGGGTAAAATGAGTGAAGGAGAATGAGAGATATAGGCTTTCAGTTTTGAAATGATAAGTCATGTGGATGAAAGGTACAGCATAGGGAATATAATCAATGGCATTATAATAGTGTTGTACAGTGACAGTAGCTATACTTATGATGAATATGAACACAGCATAAGACACAAAGTTGTTGTGCAAGTCTAGGTTTATGTTGTGTACCTAAAACTAATGTAACATTGTGTGTCAACTACACTTCAATTAAAAAAAATTTTTAGGGGCGCCTGGGTGGCTCAGTGGGTTAAAGCCTCTGCCTTCGGCCCAGGTCATGATCTTGGGGTCCTGGGATCGAGCCCCGCATCGGGCTCTCTGCTCATCAGGGAGCCTGCTTCCCCCTCTCTCTGCCTGCCTCTCTCCCTGCTTGTGATCTCTCTCTCTCTCTTTCTGTCAAATAAATAAATAAAATCTTTAAAAAAAATTTTTAAAGACATTGGAAAAGATATTCGGTATAACAAAAAAAAAAAAAGAAGAAGAAGAAGAAAGGGTTGGGGAAAAAAGCAATGCCGGGTGTGTGAAAAGTACTCAAAGAATATTACTCTGTATTTCTCTTATTCCATTCATTAATTAATATGTCTCTACATAATGCATTATATAGAGGCATCGAGCCTAAGCCTTCTGAATATCAACATGTGAATAATTAAGATCACCAAATGGCAGATGTTGTATATCACTGTTTAATTTTTCAGACTTTATTCTGTTTTTTGAATGTTAGATTTGTCCAAGGTGTCCTTCCTTTTCTGCAGAAGTTTCCATTCCATAATCTTGAAACCAGTAGACTGCTAATCCAAAACTTCTGAGATGAATAGCAAGTGACTCTTTAAGCTCATCCTGCAGGTTTCCTACAATGAGCTGATCTTGGGTTTTACTGAGTACATTTCCATTGCGAACAGCATTTGCATTGGGAATTATGCTCTAATTTCTAAAGCATTTACAAAACCAGTTTCCCTGAATAGAACAATTTTCTAGGCCATAAAGCACACTAAATTTGGTTTAGTTGGGAGCATCAATGGAAGGCTTTGCCATGGATCCCACCAGCAGGGCATTCTTACAACATGTTGTATAAATTTTTCTGAAATTTTACAGAGTTCAGCAGATGGTTCAGCTCTTTGATATTGGCCATAACAGCCTCACAAAGCTTTTAAATTCATTTGTAAAATTTTAACCTTCACAATGAATCATGAGGGTGGGGGAGGGGGAGTCATTCAGAAGCATTTTTAAAAATTACTCAATGATATCGTCCTATGTGCCCATAAGCGGTCAGGTTCTTATTCACAATCTTCCAATCTACTAGATTCAAGATGTTTGGGGAGAAAAGCAGTTTCAAAATTTTAAGATATGACTCCAGTCACTTGCTGAAAGAAGAAATAAGGGTGGAGACCAGCAGCCAGAACCTTGGCCAAGTAATACGCCTCAGGGCAAATCATAACCCCTTCCCCTCCAGGAACTGCTTTGTAGTCCACTGGGAGGAAGAGTCTCATGACATTGAAATGGGCCCCTGTCTTCACAAGTTAACGCACTTCAAAATGTTCTTTGAAAGGAAAACTAATAACATATATTAAAAAGAGGTCATAACACTCTTTGAAGAGTCACAATCTTTGTTCAAGGAAGTAAAAAATAAAGAAAATTTTTGGCGGTGGCGTTCTGAACTGAATGTGTGCTATGATGTTCTTCTAATTATGAAAGCTGTGTTCCTATCCAAAAATGAAATAAAATGTTCTCGATATGCAAATTATTAGAATATCCTTTGATATCAAATAATACCTAAATACAAACTGTAAAGTGTCTCACAACTATTTATTTAAGGATGTCCCAGTCAAACTTCAAGGAAGAGCCTATAGGCAAATATTTACCCAAATTATCTGAAAAGGAGTTTTCATCGATTTCATTGCATGGCTTTTTATTTTCTATCATTCCACCATATTTTTAAAATAATTTTAGACTCTTGCCACAAGAAAATATTACAGTTACAAGATCAATAATAGCAATAGAATTCAAAATTTTCTAACAGTTAATAATTCTTCAACTAGCCATAATGAACTATACAAATAAATACAGAAGCTATATTTCTCCAGGTTACAACAACCAAGACAGCATAACTAATCTAGTAGCAATCACAAAAACAACTTCTGGCCTAGAAAAAGAGCAAAAGTAGCTGGGAACTGAAGTTAGAAAGCTTCTCTACCAGTTAAAGAATGTTACCAGGTTCTTTCCCTTGATTTAACCATATGATTATAACTACCATCTTTTCCAACTTTGATCCTCCATTTCCTCTATTGCTTCATCAAGTAGTTCTCTGTGTGTACTTTGTATTCCAGTGAAAGCTATTCCTTCTCTTGGTGGCCCTGTCAGCTCAAGTGAACCTAGGAAGTCTGGCCTGCAGTGATATATTCTGTCCTGATGGCACAGCTGCTGGCTCTCCAACTCAGCCGGAATTCCTGGTTGAACTCTGTTACTAGGCAACAGTGCCACGTGACCTTGGATACTGGTTTCATATGGATATTTCTTCTATTCAACTCACTTTCCATAATAGTCTCCTCTCCCTGAGATCTGAGACAAGTCTTTGGAGACTGGTCCAGCATACCATTAGAGTGATTGACAAAATTTATAGAAAATACTAATAATCCTCCATGTCCTTGCCCATATCCCATATCCCAATCTCTGTTGGAGGCAAACCCTAAACCAAAAGAATTTATTCAGGGGCGCCTGGGTGGCTCAGCAGGTTAAAGCCTCTGCCTTCAGCTCAGGTCATGGTCTCAGGGTCCTTGGATCAAGGCCCACATCGGGCTCTCTGTTCAGCAGGGAGCCTGCTTCCCTCTCTCTGCCTGTCTCTGCCTACTTGTGATTTCTCTCTCTGTCAAATAAATAAATAAAATCTTTAAAAAAAAATTTTATTAAAAGCTGGCACAATTCTGCAATAGAGAAAAAGATGCAAGATTGGAACATTAAAATCTAGTGTAGCTAGTTGTTAAGACATAAGCCTCAGGCAGAGCCTGCAAGAGCCCATTGTCTTGTCAACCACTCTCTATCTAAAGCTCCTAAGAAGAGAATGATGCTCATTCTGCAGAATCCTTGGGTGGTTAAAAGGCCAGTTTCTGAAAATAGAAGCCCTGGGTTTGAATTCCAACTCCCTTATTCTTTGGACATGTTTTTAAGCTCTATTGGTTGGAATAAGTACCAAAATGATTAGGGAATCTCCTTCTCAGAAAATCTTTAGAAATGGGGCATTTTAAAAAAAAAGGGAAAAATTTGTCTGAGACATGCTAGAAAACAGAAGAATGGATGATAGAAACATAATTTGAAATAAACCTTAGAATTTATACTTTTTTACCTTTTATTAGATATCTGTAAATCAAAGTGCTTACAATGTCATTACTTACTAATAAGATTTGTTTAATTTTAAAATAATAACTTCTTCAGATACTTAGGTTAAATTCTATAACAAGTACATGCAGAATTGTAAAACTTGTGTTTCATCGTTGATTATTATTTTTCTATCTTTGTCTGCTATTGCAATCCACTCTAAAAATTCAACAACTTGGGTGTCATAATAGCTACAGCAAGTCTAGTACCATGTGGCCTCCTTTGGGAATAGGGAGTTTGGGAGGCCAAGTAGGAGCAGGAAACAAAACAACAGGATAATATATCTGAAAGTATGTAGATATTGACAGGATGACTTTTATTCTAGATTATATAGATATTAAAATTATCAGACCATCAGTGATATCAGCTGTACAGTGAATCAAATTCTATATGAATCATCCTCTTAATGATGCTTAGAACTTTCATTTGAATAGTATTTCAGCATAGCCTCTTCCGGCTATTGGTTGATTAGGTTCCTGGTAGCTAATATTGTGTCTGCTGCAAATGCTGCTGGGCTTTTAAACACACTCTAATATTTGTACCCTAAAACTTAAGAAAATTGTAATACTATCCAAAAGACCGCCTGAACAAGGAGATTTCCAATAAATTATCTGCCACAAGATCAGACACATCAGCAAGGGATTCCCCCAAGGTTGGAGGTATATTTATAAGATTAAAACCAGCCACACATTGCCAAGTCCAAGGTCCATAGCAGACAATATCTAATCAATATTTATCAGGCTCCTCCAGAACGAGACAGGGAGGACTAGGAGCTAAGAGATCTGTCCAAGTTCTGCCACTAATGAGCTGTGTGGCTATGGGAATGTCACTTAGTGTTTCCTGGCCTCGGTTTTTTCTGCTGTAAACTGGGCAAGATAATCTGTGGTTCTATCCAGAGAATTCTTCTGCTTAGTTAACAGGATCATGGCCATTTACTGGAAAGTTTTATTTGAAAGTCTATGAGAAGCTAAAACATAAACCTTTATAATTTCAAGAACTTTTCTATTTTAAGCATCATTATATTTGAGGGAAAATAGTCCCAAATGTTTTTAGACTAATTCTTCTTAGCAACTTTCTAACAGTCCCCAATTTTTTTAAATTAAGCAGCAAATTGAGACATCGTAGAGCAGATATACCTTTACTTTTAAATCGCTGCCTTTATATTTTACATATCATTGAATTTTCAAATAATACAATTAGCAACAGGGCAAAACTGTAAGTGAACTGAATTTAAACTATGAAGCCACAGGGATAGAAGTTTTTAATCACTAGGTGTTCTGTAGCATAACTGAATCAAGTTGTTTATGATAATTTTATTACCTCAGCCCTCTCTTTAACAGAGTTATTATATTTTCTCCTGATGTATGATATCACACTTTCAAAGCCCTTTCAGTAATTGGAACTCCACAAACCTGGCTTCCAAGGCTCATTAATGTGAAAAATTACTATAAAAGTTAAATAAGTATATTCACTTCATTTCAGTTTAGAACTTCTAACTATGAAAGATATTTTCTATATTTATGACAGTATTTCTGATTAGAGATCACCTCTTTTTTCATTATTGTATCCTCATGAATTTCATTTACATTAGAATTTATTTGTAATGGGAGGGTTTTAATTTTCAAACTAAAAATACCAATATGTTCATTTTACAAACACTGTAAACTGTATTCAAGAAACCCTACCAGCAGTTTTATCCTTGATTGCTCTTTAGAATCACCTCAGGAAAATTCTACAGGTTGGCCCAGCACAGAACATTTAAAGTAGAAACCTCCTAGAGGTAGACAGTAGGTATTGGTATATTTTAGGAGACCCCTCAAGAGATATGTAGTCAGGACTGAACTGCTTGCCTAGAGTAACCACATATCTCATTGAACTTACATGAGTCTCTATAGCATTTTACTGCTGGCATTCCAATACTTACACATGCTCAACTACAATGCCCTCAATTTTTCCTATCTCTTATTGCTTTTCAAAATGCTTTTGAAATAGTGGCTTACTTTGTCTTTCTTTGTAACAATTCTATAGAATTCGCAGCACATGTATTATCCCATTTCACAGATGGGAATGTCTGGGTTTGCCCAAGGGAACACAAACATTAAATGAAAATACAAAGTGATAAAGCAAGAGTAGGGACTCAAGTATTCTCGTGTCAGGTTTAGTGCACTTCCCAAGCTTGGAGCCCCAATGTCTGCCTTGTATTACTCTCAGTTTGTTTACAAAACTGTATCTTAAGACTATCCAGGCCACCCACAAAGAGGAGTTTAGGAGGATAGCTAAGTAGGAGGACTCAGAACTAGTTCACTTCATGTCATGTGTACAACTAGATATCATCCACAACCTAGTCAATAAAGGAGAAATTAATCCAAAGACTAGCAGAACAAAATCCACAACTAAATATAGAGAAGAAGCTATATTCGAATGTTTAGAAAGGTCAGAAAGGCAGAGGAGGCTTCCCACAAGTGGGAGGGAGTGGCATGCACTGAGAGGGCAGGGAAGTGGACACTTGCACCCAGGGAGCTCACATGGGGAAGACTAATCCCCAAAATGTTTGTCTTTAATGACCAGAGGTGCTAAATTTTGTGTTTGTAAAACCAGTAGGACTTAGAACCTGGAGATTTAAAAGGCAGATGATTTAACACTTGATGAACCAGGAGAGTAAGTGATAGCTGGGTGGCTGCCCTTAAAAGACAACAGCCTATGTGGAGAGGTAACATGAGAAACAGCAGTTTACACAACACTAGGGGCAAATGGGAGACAGATCATACTGGTTTTGGAGTGTTGGGGGACTTCTTTGAAAATGAGGGTGCTGACAGATGCCATTTTCATGCCCCAACCCCCAGCATAAACAAAGAACCACCTGTGTGAGACAGAGCTGCATACTTGTAGCCTTGGTGCAGGGTTCAGGGCAAACTTTGTTAAAGCTGCATGAACATCCCACCCAGCCAACAGATGCACAGCTGCCACTACATGCCCAGCTGCACACCAACAGCCACTGTTGCATACTAGGGCCCAGCCACACCCAGCAATTGCCAAATGCAGCCTTGTGCCCCCCAGTCGACCTGGTGCACAGTCCTCAGCTGCCACAGGGCTTTGGAGGAACACAGCCTAGGACTAGTGGCCCAAAGCAAATTTTGCTAACACCCTTGTACTGCTCTTAAGTTTCCCAGCAAGCACACCCCTCAGAGCTGTCTTGCCTCTTTCCTACTAACACCACAGAGGGCAAGCACATCCCACAACAGGCAGAGAGTCAGTGTATACAACTGCACTGAAAGGAAAAAATGACTCAGACACAAGAGCAGAGCATAAGCAACACCCACAGGATACTCTCCTGAAGTGCTACAGTTTGATGAACAAGGGACACTGCACTGCAGGGAACTCCAGGACTTTCCCTTCATAAAGTCACTAATTTCAAGAACAGAAGACATAGCTGACTTTCTTAACACAGAACAAAACACACAGAGAGACAAACAAAATGAGAAGACAGAGAAATTTATCCCAAATGAAACTACAGGACAAAGCTGTGGCCAGACATCTAAACAAAACAGATATAACATGCCCAATAGAGAATTTAAGACAATGATCATAAGAATATTCAGTGAACTTGAGAAAAGAGTGGAAGACATGAGTGAGACCCTTTACACAGACACAGGAATAACATGGGATAGATAAAAGGCTCAACAAACAAAATGAGAAATACCCTTAATGGAATGAATAGAGGATGGAAGAAGTAAAGGTGAATTAGTGACACAGAAGATAGGATAACGCAAAATAATCAAGCTGAACAAAAGTAAGAAAAAGGATTACACAAAATGAGAATAGACTTAGGGAAATCATTGACTCCAACAAATGTTACAAAATTCATATAATAGGAGTCCCAGAAGAAGAGAAAAAAGGGGGCAGAAAATTTATTTGAAGAAATAATAGCTGAAAACTGCCCTAATCTGGGAAAGGAAATAGATATCCAGATCCAGGAGGCACAGAGAACTCCTATCAAAATCAATGAAAGCAGATCCACACTTAGACCTTTGTGATTAAATTGACAAAATACAGGATAAAGACAAATTTTAGAAGCAGCAAGAAAAAAAAAAAGAATTGAGTAACTTACAAGGGAAACCCCATAAGACTAGCAGAAAATTTTTCAATAGAAACTTTGAATATATCATACCATTTCCTCTGGCTTGCAAAGTGCTGAATGAGAAAAATCTGCAGCCAAGAATATTCTATCACTTAAGGCTACCATTTAGAACAATGGAAAGATAAAGAATTCCTCAAGCAAAGAAAAACTAAAGCAATATATGACCACTAAATTAGCCCCGTAAGAAATATTAAAAGGGACCCTTTGCATGCAAAGGAGAGACCAAAAGTGACCGTATAAACATGAAAGCAGTAAAAATATTTCTGTAAAAAATCAGTCATGGAACTCACAAAGAAAAGGATATAAAATATAATATCATATACCTAAAATGTGGGGAGGAGAGGAAAAAAGAATGGGTTCAAACTTAAGCAACCATCAACTTAATACATACTGCTAATATACAGAAAAGGTATAAACTAATGGTAACCATATATCAAAAACCACTCATAGACATGCAAAAATAAGAATTAAATTCAAATATATCACTAAAGAAAATCAACAAAACATGAAAGGGTCAGTGAAAATCTTCAGAAACAACCACAAAGCAAATATTAACATGGCAATAAATGCATATTAATAATTACTTTGGATGTATATGGACTAAATGCTCCAATCAGAAGACATATCGTGACAGAATGGATAAAAAAACAAGACTCATTTATATGCTCCCTATAAGAGACTCATTTTAGACCTAAACCAACCTGCGGATTGAAAATGAGGGGACAGAGAAACATCTATCATGCAAATGGACATCAAAAGAAAGCGTTGGAAGTATTGATTTATAGCAGACCAAAAAAAAAAAAAAAAAAAGACTTAAAAATAGACTTAAAGACTGTAACAAGAGACAAAAAAGATACTATATAATAATAAAGGAGGGGCGCCTGGGTGGCTCAGTGGGTTAAAGCCTCTGCCTTCGGCTCAGGTCATGATCTCAGGGCCTGGGATCGAGCCCCGCATCGGGCTCTCTGCTCAGCAGGGAGCCTGCTTCCCCTCTCTCTCTGCCTGCCTCTCTGCCTACTTGTGATCTCTCTCTCTCCGTCAAATAAATAAAATATTAAAAATAATAATAATAATAATAGGGACAATCCAACAAGAAGATATAACAATTGTAAATATTTCTGCACCCAACATGGATGGGAGCACCCAAACACATAAAACTGTTAATAACAAACATAAAGGGACTAATTGATAATACTACAATAATAGTAGGGGACTTCAGCTCCTCACTTACATCAATGGACAGACCATCTAAACACAAAATCAATAAGGAAGTAATGGCTTTGAATGACATACTGGAACAGATGGATTTAACAGATATATTCAGAACATTCCATCCTAAAATAGCAGAATGCACATTCTTTTCAAGTGCAGATGGGACACTCTCCAAAATAGATCATATTTTAGCCCACAAAACCACCCTCAACAAATTCAAGAAGATCAAAGTCATACCATGCCTTTGGTATGGATAAATTGTTTCTGACAAGAGCCCTATGAAACTAGAAGTCAACCACAAGAAAAAATCTGGAAAGACCACAAATACATGCAAGTTACGTAACATGCTATTAAACAGTGAGTGGGTCAACCAGGAAATAAAAGAAAACATTAAAAAGTATATGGAAATAAATGAAAATTAAAACATAACTGTCCAAAGCCATCCTAAGGCTTTGGTAAACTTCCAAATGCCTTCTAAGGCCACATTATCCTAATACCAAACTAGATAAGACACCACTAAAAAAGAGAACTACAGGCCAATATCCTTGATAAACATAGGTATAAAAATCTTTAATAAAATACTAGCAAACTGAATCCAACAACATATTTTTAAAAATTCATGGCTTTGGACAGTTCCAAGAGTTCTGTCCAAAGCAGTTCTAAGAGGGAATTTCATAGCAATACAGGCCTATCTCAAGAAGCTAGAAAAATCTCAAATAAACAACCTAACTTTATGCCTAAAGGAGCTAGGAAAAATAAAACAAAATAAAACAATAACAAAAACCTAAAACCACTGGAAGTAAGGAAATAATAAAAATTAGAACAGAAATAAATGATACAAAAAACAAACATACAAAAAAAAAAAAAAAAATAGGTCCATGAAACCAGGAGCTGGTTCATTGAAAAAAAAAATCAATACTATTGATAAGCTTCTAACCAGACTTATCAAGAAAAAAAGAGAAAGGAACTCAAAAAATAAAATCACAAATAAGAATGGAGAAACATCAACACCACAGAAATACAATTATAAAAGAATATTATGAAAAATTATATGCCAACAAATTGGAAAACCTAGGAGAAATGGATAAATTCCTAGAAACATAAACTACCAAAGCCAAAATAGAATAGAACATTTGAACAGACTGATAACCAGCAAAGAAATTGAACCAATAATCAAAAATCTCCCAACAAACAAAAGTGTAGGACCAAATGGCTTCACAGGTGAATCCTATCAAACATTTAAAGAAGAACTAATACTTATTCTTCCTAAACTATTCAAAAAAATAGAAAAGGAAGGTAAACTTCCAAAGGCCTTCTAAGGCCACATTATCCTAATACCAAAACTAGATAAGACACCACTAAAAAAGAGAACTACAGGCCAATATTCTTTATAAACATAGATGTAAAAATCTTCAATAAAATACTAGCAAATTGAATCCAACAACATATTTTTAAAAATTCATCACAATTGAGTAGTTTTATTCAATATTCACAAATGAATCAATATGATACACCACATCAATAAGAGAAAATAATTCTGATCATTTCAGTAGACACAGGAAAAATATTTGACAAAGTTCAACATTGATTCATGATTAAAAAATAAAAAATAAACTCAACAAAATAGGTTTCAAGGGAACATACCTCAACATAATAAAGGTCATGTAAGAAAAACCCACAACTAATGTCCTCCTCAATGGGGAAAAACTGAGAGCTTTTCCTCTGATGTCAAGAACAAAACAAGGATGTCCACTCTCACCACTTCTATTCAATACAGTACTGGAAGTCCTAACCACAGCAGTCAACAAAGAAATACAAGACATCCAAATTGGCAAGGAAGAAGTCAAACGTTCACTATTTGCTGATGACATGATACTATATACAAGAAATTGGAAAGACTAAGAAAAAACTGCTAGAACTGATATATGAATTCAGTAAAGTCATAGAATACAAAATCAATGCACAGAAATCTGTTGCGTTTCTATATACCAATAATGAAGCAGAAGCGTAATTAAGAAGCCAATCCCATTTAAAATTGTACCCAAATAGTAAGAAACCTACAAATAAACCTACCCAAAGAGGTAAAAGACCTGTACTCTGAAGATTATAAAACACTGATGAAATGACTCCAGATGACACAAAGAAATAGAAAGACATTCCATGCTCATGGATTGGAAGTACAAATACTGTTAAAATTTCTATACTACCCAAAGCAATCTACAGATTTAATGCAATCCCTAGCAGAATACCAACAGCAGTTTTCACAGAACCGGAACAAATAATTCTAAAATGTGTATGGAACCATTCCGGGAAAAGACCCGGAATAGCCAAAGCAAACTTGAAAAAGGAAAGCAAAGTTGAAGGCATCATAATTCCAGACTTAAAGTTATATTACAAAGCTGTAGTGATCAAAACAGTATGGTCCTGGCACACAAATAGACGCAGATCAATAGAACAGAATATAAAACCCAGAAATAAACCCACCCGTTATATGGTCAATTAATCTTTGACAAAGAGGCAAGAATATGCAATAGGAAAGTCTCTTCAACAAATGGTGTCAGGACACCCCCAACATGCAAAAGAATGAAACTGGACTGCTTTCTTACACCACACACAAAAATAAACTCAAAATGGATTAATGACCTAAATGTGAGACCCAAAACCATAAAAATCCTAAAAGAGAGCATAGGCGGTAACTTCTTTGACATCAGCCATAGCAGCTAATCTAGATGTCTCTTGAGGCAAGGGAAACAAAAGCAAAATAAACTAGGGGAACCATATCAAAATAAAAAGCTTCTGCACAGAGAAAGACCCAACCAACAAAACTAAAAGGCAATCTACAGAATGGGGGATGTTTGCAAATGATGTATCTGATGAAAGGTTAGTATCCAAAATATATATTCAGAACTGATATAATTCAATACCCCAAAAAACAAACAATCCAATTTAAAAATGGGCAGAAGACATGAACAGTTTTCCAAAGAAGACATCCAAATGACCAATAGACACATTGAAAGATGTTTATCACCATTCACCATCAGGGAAATGCAAATCAAAACTACTATGAGATATGATGTCACACCCACCAGATTGGCTAAAATCAAAAACACAAGAAACATCAAGTGCTGGCAAGGATGTAGAGAAAAAGGAACCCTCTTGCACTGTTGGTGGGAATGCAAACTGGTATAGCCACTGTGGAAAACAGCACAGAGTTTCCTCATAAAGTTAAAAATAGAACTGCCCTATGATCCAGTAATCATACATCCTGAATATTTATGCAAAGAATATAAAAACACTAATTCAAGGAGCTACATACACCCCTATATTTATAGCAGCATTAGTTACAATAGCCAAACTATGAAAGCAGCCCATGTGTCCATCTACCGATGAATGGATAAAGAAGAGGTAGTATACACACACACACACACACACACACACCATGGAATATCATTCAGCCATAAAACAGAATGAAATCTTGCCATTTGCAATGACATGGATGGAACTAGAAAATATAAAACAAATACCATACGATTTCATTCACATGTGCAATTTATAAAACAAAACAAATGGACAAAGGGAGAAAGAGGGAGAGAGAGAGAGAGAGAAAGACAAACCAAAAAACTCTTAACTACAGAGAACAAATGATGATTACCAGAGGGGAGGCGGGAGGAGGGATGGGTGAAATAAGTGATGGGGATTAAGGAGTGCACTTGTCATGATGAGCACCAGGTAATGTATGGCAATGTTGAATCACTATATTGTACACTTGAAACTAATATAACACTAGCTTATAGCTTACTAACTAGAATTAAAATTAAAACTTTAAAAGAGAAAAAAGACTATACAAAGAAAATGGCAACAAGGAAAGAGATGATTTCACATTGTGTGTATGTAAAGCCCACAGACGGCCTGTATTCAGCCCATGATGTTTACCTTAAGAGTTTCGGCAAGGCCTTCAATGTTTTGTTATTGAAATTTTATCTTACAAAAGGTGGATCTTTTGGATAAATAATTAATTCACTAGTTTTTAGCCAATTATCAATTAGTTGAAAATTATTAGCCAGAATTATGCTCTAGCCTCTCTGTTATTTACTACTTGTCCCCTAGCAGCTCTTCCCTAATTAAAAAAATTCACAACTCTTTAACAGCTTCTTTCTGGCTTCCAGATCTGGAAAGAAAAAAAAGAAACTTCCCATCCTGGTAACATTTTAAATAATCAAAATGTTAAAATTAAAGAATATCACATAAGAAATATCTTCCAAGCAAGGTATCTGGACTCCAAGACCTGCTAACATAGAATCACATGAATACAGATGGTCAGTGCATTCGATGTGCATAACTCAATCCAAATCCAAATCCAAAAATGGCTGATGAAACTGAAAGAGGCAAAGCAATCTCATTTATCTGAATCATTAGATCCATGGTACAGGGCAGGCAGAACACGGATCCACCACAGAGAAAGGAATTCTCGAGATATCCACAGCGATTTCAGAGCTCCTCAACTTACCTTCAGATCAGCTCCTCCCTACCACCAGCATGCACAGCCCGTACACATGCACTCACACACTACCCACATCACACAAACACACATTACCACACAGCATACACACATTGCCAAAAACTCAGTAGCGGTAACATGCGCATGGACAGAAACCCAACACACAGGCCTGGGGCAGAATTTTAACATCTCTACTGCTTTAGATAACTATCACTTTAGCTGATACTCATTAAACACTCTTTAAGCCATATTCCTTCATCTGATACTGGCACTCACTCGAAACTTTGTCTTCCCCATACCATTCCAGAATATGTTGACCCTAAGAAGGCTTTCTGTTATCAAGCCCCTGGGACAACCACTTTGACCATTCTTTAAAAACTTACAAGAGAATTGACAGCATAAATATAAAGACATGATAATAGTAACTACTATTTATGAGCACTGCCTTAAGTGCTTTACAAATGTTATTGAATTTAATCTTTGTAATTAACCCACTAAGGGCTACTTAATAAACCAAGTGAAATTTGAACTCAGGGTGTCTTGATTGTACAAGCCCACATTTTTACAATTAATATTTTGCTCTAGATAGCACAACTGATAGGGAAAGTACAAAAGACTATATCTCTCAACCATGATTTGGCTTATTTAGAACTAATCAGCTAAATAATGAGAATAGAATTTTCCACTTGAGACAGAGAATAACTTGATATTCATACCTCATACACATATATATTATTCACTTGAAGCCTATAATATGCTTTTCGTCTAAGAATTCTTCCAATTCTATCATTTGTAACTCATACCCTTTTTTATTACTTAAAATGAGCAAAGTAGATTTCTAGTTTATAAAAATTTAGAGTCTAGCAATAGAATTATAGTCCTTATACCTTTGGCAATGACCCCAATGCTGCATAAATGCCACTAGTGAATGAAAACTAATTACAGTTCTTTCAGGCTAAAAAGCAGCAGCTGAATACCACTAATTATGCAATGAAGCTAACAATAATACTAAAAACATTAGCAATAAATATATTCACAGAAAAGACAAATAAAGAATAAATGCAGCAAATCATCTATTACAGAAAAAAATGGCAAATGCTGAAATCTTCCTGTATTTCACAATGGATATTTTTAAATGCTTAATTATCATATAATGATTACTTCTAGCTCTTCACAAAGGCAATTTTCGTAGCTGTCACACAGCCCCAAATGTGTCTTTAACACATATTGATGATTCTGAATTTTTTTTAATTAATGGAGCTATGCCTAAGCTCACAGGGCAAACAGCTAGAGTTGACATTCAGTTATGCCAACAACCAGAGACCAATTTATAAGATCACAGTTGTCCAAATGACTGGAAAGGAAAAAAACAGGGTTTTGTTTGGATTTGGGGGAAGTAATTGCAATTCAATTGTGTTAACCTGGCCAAATGGCTTTTCCACGCAGACTTCTATTCTAGTCAAATTAGATGCTACATAAAATCCTAAGGATTCAATTGGGAACATATGCCAATTTTATCCTTAATGTGGTCTGATTCAGAAGAGACTTACTAGAGAGAGAGAGAGAGAGAGATGAATAATATGAATACAAACATATCATAGCTGGCTATTTACTTTAATAGTGCCATAAGCATCTGCACCATTCTTCTCAGTAAACATTTGCCCCAGAATGAGCAACAAATGAGAAACTTGAATCTCCTCCCACCCGACTTGGCCTCAGTTTTCTTGTCTCTCATAGGGTGAGCAACTCACTTGCCTACATGCTACTTAAAGAACTTTTAAGGGCAATTTAGTAAATTTGACTATATGTGATTTTGCCTTTCATGCTCTCTTTAGAATCTAATTGTTGTGAGGAAATTAACAATGAAGGTGAGTTTTTCTGTGATAATGTATATTTTATGCAAATGAACTAAGGATTGTAACAAAATCTCAATAGTTTGAGCTTGGGTACTGTAGAAAGAAACTTGCATACATTTATAATATTTTAGAGGAGGAGGAGCTACATATGCTGGAAGTAGTATTAGAAAAAGACAATGAGGCACTTGGGTGACTCAGTGGGCTGAGGATCTGACTTGGGCTTGGGTTATGATCCCAGGGTCCGGGGATCGAGTCCTGCATCGGGGTCCCTGCTCAGTGGGGAGTCTGCTTCTCCCTCTGCCCACCTCTCACTCATGTGCATATGCTCTCTCTCTCTTGCAAAAACAAATAAATTTTAAAAATCTTTTAATAAAAAAAAGAATAAGACAGCAATCTAGGTTCTAGAAATAACTCCAAAATTAATTACAAATGGCTCCCAGAGGGGCGCCTGGGTGGCTCAGTGGGTTAAAGCCTCTGCCTTCAGCTCAGGTCATGCTCTCAGGGTCCTGGGATCGAGGCCCACATCGGGCTCTCTCCTTGGTGGGGAGCCTGCTTCCCCCCTCTCTCTGCCTGCCTCTCTGCCTACTTGTGATCTCTCTCTCTCTGTGTCAAATAAATAAAATCTTTTTAAAAAAGAAAAAACAACAAACGGCCCCCAAATAACAATGGTTCAACTTAAAATTCTTTGACTTTATAGTAGAAACTGTACTTTGAATTTTGAATCTTTCCCAGGGTTGGCAATATGTGGTATAATACTCTCTTGTGGTGCTGGGCAGCAGCAGTGAGCCGCAGCTCCTAGTAGGAACACCATCACAAGGGTAAACAACTGATACACTTACATTCTGTACCCAAACAACCACTGTTTTTCACTTTCAGTGCAGTATTCGATAAATTGCATGAGATGTTCAACACTGTATTATAAAATAGGCTTTGTGTTGGAAGATTTTGCCCAATTGTAGGCTAACCTAAGTGTTCTGAACACATTTATGGTAGGCTAGGCTAAGCTTTGATGTTCAGTAGGTTAGGTACAGTAAATGCATATCAACTTATGATATGAAACCTACAATGGTTTTATTAAGACAGAACCCCACAATGACAGAGAAAGATCTGTACATTTCTATTAATTCTGTCATCCTCTAAATTTTTTTAGCTGTACATTCTTGATTGTTTTCATATGAAAATTTTACAACATATATACTTAAATCAGCATTTCTTCTATGCTTAAACAGTAATACAGATCTGTTGCACAACAATGTAAATATAATTAACACTACTAAACTGTACTCTTAGAAATGGTTTAGATGGCAAATTTTAGGTTATATATTTTTACCACGATTAAAACATTTTTAAATTACTCTTTAAGAATCAATAATATAATTTAGAGAAGTTTCACTTCATAATACATTATCAGTACTGTACATTTTTAGGACTATTATCAAATTGGGGGAAATAGTTTTGCATATTAAGCTCTTCCAAGTTTGCCACTGCAGTGAATAATTTTAAATACTCCAAACTGTCAACCTTCCTTAACAAGTTTATTGCTAATGTCCTCAGTGTCATAGGGCATGATTAGTTTTATCTTCATCTATGTCAGTATTTATGACAAAATACCAAAAAATTAAAAATTTTCCCCAACATAGGTGTTTCATTTATTCTTCCTTACTAATTAGGTTATCAAAAGTCTAAGACCCTATTCATTACCTCTACCTAAAACATATCTTTTCCCCTAAATCGGTTATTGCTTCAGATATGATTTTTTTTAGTGTGACACTAATTTTTTCAATAATACATTTTTATCTGAATATTCTTAACTCTTTAAAAATTAAATCTAAAGATGACAAGAGATTACTGAAACATCACAAAACATTTTTACAAAATGCAGTTCAAATGAAGTATCCAGGTTTTATCAACTGTTTTGAATAAAGGTTTTTTTTAATCTACTTATTATTTGGGTTTCCCTTTCAAGTGTCATTAATATTAAAACCAAGTTGCTAGGCTTGAACCACTTTAAAATTCAAACTATCCTATTACCCATGACCTTTAAAGACAAACCCAAGTTGGCATGTGTGCTTAAAACACTCAATACAAGAGATGAACTAGTAAGGAAAAAAGGACAAATTGCTTTTACTTAAGTAGTCTCCAACCTCAAGGCCAATGGAGGTAGTAGGGTGGGAGGTGGGGGAAAATGAGACAGCAGATAGATGATGGGGGATGGGTGGGTCTGACTTAGGTGTCTGCACCTACCACTGAACAAAGTTAGTTTAGCATCAATATTTGAGAGACAGGAATAGGGGTGAGTATTTGCTACAGGGAATCCTAGGAAAGTGACATTGAGGTTGATGTGGTCTTCCAAGGGAGGACCTTGAAAAGTGAAGACACAACTAGCCATTGTCCATCAATAATAAAAGGAATTCTTAAAATTTCCTGCCTTTTGAGGGCAAGACCTGCTGGGATCAGAGTAGTATCCAGAGGTTCACCAGTGCATTCTCAACAGATGTCCTTGCTAGCTATCATTTAACCAATCATGGAATTATCTGCAAACCAAATAACTATATCCTACTAAACCCAAACTAATTGTATCCCAACTCAACTTCCCATTAACCAAATGCAAAAACATCCACAGCCACTCAACTATTCAAGAGGACGGAAAGTTTTATAGAGAGGGAGTCAGAGTGGGAAGTCAAGTGTTCTTAATCAACTACAGACAAATTCACATACTTTTAAAAAATATTTTAAAATGTATTAATTACCATATGAACCTAGGGCCCCTTCTGGAGCTCTGAACGGGACCTTGACAAGTTTCATTCTCCTCACAATAGACTCCTGCTTCAGACTCCAAGCTCCTAGAGGGCAGGACCTACATCTTTTATCCCTGTGTACAGAATTCCTTGCATAGTGCATAATGCAGTGTGGGTGCATAAAAAATATTTCATGGACAAATGGACCAACTATGGTGCATACAAGACAATGCTGGCAAGAGGAGGCAATTAAATCTTCATGCCAAGAGATATAGAGAAGGACCAAGTAAAGCTACTGAAATTTCTGAAATGAAAGGATATTTAGGAGGAATATATTGGACATTTCCAATTGACTTTTTGCTTTGTTTTGTCCTGTTTTTGCTACCCTTTGTCTGATCTCTTCTTCCTAAATTTGGGAGATTAGCCATTAGGTAAGTCTTGAGGGAGGCTATGTCTGTCTCTCACTACAAAAGTAAAAAAATCCAGCTGTATGCTTCCCTATCTCTAGAAGGCTGGCTTACAAGAAAATGAGCTAAACTTTGTCAATTAGATATAATCAGTAAGGACTCACATCAGGACTTAATGATGAGGATCCATCCATTTCAGGAGTGGTAACAGCATCTAGTGTCCAATGACAGAGGGCCAGCCATGATATAGGGTTTCCAAGGTAAGCAGTAGTGGTGGTACTGGGACCAGAATTCACTGTCTAGCATCTTCTCTAGAGATGTAGAGCTATATGGACATTTATTGAGCCTATATTCCTTTGTCTCCATGACAACACACTCTACTGTTTTTTTCCTTTGTCTCCTATGATGATACATTCTCCTGTTGTCCTTCTGCATCCCTGACCATTTCTTCCCTGTCACCTTTGAAAGTACTTTCTAATTTCATCAGCCTTTAAATGTTAGATCATCAAGGTTCATCCTCAGGCCTTCCTCTTTTCTCCATTTATAACCATCCATTGGCAACATCTTCCACCTTTCTGCACCCTAGTTTCAGGCACCATCACCTCTAACCTAGATTATCACATAACATTTGTTCCGTCCTTCCACATCCACCCCTCATGTCTCCCAACCCTCAACCCAGCTTCTGTAATCCAGCCTCTGATTTGAAATCAGAGTAGCCTTTCCAAATGGCAATCAGATCAACCCTCCATGTAAACCCGTCATTGGATTACCAGTTTCTTTAGAAAAAATATAAACATCCTTACTATAGTTTAAAAGGCTCTGTAGGTCTTGCTCCTGATTATCCTCCAAACACACAACAAGATGCTTGTCTTTTGATGAAACCAACCCAGTTCCTCTTCCCTGACTGTCCCATCATTGAACAATTTCCTGTTCATTTTTCAAATTTCAATTCAAGTATAATAGTGCAAGGAAAGTCCTCCCTGACCCAGACTAAGTCTGATCTCTGCATTAAGCTTTCTTATAGAACCAAAAATCATTCCTTTAGAAGACTTAACATTTGAATTATACATTAAAGTATGTGATTAGAGGATTTGATATCTAAATCCCCAATTAAATGGTAAGAACTATGAGGAAAGGCCCCCTGTTTTTGTCTTTCGCGTCATGTTCCAAAGAGTAAATGGTCCTAACCTATAGAAGTCTACAATAAACATTTTGAAGGAACAAGTGAAACAAGGTTCAATATTTAAAGAATGTAATACTAATCTACTATTAATACCCAACTCTCCCACTCCTCCCACGCTCAAGCCCTGGAAGCTGTCACTGACTCTTCCTTTCCTTCATTCACTATTTAATCATCAAGTTTCATCATTCTTTTTTGGAAATTTTCATTTTATATTCAACTGTGCTAGCACAAACATGTTTTAGAAGTAAATTTTTATAACTGCTATTCTAAATGCTTGAGGCTCTCCTTCTCATAGTGCATCCCACACACTGCTGAAAAATTTAGTTTATGTCCCAATTATAAGTACAACATCCATTATATTATAATCTTATAGTGGTAAGTATAGAGTCCATCAGAGTTTTTGAGTATGTTAAAAGTTAATTTCTTAACGTATTCGTCCTAGTTCATCAGAGCCTGTAGTCAAGTTACCTAAATAACTTTGTATCTCAAATGCTCTCAATATGAAATATCACCTCTTGCTAGGAAAGTCTGATCACTTTCTAATTAGTATAATTTATGACTCCCATTTTTTCTTCTTTTCTCAAATTGCTCTCACTTCCTAGAATGGATTCATCTTAAATTTTTTGTTTTTTGGTTTTTTGTTTGTTTTAAGGTTAGTCAAGGGAAACAGTGGAAGTGGAGAAAGAACAAATAAATCTGTAACTGGCCGTGATCAATTAATTGTAAATACCACTGCAGTCAAACCAGCCTGTCCTCATCTTGTTTTGACTGTAAAAGCTATCATCCACATACAACTTTGTGGGTGGACTTCACTCCATCCAATCTATCATAACATTCAAATGACAGAAAATTTTAAATGAAAGCAATTCCAGTTTTTACCACCTTCCACGAAGGGACAGGAAGGCAGAAGAAGGATCAAAAGATACTCATTACATTGCAAAATATGATAAAACTCTCTCTATTTCCACTACTTCTAATATTATCCAATTCTTTCTCTCCCTCACTCCCAAGTTCCAATCCAAAACATTTTCCAAATTCAGCCCATAAATTGACTTTTTCCCCCAATCCTATCTAACTTGAATTTGTCTGCCTTTTCTCTGATATTGATTCCTAATAGGGCAGTCATTTTATTATAAATCTCTTTGACTCTTGTACTTATCTGGATTGATATTGTGTGCTATGCTAGTGTAAAGTGAAGTACAGAGACTCTGAATACTCTCACATGAATAATTTTTGTCTCTGCTTCAAAATACTATGCATCCTTAAGAACAAGTCTTAAGATTTATTTCTCCCATAAAAACTTCCCTAATGGTTTCATCATATATTTTATATACTTACGTAATTAAGTTCCATATCACAAAATTTTTAGCTCTTAAGTACACACTCAGTGATTAAATTTTAAATTGGAAAATATTTTTGGAGATAATCTAGTTTCATTCTTCCCTTTTGCAAAGGAGAGAATGAAAACTCTTTCTCAACCCTGTTACAGATGTATGCCTTATTGCCTTCTGATCGATTAAAATACCTGGATGGTGGAGAATGGCTATATACTGCTTTTGTATCTTCCTCAGCCCATTCCATAGTACTATGTACAAAATAACCAAATACTATATCAAAAAATTACAAGGGAGTCATGTGCCCAAATTCCTCAATTTCAAATAAGAAAATACACCCTGGACATAAGGGCTTTGTGCAAGATCATATATCTAGTTAGCAACAAATACAAAGTATTTAAATATATAATTTTATATTCAAATATTTTATACTTAAAATATGATTTAGGTGCACTTTTGGGGAAGATGGTGGAGTAGGAGGACCCTAAGCTTACCTCATCTCGGTATCTGGATGGCAGCCACATCTCTATAAATAACCCAGAAAATGAACAAAAGATGGGGAAAACCCTATCCACTACAGGCAAAGAGAACCACTGCACAAAACTGTTTTGAAGGCAAAAGCAGCTCAGCCACAATAGCCCAGTGCCAGTAACACACCTAGCAGACACCTCTGAAGTGCCAGGTTCTGGTGAATAGGAGATATTGTACTGCAGGGCACTATAGCACCTTTACTTTATAAGCCCACTGCTTTCAAGAGCAGGAGACATGGTAGACTTTCCTCACACAGAGTAATAAACACAGAGAGTTCAACAAATAAGCAGATAGAGGAATATGTCCCAAAAGAAAAGGAGGACACAAATCACAGCAAGAGAACTAAGCAAAATGGAGATAATATGCTGATAGAGAATTTAAGGTAATGGTCATAAAGATACTCACTGGACTTGAGAAAAGAATGGAGGACCCCAGTGAGACCTTTACTGAAGAGATAGAAAACACAAAAAGGAACCAGAAATGAAGAACTCAATAAATAAAATTAAAAATATACTAAATGAAATAAACAGTAGACTAAAGGAAGCAGAAGAATGGATTATTGCCCTGGAGGACAGAGTAATGTAAAGCAAGCAAGCTGAATAGGAGAGAGAAATAATAACAACAACAACAATAATAATAGACTTAGGAAACTCAATGACACCATCAGGCATAATAACATTTGCATTATATGGATCCCAGAAGAAGAGAGAGAAAAGGGAGCAGAAAATTTATTTGAAGAAATAATAACTGAAAATCATTTATATCCAGAGAAGGAAACAGAAGTCCAGATCCAGAAGGCACAGAGAGCACCCAACAAGTCAACCCAAGGAGGTCCACACCAAGACACATAGTAAATAAGTAAAATGGCAAAATGCAGTAATAAAGAGAGAATTGAAAAGTAGCAAGAGAAAAGAAAATAGTTACCCACAAGGGAAATCCCATAAGGCTATCAGCTTATTTTTCAGAAGAAATTTTATAGGCCAGATGGAAATGGCACATTTTATTCAAAGTGCTGAAAGGAAAAAAAGAAAAAGAAAAAAAAAACTGCAGCCAAGAACACTCTGTTGAGTAAGGCTATCATTCAGAATAGAAGGAGAGATAAAGAGCTTCTTAGACAAGCAAAAGTTAAATGACATAAAATGGCAATAAGTACATACCTCGCATTAATTTTGTTGAATGTAAATGGACTCAATGCTCCAATCAAAAGACATAGCACGAGAGAATGGATTAAAAAAAGCAAGACTCATTTGGGGTGCCTGGGTAGCTCAGTGGGTTAAAGCCTCTGCCTTCAGCTCAGGTCATGATCTCAGGGTCCTGGGATCCAGCCCTGCATCGGGCACTCTGCTCAGCAGGGAGCCTGCTTCCCCCTCTCTCTGCCTGCTTCTCTGCCTGCATATAATCTCTCTCCCTCTGTGTCAAATATATAAATAAAATCTTTTAAATAAATAAATAGATAGATAATAAAATGAAGACAAAAAAAGACCCTATCTAATCATAAAGGAACAATCCAACAAGATATAACAATAGTAAATATTTATGCACCCAACATAGAAGTACCCAACTATATAAGTACCTAATAAAAAATATAAAGAAAGTAATCGACAGTAATACAATAATAGTAGGGAACTTTAACACCCCTCTTACATCAACGGATAGATCATTCAAACAGAAAATCAATAAGGAAACAGTGACTTTAATTTACACACTGGACAAGATGGATCTAATAGGTATATTCAGAACATTCCATCCTAAAATAGCCAAGTACATATTCTTTTCCATGCACATGGAACATTCTCCAGAAGAGATCATATATTAAGCCACCAAAAAGTCTCAACAAATTCAAAAAATATCAAAGTCATACCTGCATCTTTTCCAACCACAATGCTTTGAAACTGGAAATTAACCACAAGAAAAAATCTGGAAAGAACAAAAATTCATTGAAGTTAAATAATATGCTGCTAAAAAATGAATGGGTCAACCAAGAAATCAAAGAGGAAATAAAAAAAAATACATGGAGGGGTGCCTGGATGGCTCAGTGGGTTAAAGCCTCTGCCTTCAGCTCAGGTCATGATCTCAGGGTCCTGGGATCAAGCCCCACATCAGGCTCTCTGCTCAGCGGGGAGCCTGCTTCCCCCCCTCTCTCTGCCTGCCTCTCTGCCTACTTGTGATCTCTCTCTCTGTCAAATAAATAAATAAAATCTTAAAAAAAAATACATGGAGGGGCACCTGGGTGGCTCAGTCGTTAAGCGTCTGCCTTCAGCTCAGGTCATGATCCCAGGGTCCTGGGATCGAGCCCCACGTCGGGCTCCTTGCTCAGCGGGAAGCCTGCTTCTCCAGCTACCACTCCCTCTGCTTGTGTTCCCTCTCTTGCTATGTTTCTCTCTGTCAAATAAATAAAATCTTAAAAAAAAAAAAAATACATGGAAACAAATGAAAAGGAAAAAATGATTCAAAATCTTAGGGATACAGCAAAAGCTGTTCTAAGAGGGAAGCTTAGGGGCACCGGGGTGGGTCAGTTGCTAATGCATCTGACTCTTGATTTGGGCTGAGGTCATGATCTCAGGATTGTGAGTTAGAGCCCTAGGTTGGGCTCTGCACAGAGCAGAAGATCCTGCTTAAGATTCTCTCTCTTCCTATCCCTCTCCCTCTGCCTCCACAAATAAATAAACAAACAAACAAACAAACAAACAAATAAATAAATAAGGAAGTTTATAGCAACAGAGGCTTACCTCAAGAAGCAAGAAAAATTCAAATAAATAACCTAACCCTACGCCTAAATGAGCTAGATAAAGAAGAACAAACAAAACCCAAAACCAGTAGAGGGGAGGAAATAATAAAGATTATAGCAAAATAAATAAATCAGTGATCATCAGGGACATGCAAATCAAAACTACAATGAGAAATCACCTCTTACCTATCAGAATGGCTAAAATCAACAACACAAGAAACAACAAATGTTGTCAAGGATGCAGAAAAAGGAGAACCCTCTTGCACTGGTGGTGGGAATGCAAACTGGTACAGCCACTGTGGAAAACAGTATGGAGGTTCTTCATAAAGTTAAAAATAGAACTACCCTACGGTCCAGTAATCACACATACTGAATATTTATGCAAAGAATACAAAACACTAATTCAAAGGGACACATGCAACCCTATGTTTATAGCAGCCTTAGTTACAATAGCCAAACTACGGAAGCAGCCCAAGTGTCCATCACTAGATGAATGAATAAGAAGTGGTATATGTATACAATGAAATGTTATTCAGTCATAAAAAAATAAAATCTTGTCATTTGCAACAGCATGGATGAAGCTAGTGAGTATAATGTTAAGCAAAATAAGTCAGAGAAAGACAAATATCATATGATTTCACTCATATGTGGAATTTAAGAAACAAAACAAATTAACAAAAGGGGAAAAGGAGATAAACCAAAAAAGACTCTTAACTATAGAGAACAAACACATGGTTACCAGAGGGGAAGTTGGTGGTGGGATGGGTGAAATTGGCGAAGGGGATTAAGAATACACTGATCTCAATGAGGACTGAGTAATATATGGAATTAGTGAATCACTATATTGTACAGCTGAATCTAATTTAATGCTGTATGTTAACTAACTAGCATTAAAATAAAAAAAGTTGAAAAAAGAAGCAGGTGAAGCAGGTTAAGAGTATACTTACCAAGTCGAGCACTGAGTAGTGTGCGGAATTGTTGAATCACTTTTTGTTACACATGAAACTAATATAACACTATATATGTCAACTATACTGAAATTAAAATTCAAAATATATGTGATATAAGTATTTAAATACACAATATTTAAAACAGTCATGTATAATATGATCTCTCTGATATGAGGAATTTGAGAGGCAGGGCGAGGGGTCGTGGGAGTAGGGAGGGAAAAAATGAAACAAGATGGGATTGTGAAGAAGACAAACCATAAGAGACTCTCAATCTCACAAAACAAACTGAGGGTTGCCGGAGCCCTTTTCTAAGTCAGGAACCAAATAGAAACAACAAAGCTTTTTGCAGAAAAAACAAGAGAGAGAGAGAGAGAGAGAACAGAAAAAAGAAAAGAAAAGAAAAAAGGGGGAAACAAAGAAAAAATAATAGTTTTATCTGAGGGGATGGAAAGATTAAAATAAAGGGGGAAGGGAGTAGACAGAGCATCAAAGGTAATGGTGTTCTTACAATGGATGATGGGTTCATGGAAGTACATTGTACTGGTGCTCTTTATACCTGTGATTATCTTTGTAATGAAAGATTTCTATTAAATTTTAACTTATATATAGAAACTTACATAAATATTAGGCGAACAACTTAGTGAATTATCTTGAAGTGAGCATATCTGTGTAACTAGCACCCATTTTTGGATACAGAAATTTATAAAAACCCAAAAGCTTCCTTGTGCTGCTTTCCAGTCATCACCCTCCAAAGGTAAATACTATGGGGACTATGGACAGCATAGATTACTGTTGTCTGTTGCTGATATTCACATGCATGGAATTATGTATTAAGTAGTCTTTTGTGTCTGGTTTCTTTCATACAATTTGTCTATAAGATCCAGCCATGTTGGTACTTATAATATCTGTTTGTTCATTCTGATTTTTGAATAACCTAAAAATGCTGCAATTTATCTTTTCTATTGTTGATAAACATGTATTTCTTCCAGTGTTTGGCTCTTATAAATAGTGCTGTCATAGACATTTCCGTTCTCACATAAGTACATATTTCTGACAGAAATATACCTAAGCAAAGGTATATACCTTGCTAGTTCATAGGATAAATACATATTTAGCTTTAGGAAATATTGGGAAAAATTTTATGAAGTAATTATACCAACTTACATTCCTACAGCCAGTATATAAGAGTTCTAATTACTCAACATCATCACTAATACTTGCCATTATCAATTTTTTAGTTTAGTCCTTGTAGTGTATGTCTTACACATATTTTTAAAATATTTTGTATCTAGTCAAAATTTAATTAACAATTCTCATGACTTAAGAATTTGCTTTTAATTTAATTTCTTGTATCAAGAAAACCTAAACTGGGTGCCTGGGTGGCTCAGTTGGTTAAGCGACTATCTTCGCCTCAGGTCAGGATCCTGGAGTCCTAGGATCGAGTCCTGTATCAGGCTTCCAGCTCCACAGGGGTCTGCTTCTCCCTCTGACCTTCTCCCCTCTCATGCTTTCTCTTACTCTCTCTCTCAAATAAATAAATAAAATCTTTAAAAAAAAAAAAAAAAACCTAAACTTCTGCTATCATATTATGTAAAAGATTGATGGGTTGATTGATAGACATTAGTGTAAACATAGATGATAGCCATTAGAGAGGCAGATTAGCATAATATTTAAGATCTAAATTCTAAACATAGACCATCTGAATTAAATCTTGGATCCCTCAGTTAGTAGCTATGTAATCTTGGGTAAGTTACTTAAATATGTTTGCTTTAGAATCCCTCATCTACAAAATGCTAACAACAATAGTATGTACTTTGTAAAACTGTTAGGATTAAATAAGCTACTATATAAAATAGTAAAAATAGTGAGGAATGCAGTAAGCAGTAAATAAATATTAGTTGTTCTTATAATAGCTAAGCCTACATGAGATTATTTACATATATACATATTTTTACATAGTCATTACTTAAACTTGTGTGAAATAAGAAATTGTCCTCCCCCTTTCCAGTTACATACCTAGGAAAGGCATTCCATGTAGAAGGAAGGAAGGAAAGAAGGGAAGAAAGGGAGGAAGGAAATAGGATAGTGAAAGTACAATTACTTCAAACTTCTACTTAGATCTACCCTAGAATCTTTAGCAAAATTTTTTTAAAAATCATAGAATACATTAAAGTCATCTTATCTAAACTCCTCAGTTTCAAATAAGGAAAATGAAGCTTGGAGATGTTAAGTGCTTTGTGAAAGATCACATATCTAATTAGCAACAAATATAAAGCCCAGTGACCCACAGCCCAGTGCTTAGATATTTCTCCAATAAGGCCTCTCCATCTATAGCAAGATTTAAGATGCTAAATCAATCAGTGTCCATAGATCAGCATCAGAATAATTAAATACATTCAAAACTGCTTGGGAAGGAAGGTAAAAAGTTAATATTAATTGAAAATGTATCCACATTCTATCATTAAAACCCAAATTATCTACTTCAAGAGATCAAATAATTTATAAGTGATTTACTTAGTACATAAAGACAAATTTATGTCATTCCATTGAATTAATACTGTGAAAATCAATCACATTGCTTAATAAAGAAATACTAACAGATTTGCTAAGCTTTGTATATTTCCCAAACTAATTGATATCTCTCAAAGATACTACCTTCTGAAGATAATACTTATTCCATATTATTTTCAATTAATATTTCAATTAATATTTTCAATTTATATTTGCTTTTAGTGGGATCTCAAGTGAATCAGATTAAACATAAAGATCATTGAGTTTTATTCTTTTGAACTTAGTAGAAGATACTTTATTGCAAAATGCTTTGTTTTTATGGAGTATTTCTTTTTTACAGAGTGATATTTGATTTGCAAATAAGAAAGCAAGATATTAGCAAAAGTCAAGATCTCTCTATAGTTCAAATATTTTGTTTCACATTGACCAAGTTCTGAATCTATTAATAAGCATGTAGTTTATTTAGACAACTTTGTTTTCATCTCTGAACTATATACCATAAACAAATACACACCAAAGTCATTCTTAAGAACAAAGATTTCATTTGGATCTCAAGTTTCATGCTTTATCATCAGGGCCTCTGTCCTATTTAAATATATTCTGTCTTTTATCTACATAACTCTTACCATCTGGCTCAATTTACCCACCCATGAAGTTAACTGAGATAGAACACAATTCTTTCCATAGCTCAAATGATATGAAAACAAATTACCAATCTCTCCATTAATAAAGATTCTGGTTTTTAAGAAAGTACTCATGAAACAAGGGCCTAGCACATGGTAAGCATTTAATTTACTGAGGGAATGACTACACAAATTACATAGTAGCTACATTAACTATATAGTCTTTCTTTTTTTGCCATTTATGAATATTTTTAAACCTCTAATAAAGTTGAAAGAATTATATGGTATTCACCTATATATTTACCATCTAGAATCTATAGTTGTTTACATTTTTTTTAGAATTGTCCTACCATATATCTATCCAGCTATTCTATTAATCCAGCTTATTTTTTGATGCATTTCAAAATAAGTTGTGTATACTAATATCCAATACCCTAAAACCTTTCAATAAATTTTTTATTTTGTTTTTTTGTTTTCCTGAAGTTAAAATGTTATGTGAAATATAGAAATCTTGCATTTACTATTTGAGATGTGAGAAATGCATACTCCCAGTAACCAAACACACTACCCATCAATACAGCTAGTTCACTTGTGTGACTCTGCAGTCAATTTCTACCCTATCTACATAAAGGCAATTATTGTTCTGACCTCTTTACCATAAATTAGTTTTACCTAACATAAAACTTCATATAAATGGAATAGTGCAGTATTTACAATATATAATACAAAGTCAGGTACATAGTACACACTCAACAAATATCTTCTTGAACTACTTTTCAGAGTTATACATACTTGGTTTCCTTTCTTTTTGCTCCCATAATCTTTCTTCTGAAATTTCATCCGATCTTACAATTCCAGTTCTTATTACCAGTTCTAATATCTCCCCTATGTTGGGAACATAGAACTATCCTAAACACTTCTACACATCACATCCATATTTGGTAGTAAAACACACCATGTCTTCATACTCAATGTGTCTAAAACCAAATGCACCCATTTCATTTCTAATGGAAGCACAACACACCCAAGCAATTCCTAACTTTTCATAACTCCTCCATCTTCTTCTTCAAATATTTGCTTTTCAAAACCAATAAACTCTCTCTAATGATATATACTTATATTTTATTTCCCTTCCCTCCTTCATTCCAAATGCCAATAACCTCTTTCAGATTATTACTTACCTCTGAATTATAGTACTGAAATGGCACCCCAACAAAGTCCCTCATTTTTAATCCATTTTACATTTGCCCATGGTAAATCTCCTTGAAACATTGCTAAACTCATTTTACTTGCCCCTCAAAACCCTCCATGACTTCTCATTGCCTGTTGGGTAATTCAAATTACTTTATCCCCCATTCAAATTCTCCTCCCTCTAGGCCCACCCAATCCTTGCAATTTCATTTCCTGTTACTCTTTCAAATCCTAGTCAAAAAACATCAGAAGCTATTGCCTACCAATGACCTATCACTTCTATCACTTTGTTACTACTAATATTGGATCTTATGCCAGGAATGCTTCTCCTCTCATCTCACATCCAAATTCTATTTTTCAACCAAGGCCCAGAAAAAATGTCACAAATCTTTCCATGAAATATTAACTGAACAATCTTGTTTTTCTCTTACCCAAGTAGTACTATGTTTACACATGGATTATGGCACTTATCCTTTCTTGTTATGTAATAGATTTTTATGTTATTCATTAAGTAGTGAGGTGGGCCAGTTCAGTAAATCTCTATATGCTCTAGAGTCAGATAGATAGAGATCCAAATCCTTTTTTTTTTTTTTTTACTTATTTATTTGACAGAGAGAGAGAGAGATCACAAGTAGTCAGAGAGGCAGGCAGAGATAGAGAGGGGTAAGCGGGCTATCTGCTCAGCAGATAGCCCGATGCGGGGCTCGATCTCAGGACCCTGGGACCATAACCTGAGCCGAAGGCAGAGGCTTTAACCCACTGAGCCACCCAGGTGCCCCGAGGTCCAAGTCTTAACCCAGCTACTCAGTAGGTAAGTGACCTCAGGCAAAGTAGTTAACCTCATGCATATTATCTGTAAAAGCAGGGACAAAATTAATTTCACCTGTTATTGTAAAGATTTGTTATGCATATAAAGTGCCTGTTTCACTGACATTCAAAGAGTAGTTCTTTGTTCAAACTTCATATATGCCAGAAGATATCACAAATTAATTTTATTCAATGTTTACAATAATCCCACTAATGTCATTTAGCATTTGAAAAAGTTGAGGATTTGGTCACAGGTATGGTGAGTGACAGAGAAACTTAGGCTCTTTATTCACATTTATATTCCTCATAGTAACATGCCATGTACATTCGAAGTACTCAATTAACACACACAAAAAATAATGAGTGACTGATTCAAATTGTTCAGAAACAAACAAAAAAATATTTATTGGCCAAAACCAAATAGGAAGGTAACTATACTAATAGATCATAGTTAATATTCTATGTTACATTTCTTTATGATATGAAAAAAGGTAATCAGAACACCTATTTAAAAATGATTCAGAATTTGGAAGTCATCCTGAGCAAAGAGGAAGAAAATAGCAAAATAATATCTTGCTGCAGACAAAGTAAGCTTAATTTATCTTAGGTAAAATAATCCAAAATACCTGGAATGCGGTAATGACCAAAAAAAAAAAAAAAAAAAAAAACCCTGAGAAAGAATGGATGATATATGACCTTGCATTACAATACAGAAACAGAAAGATGAAAGAAAAAGAAAAGTGCCTAATGTAATTTTGCTGTAAGCTCAGAGGAATCGTGATACTGAACAGAATTTCACCTAGAAAGCTCTGGTCACTTCTGAATATCACAGTGTGTAATAGTTGTAAAACACTGGAGGCACTTCCAAGGAAAGCAATAAAAATGAGCCCAAGAATAGTTGGATATGGGCTGAATCTACACCATGCTTCTGTGTGCAAGTGGACTGTAAAATCCAGTACCAACCATTTATTTCCATTAACACAGCAGCAAAGAACAGATCGGCCTGGAAAATCAAACAATTTTGAGAGTGTCTACATCTGTGTGTGCAAACGTATGAAATCTCTGAAAAATCAGTATATAGTCTCTTTTCAGAACTTAAAATCTAGAGAAAATGAGCAACTTTCCAGTTTTCTCTAGACATGACAAGTAAACCCAGATAAATATTGTTTCTAATGAAAGTTCAGCCTACTATAAGGAGTGGGCCAATCAGGCAAAATTAATACAAACAAGGAGAAAATGAAGGGCTTACTAGAGAAGAGACACAGGACCTTCATGATTAAGAAACTGGGTTCTCTAAGTATATGCCTCGGATCAAATCCCATTTCTACTAAGTACTTAGCTATGTTAACCACAGGCAAATTATTCGATTTCACTGGACCTCAGCTTATGCAAACAGGGCTAATTACAGCTCTTCCCACAAAGAGAGGCAATAAAAGTTAAATGAACTGATACAGCTAGTGTATTTCAAACAGCATCCAACACACAATTTACATTCATTAAGTGTGAGTTATTACACATTATTTTGAAAGAGCAGGTCTGAAATCAAATGACAAAGGAAAGTGAAGATTGAAGGAAATTTCCAAAATTTATAGTCAGAAATTCTAGGTTCAAATTGGAATCGCAGCAGCCACATGTAGAAGAATGAAACTGGACCATTTTCTTACACCATACACAAAAATGGATTCAAAATGGATGAAAGACCTAAATGTGGGACCGGAATCCATCAAAATCCTAGAGGAAGAAAAAGGCAGGAACCTCTGTGACCTTGGCCACAGCGACTTCTTGCTAGACATATCTCCAAAGGCAAGGGAAACAAAGGCAACAAATGAACTATTGGACATGATCATGATAAAAACCTTTCACACAGCAAAGGAAATAGTCGACAAAACTAAAAGACAACCTCATAGTCCACAGTCTCTCATGGTTCATCTCCCCCTCTGGTTTCCCCCCATACACCCCTCCCTTCCTTCTCACAATGCCTTCCGTATTTTTCTTTATGCTCAGCATGTAAGTGAAACCATAAGGTAATTGGTTCTCTCTGCTTGACTTACTTCACTCCGCATAATCTTTTCCAGTCCCATCCATGTTGATACATAAGTTGGATATTCATCCTTTCTGATGGAGGCATAATATTCCAGGTGTATATGTATCATATCATCTTTATCCATTCATCTGTTGAAGGGCATCTTGGTTCTTTCCACAGTTTGGCAATTGTGGCCATTGCTGCTATGAACATTGGGGTACATGTGGCCCTTCTTTGTAATGCATCTGCTTCTTTGGGGTAAATACCCAGTAGTGCAATGGCAGGGTCATAAGGTAGCTCTATTTTTAATTTCTTGAGGAATCTCCTCACTGTTTTCCAAAGTGGTTGCACCAGCTTGCAATCCCATCAACAGTGTAAGAGGGTGCCCCTTTCTCCACACCCTCTCCAACATTTGTTGTTTACTGTCCTGTTGATTTTGGCCATTCTAACTGATGTAAGGTGGTATCTCAGTGTGGTTTTGATTTGAATCTCCCTGATGGCTAAAGATGATGAACATTTTTTCATGTGTCTGTTAGCCATTTGTATGTCTTCTTTGGAGAAGTGTCTGTTCATGTCTTTTGCCCATCTTTTGATGTAATTATTGAGGGTTTTGGAGGGGAGGGGGGTGGGGGTTGGGCGAGCCTGGTGGTGGGTATTGAGAAGGGCATGTATTGCATGGAGCACTGGGTGTGGTGCATGAACGATAAATCTTGTAACACTGAAAAAATAAAATAAACATAAAATGTAAAAAAAAAAAAAAAACTAAAAGACAACCAACAGAACAGAAGATATTTGCAAATGACATATCAGATAAAGGGCTAGTATCCAAAAATCTATATAGAACTTGTCAAACTCAACACCCAAAGAACAAATAATCCAAGCACAAAATGGGCAGAAGACACAGACATTTCTCCAAAGAAGACATCCAAATGGCCAAGAGACACATGAAAAACCACTGAATATCCCTCAGCATCAGGGAAATACAAATCAAAACCAGAAGAGATACCACCTTACACCTGTCAGAATGGCTAAAATTAACAACTCAGGAAACAGCAGATGTTGGTAAGGATGCAGAGAAAGAGGAACCCTTCTACACTGTTGGTGGGTATGCAAGCTGCTGCAGCCACTCTATAAAACAGTATAGATGTTCCTCAAAAAGTTGAAAATAGAGTTACCCTATGACCCAACAATCGCACTACTGGGTATTTACCCCAAAGATACAAATGTAGTGATCCAAAGGAGCACCTGCATCCTAAAGTCTAGAGCAGCAATATCCACAATAGCCAAACTATGAAAAGAGCCTAGATGCCCATCAACTGATGAATGGATAAACATGTTGTATACTTATACAATGGAATACTACTTAGCCCTCAAAAATGAAATCTTGCCATTTGCAAGGATGTGGAGGGAACTAGAAGGTATTATGTTAAGCAAAATAAGTCAATCAGAGAAAGGCAATTATATGATCTCACTGATATGAGGAATTTAAGAAACAAAACAGAGGATCATAAGGAAAGAGAGGAAAAAATACAAGATGAAATCAGACAAGGAGAAAAACCATAAGAGACTCTTAATCATAGGAAACAAACTGAAGGTTATTGAGGGGAGGGGATGGGGTAGCTGGGTGATAGACATTAAGGAGGGCACATAATGTAATAAGCACTTGGTATTATGTAAGACTGATCAATCACTGACCCCTACATATATCATGTTAATTAATTAAATTTAAATTTAAAAATGGGGGGGAAATGGAGTCATAGAACTAATTTGATGTGATGTGATCTATAAAATGTTCTAGCTCTCTGTGCCTCAGTTTCCTTAGATATGATAATATTTATTTTCTTATATCAAATTATTTCTATGCTGATCAAATTATGTAAAAGGAGGAAGTCTATAAAAATATGTATTATTTATTATTATTATCAGAACATGTCAGAGTCCAAGGTGCTTAATAGATATTCAGTAAATGTTGATGTTAGATGATTATTATAATAAACAAATTTTTTGAGATAATTATTCAGAAAATAAAAAAGGAGGAAAGAATTCAGATAGTCAACATAAAAAAGTTCCATTTGGGGATTTAACTTACTGATTGGTTTATTTTGTTTTAATTTTCCAGATAATTATCTCAAATTCTATTTTTGCATATATATAATCAAAAGATTTTATTTTATTAATTTTTTTACCAGTATGTAAGAAAATTTATTATTGTAATGGGGAACTTGGGACAACTTTTCTTCCAGATTTTTAATTCTAGTTAGTAAACATACAGTGTAACATTAGTTTCACGTGTAGAATTTAGTGAGTCAACACTTACATACCATACCTGGTGCTCATCACAAGGACCCTCTTTAATCCCCATCACCTATTTAGCCTTCCTCCTCCCACTAACCTCCCCTCTGATAACCATCAATTGATTCTCTCTGCTTGTTAAGAGTATGTTTCTTGGTTTTCCTCTTTTTTTCTCTCTGTTCATCTATTTTGCTTCTTATATTCCACAGATTAGTGAAACTATATGGTATTTGTCCTCTGATTGACTTATTTCACTTAACCTAATACTCTCTAGCTCCATCCACATCATTGCAAATGGCAAGATTTCATTCTTTTTGATGGCTGAGTAACATTCCATTGTATATATACACCACACCTGCTTTACCCATTCATCAGTCAGTGGATATTTGGGCTCTTTCCATAATTTGACCATTGATAATGTTGCTTTAAACATTGGGGTGCATGTATCCCTTTGAATTAGTATTTTTGTATCCTTTGGGTAAACACCTATAGTGCAACTGCCAATCATAGAGTAGATCTATTTTTAACATATCAAAGGCTTTTATATAAAATATTTTAAAGTTAAGGTATTTTCCCAATAGAAAAAGCAAAACTACATGTATAGTTATTAAATTTAAATTATAGCCAATATATATGTCAAACTACCAGATCTTAGGTTTCAGTTACTTCAGAGGAGAGATCAATAGATAATATCCGGGGCACCTGGGTGGCTCAGTCGTTAAGCGTCTGTCTTCGCCCAGGTCATGATCCCAGTGTCCTGGGATCGAGCCCCACATCAGGCTCTCTGCTCGGCAGGGAGCCTGTTTCTCCCGCTGCCATTCCCTCTGCTTGTGTTCCCTCTCTCGCTATGTTTCTCTCTGTCAAAATAAATAAAATCTTTAAAAAAAAAATAAAATAGATAACATCCAAAAGGTATTTAAGTCAACAGATTTAATTTATTCCCCCACAGACCTTTTCCGGAACTAATTTCAAGGAGCAAAATGGACTAACTTTAAAAGAGCATCTGTGCTATGGAAGATTAAAAACAAAAGGGACACTTTTTGAGGTATAGCAAAAGACTTTTTAAAATAAAGTCACAACTTGCTTCCACAAAAAAAAATAGCAAATACACAGAACTTATGCCTCTAAGAAGAGACTAGAAATGTGAAAAGGTGAAAGGACCTATATAAATCTACAGTGGATGAGTTCTGAGGGCAGCTGTGGGAGAAAGAAGAGCAGGAATATATGAGGAAAGGACCTTCTATAGGACCAAATTACGTGTGTGGTGATCTAATACTTTGGTTGGTAACTAATAACCATCCATCAATAAACTTCATAAAACAGACTTAAGTATATATTCCAAACATGAGTTTCATTCTTTAAAAACTACCCCTACTTTGAAATTCTCATTTCTTTTCAAAATTTCAATCTCTACTACTTTTCTTTGTAATAGGAACCATTTATTTCTTTTTTAAATTGTTGGCCCTAATATTAGGATAGAAGAAGATCTGTTAAACCCAGCTTATTTCTGTACAGAGCACCAAAGAGATGTTTTATGGAATACCCAACTCCTTTCTTCATGGCATTAAGTGATTAATTATTAAAAACAATAATGACACTGAAAATATTTGTTGACTATCTTTACACCAAATGTGGTACAGTTTTCAACAGTTATGTGGCATTTTTATATTTATTAGTTCATTTGACCTTTGTAACAATTCTACATAACAAACAGATATCATTATCCCCATTTTAAATTTGAAGAATCTCCACAGCCAGCACCATACTTCATAATAAAACTGTAATAGCATTCCCATTAAAGTCGTGAATAAGAGAAGATTGTCTCTTTTGTCATTCTTACATAGAATTGTTCTGAGATTTCTAGCTAATGAGGTATAGACTCTGCAGAGGAGAAGAAAAAATTCTTTTATTTGCATGTGACTTTATTGCTCAATATACAAAATTCAGCAAAATGGACTAACTTTAAAAACCTGAACAAAAAAGAAAAAAAACAATATAGCAGTTGTGTTTTGCTGCAAATGATGAAACAACTGTAATAAACAATGGTTTAAATATGCAAAGATTATTTTCTCGTGTAAAAAGTATGGAGGTAGGCAGCAATTTTACAAAAACCATTAGGGAGTCAGCTTCTTGGAGGTTTCTACTCTACCATCACTAGGGAATATTCTTGTGGCTCTTGGATCTAGTTGTCACTGCATTCCAGCCAGAAAGGAGAAGGAAAAAACAAAAAAAAGACAACACTTTCCCATAAAGAACTACCATGCAGAACTCACGTAGAATATGTCTGCTTATACGCTATTGGCCACAACTTATTCATATGGCTACAACTAATGGCAAAGGAGGCTGAGAAATATCCTTATTCAAGGTGACCATGTGTCCAACTAAAAATCAAGAATTCTATTAAGAAAGGGGAGAATGCATTCTGGGCATCAACTCAAAGTCACTGTCCCCAGTACAGTTCGAAATACTCATAATAAAAAAATGAATTACGAAGGAATGAAGTTAATAAAAACTGTACTAAAAGTATAAAACCTTGCTGAAATTTTTAAAAATAAGTTATAAATAAACAAAAATAAATATTCTTTCTGGATTGGAAGATTCCATAACATAAATATCTGAACTCCCCAGATTTAACAGTAAGCAGTACATAATTAAAATGAAATCCAAAAGAAATTGTTTGGACATCAAGAAAATGATTCTGAAGTGTTAGAAAATAAATGAGTGAAAATTGGTGAGAAATTTTAGGGGGGAAAAAGGAAGGGAGCTGCTAACTTACTCCATCATATATTAAAGAATACCATAAAGTTAAATAATTAGAGCAATGTGAGATGATGTAAGAATAAACAAAGATAACAATGAACAGAATCTTAAAGCTAAATTTTATAAAAATTTAGTAAGTGACAAAAATTGGTGATAAGGATATATGATAAAGCAGCGCATGACAAAAATAAAAATCAAAACCCCAAATATCTAATCTTAGTTCTTAATCATTTACTTCACCTACTAAAATGGCCTTTAGCTCTTCCCTTCACAGCAATAGTTTTATGTCATGAAAGTTATAAATTCTGGTGACTAAGACCTCAGGTTCGGAAACCAGAAAAAGCCCAGGTTTAAATTCTGCCTCTACCACAAGTTGGTTGAATAACCTAGAGGGAAGTCCTTCCCTTCTCTAAGTCTCAAGGCAATAAAGGACTTACCTTACCCAGCTTCTAGAAGTTACCCTGTGAGATTTCCTGACTGGTAAGAGTATCTTGGCTTACCTGGGAATTTGGGGCCGTGCCAAATAATCTGTTAACTACCTGATTTATGGTGGGTGCCTTGGGCCAAACAGTATCAGCTTGACCTCTGGAGGGGCTAGAAAGTAAGGTCAGCCGTGTGGGTAGTCAGCCACATCTACATGATAGGCCCCTGCAAAAACCCTGAACAACAAGGTTCGGGTGAGATTCTCTGGTTAGCAATACACCATGCATGTTGTCACACATCACTGCTGGGAGAAATAAGCTCTGTTTACTCGGCTCCATGGTAGAGGACAGCTGACAAACTGTATGTGGCATCTTCTGGATCCTGCCCTCTGTGCTTCTTCCCTTGGTTGATTTCAATCTGTATCCTTAGTCTGGAAGAAACAATTACCATGAATATAACAGCTTCTACAAGGTCTGTGAGTGCTTCTAGTATATCACTGAACCTGAGGTGGTACTTGGGGACTGGAAAACTGTAGCCTCTGCCTTTTTCCCTATAATGGACATACTACTGATGTTGCAACTTCATGGTTGTTCTGAAGATAAATGAGACAATGTCCATAAAGTATTTGGCACAAAACTGCCAATAATAATTATTTAATAAATATTAGCTTTGATTAGTTTAAACCATGGGGAGAAAATAGATTATTTGATAATCATATTGAGACAACTGTTTGGCAGTTTATGAAAAAAAATAAAGTTATAGAAATACATCACATTTTATTTCCAAATAAATCTAGGAAAGATACACTCTTTATTGAGAACTTCAGGAAGTTTTGCATGAATTTATATTTGTTCTATGGGAGAGTGCTCTTTCTAAGCACAAAATTGGAAAGAATATCCTAAAAGGCTATGATAAATAATCTAAAAATACATAAAAATTTAAAACACTTGTATTTCCCAAAGAGCACCTTGAACAAAAGTAAAATGGAGAAAAAAAGTGTGAAAAATTTTGAAGCATAGATTGTCTGCAAAGGATTAATACTTTTAATATACATTTTAAGTAGTTCTTGTAAACCAATTAAAAATGCAAGTACAGGGGCGCCTGGGTGACTCAGGGGGTTAAAGCCTCTGCCTTCAGCTCAGGTCATGATCTCAGGGTCCTGGGATCCAGCCCTGTATCAGCCTCTCTGCTCAGCGGGGAGCCTGCTTCCCCCCTCTCTCTGCCTGCCTCTCTACTTACTTGTGATCTCTCTCTCTCTCTGTCAAATAAATAAATAAAATCTAAAAAAAATGCAAGTACTCAGTGGACTAATGTGTAAAGACTTTAAAAGGCAATTGTAAGGGGCACCTGAGTGGCTCAGCGGGTTAAAGCCTCTGCCTTCAGCTCGGGTCATGATCTCAGGGTCCTGGGATGGAGCCCCGCATCGGGCTCTTTGCTCAGCAGGGAGCCTGCTTCCCCTTCTCTCTCTGCCTGCCTCTCTGCTTACTTGTGATCTCTCTCTCTCTCTGTCAAATAAATAAATAAAATCTTAAAAAAAAAGGCAATTGTAAAATATTTTATATATACATAATCCCAAACTTCAAAATATGTTTTCTCTTTCTAGTAACCAAAGAAATGCAGTATTTTGCGAATGCAGTATCATTTTAATCTCATTTAAGTGAAAAGTTTACTTATTTTTAAAATGATAATACCCAATATTGACAATGGTGGGTGTAATAGATATTCTTGTACTGTAAATGGAGTACAAATTGACATAGCATTTCTAGTAGTTCTTTCTCCACTATCATCAAAACTTTAACAACCATTTTTCTAACCACTCCTTCCTCTAGCTAACCTCATCTTCTACTTCACAGAAAAAAAAAAAAAGAAGAAATCATAAAGCAAAATGTCTTCCCCCAAGTCTAGAACTTTATATATAACTAAACTTATTCTCTCCTCTTCCTTTCTTTTGGCAATCAAAGAGATGCTCCTCCAGATGGAGCTAATTCCATTCCCTGGCTGCAGATACTAATTCCCACCACACACCTTCATAAACTCTACACCATCTTTTATATCTTCTCCTATTTAGAGCTATTTTCTGGTATTTATATCCTTCCAACTTGTCTCCTACTTAATTGACCTCACGTTCTCAGTCTCCTGTGCTGGTCTCTAATTTTTTTATCCAAATTTAAATGCCATACACCAAGTATTTATTATTTATAGGTAATTTCATCTATTACCATGGATTTAATATGTCTCTATACTAATAACTCCATTATGTCTCTGTATGTATCTCTTCCCTGAAACCTATATTCACATACCCAACCATCTGCTTGTTATCTCCACTAGAATATCCAATAGGAATCTCAAAGTTAATAAATCCCAAACAGAACCATTAATTTACAACCTCCGCAAACCTGTTTCTCTCCCTGGCTTCTTTGTACTGATAAATATCGTTGCCATTTCTAGGCAAAAGTCTACATGTTTCTCAGATTCTTATTTTTCACCTCCCCACCAACTACTCCATCATTAAATCCTATCAGTTCTACTCCGTATGAATATCTCCTTTCAGCATTCATTATGATCAATATAAAACCAAAGTAACTCCTGAACATCCAATGGGATGGGAAGGAAAAATATCCACATTCATACTAAGGAGTTGAACAAACCACTTAGCCTGGAACATCTCCAACTGGGATAGTGGAGCATGAACACTCTTTTCTTATTGGTCTCTCTATATAAATACAATTATAAAGATATAGAAAGAGAAACACATTATCATATTCAATAAGCAGTGGTTTTACTTTGGAATGGCATAATTATATGAAAGCAATGTTTATTCTGTGTGTTTTGTAGTTTTTACATTTTTAGTTATAATTGTTTTATATTTTGAATGCAAAGCATATTATTGAACAAGAAAGATGTACCTAAAAAAAAGATGTACCTAATATAATTGCCTTAAAATATAAAAATGATAGAACTAGTGGCTGAAACTGAGAAATCCATGATTATGAGATTTCAATACTTATCTCTCAATGATGATAAGTCAAGCAGATGAAAAAAGTCAATAAAGATATAAAATATTTGAATAATAGAAGAAACAAGCATGATCTAATTAGACAGAGACAGAACTCCAAACCCAACAACTACAGAACATACATTCTTTTCAAGCACAAATGAAACATTTACAAATATTGACCATATGCTTGTCCAGAAACCAAGTCTTACCAATTTTCAAAGAAAAGGTGTAATATACATCATGTTTACTGACTAAAAATGCAATTAAGCTAAAAATCATTAATAAATAGGCATGTGAAAACCAAATATCTACATATATTGAGAAATTAAACATTTCTAAATGCCTAAGGAATGAATAAAAACTTTTAGTAATCATTAGAAGTATATTTCAATCTTCAAAAATTCTAAAACTCCAGCCTGTTGATGAAACTACTAGGAAATAGACATTCTCATACTCTGATGGTAGTAGTACAAAACAATTTCCCTATGGATGGCAATTTGATAATGCTAATCAAAATAGATATGCGTCTATTTATTCTTTGGCCCAGCAATTCTGTTTCTAGGAATTTCTCTTATACAGAATATGTTATGTACAAAATGACATCTATACAAAGTTATTTATTACAACAATGGTTACAATGCCAACAAATAGGAAATAACACCAGTCTCTCAATAGAATACTGGAGAAATAATTTTTGTTTCTTCCCCACAATGGAATATTTTGTAGCCAAAATAAGAATGTAATTTCTAGGACAATTCTACCAATAGGATACAGTGTCAGCAACAAGGGGAAGGAAGTGTACAGTATATGTTCCCTTCTGTATAAGAAAGAGGGAAATTAAGAAGAGGTGTTCATATTTGCTCATATTTACATGAAGACACAATAGACCCTCTTACCACTCCTTTTCTATATCATATTGGAAGTCCTTGCTAATATAAGAAGGCAAGAAAGGGAATTAAAAGGTATACAGATTAAGAAGGAAGACATAACACTGACTTTGTTTAAAGATAACATGGGCCTGGTGGTGGGTATTGAGGAGGGCACATATTGCATGGAGCACTGGGTGTGGTGCATGAACAATAAATCTTGTAACACTGAAAAAATAAAATAAACATTTTGGGGGCGGGGGAAGATAACGTGGTTGTGTAGAAAATCCAAAGGAATCAATAAAAATCTGGAATGAATAAGTAATTATAGCAAGATGGCAGGATACAAAGTTAATATACAAAAGCCAATTGCTTTCTTATATACTAACAATAAACATGAGGAATTTGAAGTTAAAAACACAATACCATTTACATTAACACTCCCCAAAATGAATACTTCAATAAAATCTAACAAAGCTTTATATGAGTAAAACTCATATCCATGTATGGATACAAGCTTTATATGAGTAAAATACAGCATGTCTACACTTATGGAATCAATGGAAGTAGTACTTAGAGGGCAATTTAAAGTCTAACGGACATATGTTAGAAAAGATAGAAAGCTGAAAATTAATAACTTAGGTATCTAACATAAAAAGATAAAAGCAAAAGTTGAAAAAACTAATGATCTAAGTATCTAACTTAAAAATTGAAAAATAACACCAAAGGAGAAGAAGATAAACATAGGAGTGGGACAAATACATAGTTTTGAAGTCTGAAAATAGAAAAAGACCAACAAGGACCAAAATTATAACTTCTATTCTAAAATGATCAAAGGGAGGGAGAGAGAGATAGAGACATAGAGACAGATAATATCAGAAATAAAAGTAAAAAGAAATAAATCTGGAAAATTGCAGGTCAGAGTCTAAGGTTGCTTGAAGGTCCACCTTGGGTGCAATAAGCTTTATATTATATATGCAATAAGCTTTAGAGCTGGACCTCAAACTCAGGACTTCTGACTCACTTTCCATTACTCTTCTATATATTCCCAAGATACATCTTCACGTCATCTTTTTTTTGTAATTTTAAGACTTTTTTTGAGCAAAAATCTATTTCAATTAGTAGTCCAAACTTGAAGTTAGGAGTGTTCCACCTACAGGAGATGGGGTTGGGGTAGGACTATTACAGAGAAAAGTCAAAAGCAAAGTTAAGGAAATTATTGATTGGCTATAGTTTAAAGCCTAGTTGGCTATTTGTGATTGGTCATTTCTAGCATTTTAAGTTTGTAACCTTGAAGCATTTATAGGCTTAGATTTTGGTTTCCTTATGTGGGTTGCCACAGCATTACAGTCATGAATGATTTAAGACATGAATGATTCCATCAATAATTATTGGCTTGGATAGAGAGAAGGAAAAACTAGTGAGTACTTAATTTTCTTCTCTCAGGCTGCCTCTCAATCTTTGTATATATTTTTTCCACTTCTTGGCAAGGAATGTAGAGGTGTAAAGATGTGACAGACATACAAACTAGGATTCCAGCAGCTGCCTGGTCATTCTCTTTAGAAATTAAAAGTCCTCAATGCAAAATCTGGAACTTGAAAAGAAAGAACGCTTAATATAAACATAATATTAAATAATTTGATATCTACTAACTCATTCCTGTTGCTGTTACAGCAACACATATGCATCAGACATTCACTCCAAGAATTCATGGAGTCATGTCACTTGTGACATTTTGCACAGGCCCTTCATGATTTTGAATGTACCGCATCATTAACAAAATCATTGGTATTGGTATGGGCACTCTGTAAATTTCTTTCCACTCCGTCACTCTATATCTGTGTTTCCAGGAATATAAGAAATAACTGAAGGATACATTTCAGAGATCTATATTGTAGTCACCTTTTCATGAGAGTAGATTTACTCCCTGATCAAATGGGGATAAGACTCCCAAAAACTGATAGGGATTGCTAAAGCTGAATATTTACCATGATCCAGATACTCATATATTCTCTACTTCCCTTGATCTACAAATTAAAAGATAAAACAATGACCAGTAGATCTATATACTGCCAAGATTTCAAGTTTCATGTATAAATTCCAACCTGATTCTGGAGGAAAAGAGTTAACTAGAGGTTTTAGCAAAAGTAATTCATCTTTATAGTCAGATCTATTGTCAATTTTTTAAAAACTATTTTGCTGTTCTTGGTTCTTTTTTTCCTTTAAAGAGGAAGCAAGTCACCTAAAGACCTTATTCAAAGGATTAGATTCTTAGCGTCAGTTCTTCCATCCCCCAAAATAATAGTTCACATCACACCTGTGATACAGGTGAGTATATGTCACCATACCTTGATTTGGGCTTGGCCATGTGACTTACTTTGGCCAATGGAATATTAGCAAATGGAATGCAGTAGAATGGTGCAGTGATCTTGCTCTCTTGTGCTCCTTCCTAGGCCATGAGAACAACATGCCTCAGGAAACTGCTGGCCCAAAAAAAGGAGATGTACATAAAACAAAGCAGGACCCAACCTTCAGCTTGAATCCAGCTGAGCCTAGCATAGATCACCTGAGCACCAGCCAATGTCATAGGTGAGAAATAAATGATTTTGTTTTAGGACACTGAGATTTTTATGGTTGTTGGTTACATAGCATTTTTATAGCAATATTTGACTAATACACTTACCTACCGGACACATATTAAGACAATCATAACCATAAAGCACTTTGCCAAAAGAAAACATGTTTTACAATTTCAGAGTACTAACAAAAAGGGAACAGAACACTTTTTTAAAGTAGCTACTAGGAAGAAGGAATGGGATTGAATGGCACTGTGATAGTGTATTGCTGTAACAAAGCCCTTTTCAGTATTATTATTACATCTATTTTGGAGATCGTAAAACAGAGAGCTCAATCGTTTATCAGAAAATGGTAAAAATATGATTTCTGCTTAGGTTTTCTGATTTTAAATCCTGTGTGCTTCCAGTAAGTAAGGCTCTTCTCAAGTCTACTAATAAATAGAAAGTATACAAAGTAGTTTCTACAGTTTTGAAAATGCTATTCATCACTCAGAAATTAAATAAGGATATGTTCTAAAGCAGGAGCCTTCGGATTCATTTCAAATCACTAAGCCATTGATGAGCTTCTTTCTTTGACTAAAACATCTAGAAGTGGAGTGAAATACATTTATACAGTACTTTCTAAGAAAAGCTTTAGAGACTAGATGAAACAGAAGCTCCTTGTAGAGAGAGAAGTGAAATCTCCATGTCAAAATACCCACCTTTAAGAAATGAACTTATTCCCTTTCCAAAATAGAATTAAGAGTTTTCTCATGGACACTTGTTTATAAAAACTCTTTTATCTAAAATATATGTTCTGGGCACCTGGGTGGCTCAGTGGTTAAAGCCACTGCCTTTGGCTCAGGTCATGATCTAGGGGCCTGAGATGGAGCCCCACATCGGGCTCTCTGCTCAGCAGGGAGCCTGCTTCTCTCTCTCTCTCTCTCTCTACCTGCCTCTCTGCCTACTTGTGATCTCTCTCTCTGTCAAATAAATAAAAATAAAATAAAATATATGTTCTGCAGGTGGTTCAGAAACGGGTATCTATCCTGCCATTGGATGCATATCATTATGTAAAACTCATGATCTCCACATCTCTAGAGCCCTATACATTTTATCTTTCATTCTTGTATCTCAAGAGGAGAATATAGGGACATTACATGAGCTACTTTTTCTTCAGCATGAAAATTTGTCAGGGATGATATCATTTCCAGATGCTTTCTTATTTTCCATTTGTTTAAAGGCCTTATTCATCAGAGAGCTGGAGGGTTTCTAAGTGTGGCTCCCTCGGGGTATTATGAGGAACAATGTTGAAAGCATCATCACCAGAAGCATCTCCATTATGACTGTCAAATGAGGCTTCCAATAAGGACAATGGCTCCCCTCTTTCCATTCCGTTCAGTTTTGTAATAATCTGTACGTAAAGTAGTAAAGATATTAACATCTATCCTGAGCAGTAAGAGGGAGTTTAATCTAAGCACCACTTCATGATTCAACTGTACAGGTAGCAGTAGATTGTGAATATCGGCAGCCCTTTCAGGGGAAGGATGACCTCAGACTTTAGATTTATAAATTATTGAAAATACGTAAATGAGTGTACGATGATGAAAATGGTGGACATAGACTACTCGAGAAAAACACGTGCTTGGAATACCTTTTAACATGACTGATTTCTCCAAGTTGTTGTAATCTCAACTCTGTTGAGAATCCTGAAAATACCACTTAGGTATCTTGTTACATAGAGGGTTAAAATTTATTTCCAATAAAGTAATAGAAAAATATACACTAATCTAATTAACTTGAAGTGGTATAGAAATAATTTACCAATACAGAATTCAGATATGCCATGGTCTCATCAAGGCAGAATATCTGACAAAACTCAAAATGAGCAGAAAAGACTTAATTTCAGAGAAATTGAAATAGGTATGACAAAACCTATCCTCTTCTCAGAGACCATTTATTCATATTTTCAAACATTTACAATAAGTCCAATTTTCCATTCTCTGTAGCCAGAGTTGGCCACTTGAAATGATTTAGAACCCAACTTGGAATATCTTATCTCTTTTAAAAATATAACTTTTAAAATTTGGTGTTATGTTTTCTTGGAACTTGTAAGATTGCATAATGAGAGATTATGTGCTCTTATTCAGAAGACTTTGGAGACTTTCATTCCAAAAGCAACATACCAAACAACTGACTAATTTTAGAGGACTAAAAACGCCATTATGCTTTCCTTCAGCTAGAAGAGGTGACCCTGACCCTCCCACTACTATGGAGTGCTATGAAAGCTAGGGCTGTGTGCTTGAGTGTGTAAGTTGAGGCAGTGTAACTTGAGTTGGTTAGGCAGTAATAATTTAATGCTAGCACTAACAACCATGAAGAAGTCTTGGGTAAACATTTTAGCCCATCTACAAACCTTTACAATTTTCCTATTACTTTCCAAGGAACTAACATGATTTGGGGAAAATCATATCAACTAATCATTTGTTCATACCTTCATTTTAAATGTAACAGTATCCTGTTTATATCAAAGCATTTGTCTTTCAGGTTTTGAGAAATGCACATAACTTTCATGTCATGTGATAACCATGTTTTAACTAGGAACCCACAGACAGGTTAATTCCTAATACAACATAAGCAATGTCTTTGATGTAGGCTGCTTCATGTATGGCTTGGGACATCTGGAGGGTCAGCTGGAAGTCCCTTTCCCTTGGTTCCCTTGCTCCCACTCTCTTTCCCTCCTCCAGGGTCCTGACTTTATCCTGCAGCTAGCTCTTTGATCTCTTCCCAGTTCTAGCCCAAGGAGTACAGTGACTCTTTCTTCTTCAGAGCCTAACACCTACAAAAAATAAAAACAAGGTCATCTCCTGTTAATGCTGACCATATTTGTACACTAAAATATCCCTCCTCACCAAGAGTGGAGTTGAAGGGATTAAAGAAAGGAAAGCCAGAGATAACCATGTCCTGTTCACATGCATTTTCAACCAAAAATCATGAGATATGGGAACAAGGATCTTACTAAAGTCAAGCCTTTTTGCATTCTATAAGGTACAGCATGAATCTGGTAGAACTTTTTTCAATAGCATTTTTTATTATTTGTCCTTAAAGACAGCAAAGCCATGGCCTCAAGACCATTGGCTCAGATGGCAATGGAGGTCATAAACTTTTCCTGTGTGATGTGATATATTTCCAAATGTAGAGACTGACATACACAACTCTCCTGAGATAGACCACTAAGAAATGTCTAAAATTTGTTGTTGCTTAGGTTTAATTTCTTTTCTTAAAAAACATACATAAAAAACATACATAAAACTGAAAAGCTTTGTTTTTTCAGTGAATATCCCTAACCTAACAAAAGTTAACAGTGAAAATTGACTTCTAAATTGGTGCCCATTTTAAGTATTTATTCTGATCAAAAATATCAAACTTAAAAATTTATAATAACTATATAAAGCTAAAATTTAATAGCCAATATAACCTTTTCAAAAAGAAATCCTAGTGTGGACCACTTAGCAGACTTTGTTTTCACATTGTCTTACACATATGAGAAGTTAAGGGACTTTTTTCTTTATTTAGAGCAAGTGAGATGAAATAGTTGTTATTTTTATTTTGATGTTCTTGAAGGGCAGATCAAATGAAGCTTATCCACAATAATAATGATTGATGAGCTTCATCTAATGATAATCCTTAATACCTTTGAGAACAATCCCAATAGAGGTAAACAGCAACAAAATTCCTGCTCAGTGAAGGGCATTGTGAGTACGCACAAATATGTGCAATTAGTAATGTATTTTAAAAGGGGGGAAAAAAAAGTATTCATGTCAATCCTAGCACAGCATGAAAGAGAGCTGACATTGTAATTTTTAATTCCTGGGAGTTCATCCCAACTGTGCCACTTAAGGAAAGTGGACATTGGAGAATTTCACTAATTTCTGTGAAACTTATGAGCACTTGCTTAATTGTTTCTTTCTTTTCTCTCTTGATCTTAAAGTCTATAAGGTTAGAAACCTTGTCTTTCTGGTTCAGTTTTGTTTTACAAGCATCCAGCATAATGCCTGGCTTTTAGTAAATGCGAAATATTTGATGACCGAAAGAATGAAATCATTCAGCTTTCAATAAATATTTATTTTGTATCTCATGTGGTCCAGGTGCTAGTGTAGTTGCTGGGCATTGGGTTGTGGGAGTGTTAGAAAACAGAAAAATCCTTACTTTTGGGGGGCTTACATTTTAATGGGGAAGACAATTAACAGAGCAAGTAAGTAAATGTGATACCAAAAAAACAAAAAGTTAAAGTTGGAAGGGAAGGTAGGAAATGTTGGCTGATAGAGAGGTTTGGTGAGATTTTAGTCAGGATTGCTAGGAAGTCCTTGGTAAGAAGGTGACTTTTAAGTAAAAATCTGAAGAAAGTGGGCTGCTACCCATGTGACCATCTTGGAAATGACAATTCTAAGCAGAAGGAACAAAAAGTATGAAAACCCAGAGAATGGATTTTCAAGAAAAAAAGCACAGGGGCCAGTGTAGTTTATGGAGCAACATGCATGGAGGGAGAGAAATGAAGTCAGAGAGGTAAAGGGGAGGCAACAAATCATAGGGCTTGTAAGTTGTAGCGAGGACTCTGGTTTTTATTGTGAGAGACTGGAAGCTGCTAGAAAGGTCTGAGAAGAGGAGTGAAATGATCTGACTTATATTTGAATAGGATCACTCTGGCTGCTGTGTTAGTAATAGTCTATAGGAGGACAAGGGTAGAAATAAAATAAACATCTACCACATGGCATTTGGGAGGATTACTCAGAAATACATATGGAGAGCCTAGTGCAGACCTACCAGTAATTGTCCTTCCTCACTAAAGAAGAGGTATTCTCACAGATAATGGTTATGCTCTTCCTGAAGACATATATACTAAGGTTCTGTGTGGTCACTGTTAACAATGCCAAGACACCATACCTCCATTATGGCATCCTGAGCATTGGGATATTGAATTAATATGAGCAACAATAATCAATGGACTGCCAAAGGAAATGACCCAAGGCATCTAGTCTAATAAAATTGTTCCAGCAAAGTAAAGTAGTCACCCTATTTACCATCCCTGCCCTGAACCAAAGGATCTTATTCACTTAATGGTGAGGCATTGAAGGGTTGTGTAGATGCTGGGAATTTAGCTTTTATCAAATGTTTGTATCTAAATTCCACAGTACTAGCATCAAAGAGCAGACATTCACATAAACATCTACAAACAAAACACACAGGGGCTTTATTCACTGTGTGTCTAATGCATTTTCCTCAGGAAAAGCTAAAAGCTACATGGAACATGACAAAAGTCCATGAATCTTAATTACATTTCTCCTTAAAATCCCATCATTAGACTTTAACTAAGGATTCTTTATTCTTTGAAGAAATATTTGGTTAGTTTTATTTCTGCTTAATTAAAAAGAGCCCAGCAATTTGAGGGGAGTTGTTCAAGCAGTCCTGACCTTGCAAACAACCAACTAAGCAGGTGGCATTTCCTTTCCCAGTCTCTTTCCTTCCTGCACACAGATGTTAAAAGTCTCATTTTTCCTATAACTGTCCTCACTTCAGTGCTTCTTCTGGGAGAGTTTGTAGCAATTAATTCAACATTAGTTTACTGATTATCTATTTTGTATCAGGGGCTGTTCTAGGTGCTAATGACACAAAAGTGAACCAAATAAGACCTTGCTATCCGGGAGTTTACCTTCAAGGGCCAACTGGAGATTAAAGAAGAGGGGATGAGAGTAAGAAAGAATAACTCACACCCAGATCCTCCCTTTCATTGCATTTCTCCATCTCCAACCACTTTCATCTGGCAGCCCTTGTAGATGCCAATAATAGCCTTGTTTGGGAAAGAAAGCACTTGAGAACAAATCAGGGCTTCCCTCTAAAATGTTGATGAATTATGTTTTGCTTTTAGGGGATCTAAGCACACACCACACCATGTATGTGCATTTTTGTCTGTATATGCAATACTGAGCAGAAAGGAAGGGAGGGGGACACGGATTGAGGGGAACATGGATATTTGTTCAAGGCAAATAAGTAAAACTCAGTAATATTAGCTCTTTGTTTTTTTTTTGGTTTTTTTTGGTTTTTTTTTTTTTTTAAAGATTTTATTTATTTGACAGAGAGAAACACAGCGAGAGAGGGAACACAAGCAGAGGGAATGGTAGCGGGAGAAGCAGGCTTCCTGCAGAGCGGAGAGCCCAATGCGGGGCTCGATCCCAGGCCCCTGGGATCATGACCTGAGCCGAAGGCAGACGCTTAACGACTGAGCCACCCAGGCGCCCCAGCTCTTTGTTTTTTAAATAAAACTTTTGAAGCTTTGTAATTTTCCCTTTAATTATTAGTTCTATCCATTTTTGTTTTGGTTTCTATAGTTAAAGCATTACCCAGAGGTACCGTTTTTAAGAAGATGTTTACTATTTAAGTCTATAAAAGACATTTTTTGGTTGCTTTCTCAGCATCTTTTGCCCATTCTACCTTACTATCTGAACCCAAATTTTACTCAGTGACCCCTTCTCATTTGTGATCCCAGGAAAGATGAAATCCCTGACTCCAGAGGTAATTCAAGGTCGCCTCAGCCAATCAGGCTAGAGCATTCTAGGGAAGTGGCAATGCTTTAGGAATAGACATGTGACCTAAATTGGTTTAATCAGGCTAAATGGAAAATGTCCATGGTTGGGAGAAAAGTTTCCTTCCCCTCTTTCTCTCTCTCCCTTTCTCTTTATCTCTCCTGCTAGATAAAAATAAGAGATTAGAGTTAGCTCCATGAGAGACAGAGCCTGAGCCCACCACTGAGCTCTTAAATGAATCAAACTTGAGACTATAGGAGATGACCAATTTGTTAGTTGTCTAAGCCAATCTGAGTAGGTACTTAACTTGCAGCCCAAAGCATTACACCAGGTACACCCTAGAATTGTCACAGCTCTAGGCAAATGCAGGATTTATTTGCAGTTGAGATTCCAAGCAGGAATTCCATCAGATTCCGTTAGAGTCTTTTTAAACCACTCTTGTTTTTATGACATGAGGAAAGAAAGCTGTGCCAGAACACAGAAGTCAATGCTGGCAGAGAATACCCACACAGAACTTTCAGACTAGATTTCAACACTACAGAGGCACTGTATAATGGGTTTACTCTGAGTCCCCAAGGATGGGATTTTAAACAAGTGCATAAGTAAAGATCATATGATAGCAATAGGGTTCTGAAACAGAAGTCCTACAGACAGCTTAACTGAGTAGGACAAGAACAACGACGTAAGGCATAAAGAGGCTCTGGATGGGCTTATACTGGTTCTGTCCCTTAGTGAAGAGGAATGGGAGACAGCTAACAGAAACTACTGTACATCTTGTATATTCTATTATACTATAAAATATATCAAGCATTTGTATGTAATAAATCGTATTGTTTTTCTTATAGACTATTCAGTCATTCTCAGAAGATCCTATTCTTAAGCTCACAGATAAATTCCAAGTATTGCTATCTATGGACATATTGGTAAATTCTCTCTTTAGTAGATTGTTGGCAAAAATAGTTTCATCAATTTTTCCCATTTTTATAAAGTGATTTCACTGCTCTTCTCAAGGTGGAGCTGTTTTCCCTCCCCCTGATGTGGATGATCTTGTACTATGACTTGTTAGAGTCAATGGAATGCAATAGAAGTGATGTTGTAGGACTTTAGAGCCTTAATTTCAAGAATCTTTGCAGCTTCCTCTCTTGCCCTAACCAGCCTACACTGACGACAGTCATCTGGTGAGGCCTGCAGAAGTACCACTCAGCTGAACACAGTCCATATTTTAGAATTGTGAGCAACTCAATTATTGCTATTTCAAGTTTTGGTGTTGAAACTGATACATCCTCCCTGTCCACTGAAGTCAGGACACTGGTGCAATCTTGAGGAAGCTTTCTTTTTCTACTTAGATATGCAACATGTTGTGTTACAAATAAATGTCTTAGAAAGGCTGAGAGGTGTCTTTTAGGAAGGAGTCATTCTGGAAGGAAAACATCCTCCTCAGCAGAAGGTCCAGTTCCCTCTATCTTACACCGATGACAATTTATCTAGCCCTCACAACTACTGTCCCACCTGCCCGCCATAGGTCACGTTAAATACTGTCCTGATTGGAGCTAGAACGGTAAAAAGACACAATCCCATTCCATGAGACACAGCCTCATGGACATGGCCACATTCTATCAGTACAGTCATTTAGGTACACTGCATGGTGAGCTTTGATGAGCTGGTCTAAGGACCTGACACCCATTTTCAGAATTAGTTATGAATTCCAAACCACAAGCTTACAGACCCATTTTGTTACAATTGTAATCAATTGATTTAAAAGTGAACCCAGGAGAATATAATCAGGGGACAGTTTTATTCTCCCACACTGCCTTCTGGTTCATTCCAACCAATCTTCCTCTTCTGTCCTGTGATACCACTGGGCTCAGATTCCATGGCTTTTGAATCATTTTCATGTTTTTACAAAATTCCAATCAATTCTAAGAAAAAAAAAATTATCTCTGAACTAATTCAAAGCTTTCCCCCTCCTTTTAGCATAACCTTAGTCTGGATGTGTAGTCTAGAAGTTCCAGACTCTACTAGGATTTCTCAACCCCAGCACCATTGACATTTTGGATTAGGTAATTCTTTGTTGTAAGAGACTGCCCTATGCATTGTGGGATGTTTAACAGCATCTCTGTTATGCAATTGATCTCAGTTGAATTATAAAAAAAAATGTCTCCAGATACTACCAAATGTGCCCTGGGGGCAGAATTACCCTGGTTAAGAATCACTGTTCTAGACCATACATTCTTAATGGAAATGATATTACACCTAAAAGATGAAAATTAGTTCTTAAAGGTTGAAAAAAATGTTAAGATGGTCCAATGGTTCATGGCCCTCTAAAGGGCCACAGTACATAGGCAGGCAGCATATCTCTGGTATTAACAACTTGTAGGGTAGGGAGAAAGTCATGGGGGAGAAACTGAAAAAGGTCTCCATCATTAATTAAAAAACAAAAAATGAGGAACACTGCTGTAGACCAACAGCAAGGTGTGAGCTGCTGAGAGGAAAGGCTAAGAGCTAAAGAGCTAGTCTTTTTACCGGTGTTATGTAATTGTCCTTTGACTATTGAATTCCCTCTGCCATGGCAAGCATCCAAAGGCAAGTCTCCTTGAACTATGGGTCCAGGTGGTTTTTAACATCCTAGTCCCCACTCTGTACCACTCTCTGATTGTGGATAATACACCCTCTAGCTGTCCTCAAACAGTTAACCACAGACAGCATCTCTCTACTGGGAGCCTTTAGTGCTGAGCCACTCTCTTTGGTGAGATTATTAAAGATGACTTTATCTTGGCTACCTATATTGATTCCATTAACCCCGGGGAATTCACTGAGGCTCACCTTGCCCAGAAGTGAAAGCAATTCTAGCCACCTCCAGCCTTCACATTTTTCCCACACAAAGTCACCAGTCTCTGTACCCCCACAGACTTCAGGAAACTCTTATCAGGTCTACAAAGAGCTCTCCAGCTTTTTGTTTGGTAGCATTACATGGGGAAGCCTCAAAAAATACAACTTATAGTTTCATAAGCCTCCAGGCCAGGAGTCAGACATAGGACTCCTCTACGAAGGGTCTTAGAGCACCCTCAATTGTCTTTTGAAGGAAGACTCTCTCCCCTCTCCTTCATCCCCAGTCTCTGGACTCTAGTGACAGAGAACATGGGTTGAAAGTGGGGAAGTAGGGTTGATAGTTCGGCTGCCTTTTAATAAGTGCTTTAGAGATCTATATAAAATCACTCTGTAGAATATTTTGTCCTCAACTTTGGGACATCATTAAACATTCTGAGATAACGGGATAATATTCATTAAATATCTAGTTACACAATTTATTAGTCAATTGAGACTTCACATAAAAAGAAGAAGCTAAGGAGTGCCTGGGTGGCTCAGTTGGTTAAGCGACTGCCTTCAGCTCAGGTCATGATCCTGGAGTCCCTGGACTGAGTCCCATATCAGGCTCCCAGCTCTGTGGGGAGTCTGCTTCTCCCCTCTCATGTTCTCTCTTTCTCTCTATCTCTCTCTCAAATAAATAAATAAATAAAATATTAAAAAAAAAAAAAGAAGAAGAAGAAGAAGAATCTAAGCCAATAGTTCCCAGTTTGTAGGCTGAAAACATTGGTGATTTTTAAGAGTTCTACCAACTGATTCATATTTCCTTTCATTAATTCAACAAACACTGATGCGTATTTATCAGAAAGACCAATGGCTATTGCAGAAACAAGTCAGATAAGGTCTCTGCTCTTGTGGAGGACAGTCTAGCAAAGGAGCATAGCTAGTAAATAATGACATACCCACCAATTGCAATAAGTGCTATGGGAAAAAATAGGGCAGGTAATGTAACAGGGAATGATTGGGAGGGAGGCGGGAGGAGTGTTGTTCTGGACTGAGTGGCCATGGAAAGGGTTCTTTTTATAGGAAACATTTAAGCAGAATCCAAAATAATAAGAAAGAGCTAGTCTTGTGAAGACTTGGAGGAGAAGAATTCCAAGGAGAGGAAGTACAAGGCCTCTGAGCAAGAATGAACTCAGCATGTTCCAGAGAGAATGCAGCCACGAAGCTGGATGTGATGACGGTGCACACTGCTTATAGACCAAATCTGCTTCACAAACACATGTGCTGCCATTGTCTGACGCACACAAATCTTGAGAATGACATAGACGTGTGTTGAATGTGTTACTAAATGCCTAGTATGTTTCTATTATGAATAGAGAGATAGTGAAATTTGTTGATGTTAAAAGTCCTTTTCTCCAAAAGTAGTAGAAACCACTACCTCCTCTGACTTCCTAATAAAAGATTTCTTTGTACAAAATTTCATTTCCATTCTTTCTTTGATTCTGAGGAGAAACAATACTTTGCAAAGAGGGAAATACTCAGAGTCCACCTTTATCCTTTAAATGACCAAAATCTGTATACAATAGACAGACCTGGGGACAGTTGATGGTACAGACAGAGAAGCCAACTATCACCTTCTGGTAGGTATCTCTGCTTTCTTGTTACAAAAATCCCTTCCATATAAGCACAGTATTTGATATCTCCAGAGATCCTACATATTACATTTAAAATTATTCTAAATGGAACAAAAATTGTATACCTTTATTACCTTAGTAGACATAGGTTTTTACCAATAGGGATTATAAATACAGTTATCTGTAATGTAAATTGAAAGCAGACCGTTTTTAATGCCTGATGCGAAAATCATCACGAAACTACCTCTAACTTACTATCAGAGACTTATTTACCATAATTGACTCTCTCGTTGTTTTACCTTGTCTTTGACCCCGTACACCTCGCATGATGCTCCTGAATTTAAAAGAGAAAATGATTAATGTGGCAAGTGCAGAGTCAGTCAAGCTCATGAACGCCAGTGGGACCTGGGAGAAGCCTGATAAATAATAAACACCGCCACTTCTCACACTCCGACTCTCTCTTTCACTGCATCTCTCAGGCAGCTTTTTAAATGAGAGGTCACTTATTTTAAACCAAGTATACCTCTGTGCTATTCGAAACCTATTTATGCCATGGTCAGGAAAAAATATTTACATCTAAAAATGCTGAACCATACAGCTCTAGCCACAGGAAAGGTTACCAGTATTAAAAAAAGAAGAAGTTTGTATCAACATAATTTCCATAATCATTTTTTTGCTTTCATAAAACAACTCTCACCTCTCTTTTGCCTTAAGAGACTAACTTATGAGTATCCCTTCTGCTCAACTTTGTCTGTGAGACAATTCCCAAATCAAAAACCTTTGAGGTTGAAAGTAAAAATCCCTTAATTATGAGGGAAAATAACAAAGTAAATCATTTCTGGGAATATAGATGATAGAAGAACAATGATTTTGTGAAATTAAAGAACATTAATGGATTTCAAATTAATTCCGTGTAGGAGGTACAGAGTTAGAAGTGGAACGCTCTGGTAATCAGGAGTTAATGAATACTATAATTCACTTTTGTTTTCAAAGATCATTTATATCTCCCTCCCACTTTTACCTATTATCTTTTTATCCTATTGCTGCTGCTTGGATTTATTCTGATAGCTGCTAGTTTACTAGAAATTATGCCCTTTCTTTCTCACAAGTGATAAAGTTAGTTAAGGCACCGGGAATAGGTGCTGTGGAAAATTTAGTGAATATATCAGTGAGTATATTAATAGAAAAATGTCATAAATGGTAATGGAGAAAGAAAGATGGGGAGCACCATTGTAAGGGGCTCATTGGCACTTAGGTTACAGGGCTAGAGGTAACATTTATGCTTCTGTTAGCGTCTCACTTCATTCAAAGATACCAAGATTATTCTACTTCAGTGATGGCTCAGTTGTAATTTGCCTCCTCCTCCATCTTGATGTGAAATTGCTAATCTGAATTTCTACTAATAGATTTACAGTAACTGTGAAAAATGCACTGGGTTTAAATTTTGAATCTGCCTTGTAATACCAAGTCATTTAAACCCACTGAACTTCAGTTTCTTTATCTATAATATGAAATCATGACACAACACAATAACACTGGTGGCAACCCTCACTCTTGACACAAAGTAAATACTTCACCAGTGTTTGAGGATGATCTTGATTTATTTAATGTTTCTGTTTGAGGAAATTTTTTCATTTATTCTTTCTTTTTTTCTTCTAGTCATTTAAATATTTACTAATCATCAGGTCTATACCAGAATTCGAACCAGGTGTTAGAGGTACATGATGACACCAGACACCAACTTCAAGGAACTCTCAATTGAATAGGAGGCTCCCAACAGGTCTTCACAATTTGTTAAGACTTACTGTCTCATTTGTACCTTTATACTTGAGCCCTGTAGACTACAACGACAAATTTTAAGGCAAACATCACTTTCTTAGAATTACTCCAGCCAAAACTTAGTTTTTATTCCAAAGCCACCAATATATGAAACACAAAGTAATTTAATGTTCAAACCTAATAATTGAATATGTGTATTTACACTAACTTTTTAATCTGCAGATATAATAAAAAGGAATCTCACTTTTCACAGTCCTTTCATAAGACGGTACAGAATTCCTTCTAGTTTTCCTGTGTCAAAGTCAACATCACTATAGGGGATACTAACAGAGAGAAACAGAAAAGGAAGAGACAAACATAATATTTTACTAGTTTGTGATATCAGAAGATAAATGACACTGGACAGTCCCTCTGATATCTTTTGGGTGCCTGAGTTCAAGTAGAAAGGATTATTGCTTATCTACTTATTTCCTACTTTTCCCCTACAAAATAGCTTGACATATGTATTGTAGGAGGACATCGTGTCTGGCTCAGTGATGAGTATAATAAGGACAAACAAGGAATCTGAAAAGAACATAAACAAAGCTCCATAAATATAGCCAACTGATCTTTAACAAAGAACCAAATGCAATAAAATGAAGCAAACATCGTCTCTTCAACAAAGGGTGCTGAAACAACTGGACATCTGCATGCAAAAAAATAAATCTAGACATAGACCCTACACATCTTCACAAAAATTAATCCAAAATGGATCATAGACTTAAGTGTAAAATGGAAAACTGTAAAATTCTTAGAAGATATCATAGGAGAAAATCTACATGATCTTGGGTTTGGTGATGCCTTTTTGGATATAACACCAAAGACATAATCCATAAAAGAATGATTGATAAGCTAGACTTCCTTAAAACAACAACAAAAAAATTCTACTCTGTAAAGGACAATGTCACGAGAATTAGAAGACAAGTCACGGACTAAGAGAAAATACTTATAAAATGCATATCTGATAAAACTTACCTAAAACATACAAAGAGCTCTTAAAACTCAACCATCAGAAAGCAAACAACCTAATTAAAAATGGACCAAAGACCTTTACAGATACCTCACCAAAGATGATATGCAGATGGCAAATAAGGATATGAAAAAAATGTTCCACATCATCGGTCATCAAGAAAATTCAAATTGAAATAATGAATTACCACTACATATCTATTTGAATGGCCAAAATCCAAAACACTGACAATGCCAAATGCTGACAAGGATGTAGAACAACGGAAACTCTCATACATTGCTTAGGTAATGCAAAGTGATACAGCCATTTTGGAAAACACTTTGGTAGTTTCTTAGAAAACTAAACATACTCTTACCATGTAATCCAGCAATTGCAATCCTTGGTATTTATCCAAAGAAGTTGAAAACTTATGTTCACACAAAAACCTGCACATGGATGTTTATAGCAGCTTTATTCATAACTGCCTAAACTAGGAAGAAACCAAGATATTCTTCAGTAGGTGAATGGATAAATTGTGGTACATCCAAACAATGGGATATTGTCCAGCATTAAAAATAAACAAGCTATCAAGCCATGAAAAGACATGGTGGAATTTTAAATGCATACTACTAAGTGAAAGAAGCCAATCTGAATTGAATTGAATTCCAATCTGAATGGAAACATTATATGATTCCAACTATATGACATCCTGGAAAAGACAAAACTGTGGAGTCAATAAAAAGATCAGTGTTGCCAGGGCAGGAGGAAGAGAAGATAAACAGATTAAAAACAGGATTTTTAGGACTGTAAAAATACTCTGTATGATATTATAATGACAAATACACTATACATTTGTCCAAATGCATAAAATATACACCACCAAGAATGAACCATAAGTAAACTATGGACTTTCGGTGATTCTGTGTCAATGTGGGTTCTTTCTTGATAAAAATGGGCCATTCTAGGGGTGCCTGGGTGGCTCAGTGGGTTAAGCCTCTGCCTCCGGCTCAGGTCATGATCTCAGGGTCCTGGCATCGAGCCCAGCTTTGGGCTCTCTGCTCGGCGGGGAGCTTGCTTCCCCCTCTCTCTCTGCCTGTCTCTCTGCCTACTTGTAATCTCTCTCTCCTCTGTCAAACAAATAAAATACTTTTTTAAAAAATGGACCATTATGGTGATTGTTGGCAACAAGGCTGGAAACCATGCACGTGTGGAGGCAAAGGGTACTCTCCATACCATACTCTCCATTTTACCGTAACCTAAAACTGCTTTAAAAATGAAGCATTTAGGGATGGCCTGGGTGGCTCAGTCAGTTAAGTGTCTATCTTCAGCTCAGGTCATGATCTCAAGGTCCTGGGATGAGTCCCACATTAGACTCCTTGTTCCATAGGGAGCCTGCTTCTCCCTCTACCTGGGGCTCCCCCTGCTTGTGCGCGCTCTCTCTCTGATAAATAAATATGAAGTAGTTAATAAAAAAAGAACATAAATGTGAACAGTCTACCTAGTGTGGTATATGGTTAACAAATTCACTACATATTTTGAACTTTTTTTTATTAGACATTAAGTGTTAGTATTTACCAAAATATTTAGAAATAAAACTAATTAGTTTTTTATTCTAAATTAAATGACTGATAAATTTAAATATATAATATTAATGAAGAAGGCAAAAGGCATGACTGTCTTACTATCCCTATTCTCTTAATTTATTGTCCTAATTAGAACATCACATACCATCCCTTTTTACACCGGTCACTAATTTTTCAAATGCTGTACATAGATAAGTCTGAATTATACCCAGCACCAGCACATTTTCAAAAAGCTAAGATTGACTAGAGAATTTTAAGTCACTGGGGAAGAAACAGGGAGATTGTCCCAAGGCTACAAAATTAGAAAATACATTGACACTAAACTCAAGTTTCCTGAACTGAAACTTTGACACACAGACTAGACTCCAACAGGGAAGATATGGATTAAAGGCATGAGGCTTTCTTTTTGGAACCAAAATAGCCAGCTGATTCAGTCAATGAAGGGATGGAAAAAGCCATTTGTATTGTTTATTGATCTGGAACAGAAGTCAATCAAAACGATCAATTCTATTAGTTCACACACTAAGTGAGGAGAAAAGCAGAGTTAATTATCAAGGACTCTGTATTAAAATACAAACTTTTGTTCTATCATGAATATTTGACATGTGCAAGTATTTTTGTCATGATTTATTCTAAAATTTCATTAATTCACTTAAATTAGAATAAGGAGATGTAATTAAAGCTACAAGTGAACAAATCTTACTCTCATCTGAATGAACTATATGGGTTTTATCCCCTTTCGATTATACATAAACATAAACACAAGTATATCAGTCAACTGTGTTAGCTTGAGAAAAAATTAGTCACTCAAATGGATTTTGCAAATTCAATTAAAAAATTCTTCTTCGATATTTCCATCAGTAACCTATAACTTCCTTTTAAGTCTTATGATCCACTTTCAGAATCTGATGAAATTTGATGGACACTCATCCTAGAAAAAAATGACATATACACACATTCTCATTTGCACAAAATATCACATATCAATTTCAGGGACTTCACACATTCTGATTCATTTACTCTGGGTTAATAACCCCTGTGTCATGTACCTAGAACTGAGCTAGACACTGAAGTCCTGAAGCTAGGAAGACAGGACCCCATGTATGAAGACATGAAACAAAATGGTATGATCAGGGGAAATAAGCTTAATTACTCTGGAACACAAAGTAGAATGGTAAGTCAGAAAACAAATGACGGGTAGAAGTCATAGCTTTTTGTGTATCAATCATATCTCAACAAAGTGGGCTTTTTTAAAGGTTTATGTATTTATTTGAGAGAGAAAGTGCGTGCATGTGTGCACATGAGCAGGGGTAGGGGCAGAAGGAGAGAGAAACAATCAGACTCCCTGCTGAACACAGGGCCCAGCGCAGGACCCTAAGATCATGACCTGAGCTGAAATCGAGTCAGATGCTTAACCGACTGAGCCACCCAGGTGCTCCCTCAACAAAGTGGTTTTTAAAAAAATTAAAGTATCTTTACAACAAAAGTCTCCAAAAGCAAAGTTGGATACAAGCCACTGACAAGAGAAAACATCCATAACATATTTTAGAAAAGCTTAATGTCTACAATATATAAAAAATATTTGTATCAATTAAGTAAAGTCAAAAAACTCAGCAGAAATTAAACACAGCAAATAAAGACATAATTCCAAAAAGAACCAAAAATGACCAATTAACTTATGAAAAGATACCACCTCACTGGTAATCAGGAAATTATAAAGTTTTAAAATATATTTATTTATTGTGGTAAGAACACTTAGCATGAGATCTGCCCTCTTAACAAATTTTAAAGTACACAATATAATATTGTTAACTATAGATGCAATGTTGTACGGCAAATCTACAATTTACTCATCTTGTTTAATTTAAATGTTATACCCATTGAGAAGCAACTCTCCACTTCTAATTTCTCATCTCTCAGATTGACAGTAGTTAAAAAGACATCCTAAATGAGGATGAGGAAGGCAAAAGACAATCATTCTTGTATACTTCTGGGGAGAGTATAAATTCATGAAATCTTTTAGGAAGCCAATTTCAGGGACGAAATTCAAGGTATTTATGTGACATGGGCCCTGACTCATCAAACATGTGCCAGCTATAACCAGTTAATAATGTCCTGGCAGTACAGTCCTCCCAACACATACCAAATGAATATCAACCCCAACAGAATAAATCTAGCCTTAAGGTGTGCATGCCCTCTGATGCAACATTCCCACTTCTAGGAATCTACTAGAAGAAATTCTCCTTTAAGTTCACAAAAATATATATACATTCATGCTTATTTTGTCATTCTATCAAATAGCTAAAAAAAAAAAAAAACAATAGAAGAAATTTTAATGATCACCAAAAATGAAGTGGTTAAATAAATTATGGCACATTCATGCCATGGAATACTATATGGCCATTAAGAAGAATGAGTTGAACAAAAATGGACCAATATAGAAAGATATAGCAACATATTTGGGAGGGGAGCAAGTTGCAAGCCACATTACAATTTATATACTTAACCACCTATATTTTAAAAATATTTATGTGTTTGCTTGTGTAAGTATGTGTAGAACATGATATATATGAATACATTCTAAGGCACAGAAAAGAAGATGCAAGAATGTATAACACTCATTATAGGAAAGAATATAGGAAAGAAGGGTGGAAGGCAAGAGAGGGGCATAGCATTTTTTTGTGTACTCTGTATTGTTTGAATCATCTACAGTGAGAATAATATACTTTTTTAAGATATAAAAAGATATGTAGAAAGCCCTCAAAATATTTGACTGTCTTCAAAATTATGGCATGACTGAAATGCATGTTCACCTTTAGAACTGAAAGTCAATGTCACTTCTCAACATATAACCTAAAATATTCAAAGTGTATGGAATAAGCCACATCTCGTGGGCAGCATTTTAAAGAAAAATTATTGGACCATTTTTAAATTAGCTAATTTTTAGTTTTAAATATTTGACCTCTGGGTCAAGGTCCATATATTCTCATATATTCCTATTTGTGCTTTTCTTCAAAGGGAATTCCTAGAAGCACTTAGGGAAAATGGCTAGCTCACTTGTTAATATGGAATAGTCTGAAACAAAACCCCAAATGCGTAATTGTCTCCACATTTTTTAGTGCAGAACATCATTTGCAATTGATATTTTTTTCCATAATTATGGTATTTTATTTCATATTCTGTATCACTAACTCCACAAGGTGAATAGCCAGACCTCCAGTTATAAAATGTCTAACTCTTTAAAGTCTCTTTAAACTATACAATGTGCCATAAATACGAAACTTGGTTCTTAAAATATTAAACCGAATTTTAAAAGAACTCAGAAACACCCAACAAAAACCTGTACACAACCAGATCTATCCCTTGGAGTGAAGAATACAACCACCTGGAGGATTTTTTTTTATTGGGCAGTCTTCACTAGTAGGGAAAAAGCCATGTAAGTGAGGGAGCGATTCTTGCCCTGGGAAACCTAGAATTACAAATCCTTATCACCTTTGTCCTGTGAGGTCACACAAAATGCCCAGGGTCTCCAGGGCTGCTTTATTCTGAAGAGTTATAGTTTTCACAATCAAATCTAATCTAATTCACAGTAGATGCTGGAACATATTTCCCAGTTATGTTTATTAAGTTTCTGTCATTGTTAACATCACATGTTCATCAAATTAACACTTTTAGACGAGATTCATCAAGGAGTACAAGAACCACAAGACTCTCATCTCAATTCCGTATCATATTGTCTCACAGTGCCTGCAGAAGAGAACACTAATTTGAATAAATGGAGTATATTTTCCTTAGGTAATTAGATTGCGCTTTCATTTAACTTGTCCGTTGTATATTCTTCTTAGATTCCTACAAGACAAATGAACCATCATTCCCAAGGTGACAAGAATATTCTATGAATTTGGAAAAACCTAATGCAGCGATGGTTCAAGTCTAAATATGAGACAATCAAAACTCTGCTATCCTTGCAATGATTTGGGCACATTGATTTTGCCCCTACTCTTAATTGTGAATTTGACTTTTTGGTAGACTTACTGTGTGAGATTATAGTGATTCAAATGAAGACGTTCAAATGGTGTTAATGCAGATATGTTTGTGTCCTTTGTGGAAGAACATTTTCACTGTTACTAAATTTGATGTGGCTCCATGAGGCAGATTACAATACTTCTCTTTCCCAAGCTGCTGAAATCACAGAGAATTAAGTAACTAGATATTTTAAAACCAGAAATATTTACAGTTTAGGTTGAATTTTTATTTTTTTGTTATTCTATCTTAATCCTTAAGAGACTTGGTGTAGCATCTCAGCTCATCAAATCGTTTGAGAACAAAATGTACTTTACTGAATGCCATAAAGAGGCCTGTTGTTTCCACTGCAATTTGAAACACGATGTTCCAGAAATGAAAACTGCATAACGGGGCAAATATCATACATTCTCAGCTGTTTCAGGTTATTTCTTTCAAGAGGTCACGGCTTTAAATACTCACAGGCAAAAGCAAGATGCGTACTGGGGTGACCAAATGGAGACGGATGAGGTATACAGAAAACAAGGCATGAACTGCCACCTCACCCTGATTATTCAGAAGGGAGAAATTTTTTTAAAAATTTTAAAAATTAAAATTTTTAAAAATTAATTAAAAAAAATTTTTTTTTAAAAAAGACATGCACATGGCTACCCTGCTACATCAAGGATTATTGCATTTCAGATCTGGTTTGAGTCCGACCACTGGAGGTCTATACATTTTCCGATGTCTTGGCAACAAATCTGGCAGGTGGCTAAGCAACCAAGTCCTGGGGAAGTGAAGATTTACTGTTTAACCCACATTCTTGACATAGATAGGAAAAGGTAGCATCACTAAGATTACTCAGTCAGCCCTTGGAAGAGCTGGTCCCCCATTTCTTCTTCACCCAATCTTTCCAGGCTATTGCTCTTCTAAGGCATCAAAGACAGTAAAAGCACATTTGAAAATGAAAGGTCTATCACATTCCACGCTTCTTTTGAAACATCAAAAAGCCACATAAAGAAGCGGTAGGACCAGCAAAAGCTGACAAGGAGCAGGACAGTGCCTGTTAGGACGGCAGGAGTAGCTGGAGGTGAACCCATGTGAGGTCTATGAAAAGGCGAGTGAGAGAACCAGAAATTTGCTGCTGACAAGATGAAACAGCCCACAGCTGTGTCATGCTAATAAAAAGTTAATTTCAACTTTCAGACACTCTTCACGGTACTTTCAGTTCAATGGCATCAAGCTCATCCATTGTGCTGTATCACCTGCAGAGGCTGGGTCTATTTACGAGCTCTCGGAATCCAGACAGAATTTGAGGAAACTAGTTTATTTCTGAAAGATGTACATGGGAATAAGAACATTTGTGATCAGGTTGGACAGCTACCCCAGTGTCCTTGCAAACTTGAGCTTTAGTCTTAAAATAAGTCCTGAACATCGACACGGGTGGATCAGGAGCTTTTCCTTAGCAATAGTTCATGCCATCACTGTCAGAATCTGGGGATAAGCACAGTTTCGTCTGAAATAAAAAAAAATTTAAGTTTCTTGATAAATCTGTGGTCACCCTCATGACCTACTTCTTTCAGGCTGAAATAGACAACCTACAAAAGTTTTTAAAAGGCATGTCACCAAGTTTTCTGCTATGTTATTTCCTGAAACCATAAATCCAAGCTGTTATGTATACATAGAAGCTGCCTCTAGTAATCTTGTACTTGGTGCTGTTTAAGAAATATAAGTAGAAAACAAAATCCAATAATTCCTCACATGCACATCTTCTCAGCGCGATTGTGCTCTGACTTCAGAAAAAGTCACAGTGACTATTTCACTTTATAGAGTAGGATAAGCATTATATATCTTACAAAGACCATGTGATTTAGAAGGGCTATGTATTGGGAATTAAAAATCCTGATGAATCTCAGCTTTGTCACTGATTGTTTTATCATAAGTAAAATACTCAACTTTATCCCAAACCACAATCTTCTGAGATATAATAAAGCCTGCCCCCGCCCTGCTCACCTTACAAGGGTATTTTGAGAAACAAGTGAGAAAACACTTTCCAAATAATACAGGAAAGTATCCAATTGTTAGACTTTGCAAAATGCAGCGGTGCCTGATATAGACATACTTGTTGAATTGGCAGAATATTTAACTACTCATAAGAAAACTTACCATATGACTTTATTTCAATACACATATTTTAATTAAAGAGGATTGATGGTTCATGGCTGTAATTCCTTAATATCCAATTGCATATCCCTGATAATATTGATTAATTATTGTTATTTTAATATATCTATTTGCTTTATTAACTCTTTTTCTTGGGATAGTAGTTCTTCTGCCCACTGGATTTAGTGCCTCACTTCTATAGAGATGCTTGTCTTCAAATATTTGTTGAGTCTTTGCTGTTTGAGCACTTTTGTTTTTGAAAATGCTAGGTCTACAACTTTTCTACTTCAGTCTGCTCATGATTATGCTGGAGGAATAGTGAGACAAGGGGCTTGGTGGGCTATATTGGTAAGACTTTTCTGTGAAGATGAATCACAGACTTCTTAGTATTGGCAACTACCAAGGATGCTGTTTTGCCTCTGGAGACCCAGCACACAGTGATGTCATCTGCTGTGAGCATATGGTTCTACCGACCCATTCGAGAAAAAGCAAGACTCAGAAGAAGCCACTAACCCAGCTGTTCTAACTGATGCTACAGACTGGCTGGCCCGAGGCCCTTTCCTCCAGTTCTCTGTTGACGGTGAGCTGAGAGAACTTGCACAGGAGTCTCTTCCTTATGTGTATTTGGTATAAATCTTTGACTCCACCTACTTTCTATTTTTCAGAAATGCTTATCCAATTTCTTCTCCTCCAATAAAAATTTTTCTTGTTTTTGATTCAATGATATGAGGGAGGTTCTAAGTGTGGAATGAATGGAAGAAATGAGCTGGAAAAATTCCTCTGCAATTGATTTTCTCATCACTCCGTGTGCCCACCAACCCATCCATTTATTATGAAAATAACACAGGCCTTTGGTCGGAAATTAAATAGTACAAAAAGTGTCTAAAAATAAGTGACCCTTCTTCCCAGCCTCAGGGTTACTCCCATAATCAACAGTTTCTTGTATGATATTCCAAAACTTTTAACGTTAATATATGTCTATAAACACTGTTAAGTGTTTGACTTCTTTTTGTTTGACTTAACGATATATCCTTTGGATCTGTCCAGATCAACCCGTGTAGATATTCTTTTTAATGGCTATGTAACAATTTATTACATGTCTGCATCAAAATATTTTGTCAGTCTCTTGTTGATGGACATGGAAGTGGTGTTCTGTTCTTTTATACTATCGGATATAAGACCGCAATGAAAAATTTTTGTAAATAGATGCAAATAAAACCAGAGGACAAATTTTTAGAAGTAACACTTGCAAGATTTGCACACTTCAAACTCTGATGTTATCCAGTTCTATTCCAAAGAGGCTATACTAATTTTTACCATTTCTACACGGCATATATCCCTGTCTCACACTATGAATTTCCAAGTTTTATAACTATCACCACCCTGACAGGTGAAAACTGTCTTATGGTCTGAATTTACATTTCTTTAATTATAAATGAGACTGAAGATGCCTAAAAGATACTTTTTTCCTTTGAACTCTTTTTTTTTTTTTTTTTTAAGATTTACTTATTTGACAGAGAGAGACACAGCAAGAGAAAGAACACAAACAGGGGGAGTGGGAGAGGGAGAAGCTGGCTTTCTGCTGAGCAGGGAGCCCCATGTGGGGCTCGATCCCAGGATCCTGGGGTCATGACCTGAACTAAAGGCAGACACTTAACAACTGAGCCACCCAGGAGCCCCTAAACTCCTTTTTCATATCCTTTGTCTATTTTGTGAGATCTGTTTGTATTTTTCTTGTTAATATATAAGAACCCTGTATATACATTTTGAAGATACAGGTGCATATACAGTGTAGGTGTGGTAAAAGTTGGTATAACGTTTTTGGAACACAATTGGACACGTACAGATTTTGCCGTTTTGTTTTTTGCCTTTAATTACTGTATTTTTCCAAGGAGAAGTTTTAATATTTTATAGCAAAATTTATCTCTATCATTCTTATTTTTAAATGCCTACTTGTTTCTTACTTGAGGTCTTACTCCAAGATTACTTAAAATATTTTGCCACAATGCTTTACAAAACTACAGTTTTGTATTTTTTCTTTAAAGCATACAGATCTATTTTTCCCCTAAATGGCTAAAAAGTTTCTTAATACCATTTATTAAACAATCTATCTTTCTTCCCTGATTTAAAATGCCACCTCTATCATACAATAGATTCCCTGAAGTATTTAGACCTACTTAAGATTCTATTCTGTTCCATTGATCTGTCTGCCTATGCAGACATTTTAAAAATGAATACATTTATGGAGCTATAATTTAGCATATGTGGGTATATTTCCAGGCTTTAGTTATTTGTATTCTACTGTATGTTTATTTGTCACTGTGTTCCTCTGGTTTGACTTCCTCAAGGGCAAAGATTATGGATTCTCCTCCCTCTGTAATTCCCTAAAACACTAGTCTCTGCCAAGTTTGACATTTTGGAAACTAAAATCAAGCCATGTCTTTAGGTAGAACCAATGATGGTCTGAGAGGTTTGAGAAAATGAAGTCTCAGCTTAAAACATCTGACCCCTAAAGATAACATCCAACATTACAATGATTAATTCCTCTATTTAAGGGGATTTTCCTGTTAAAATACAAACAGTTTTACATTTTACTTATTTTGCATAAATTTATCATATCATCTCCTTGGCTTAGGTTTTTTGTTTTTTTGTTTTGTTTTGTTTTGTTTTTTAAAGATTTCATTTATTTGACAGAGAGAAACACAGCGAGAGAGGGAACACAAGCAGAGGGAATGGTAGCGGGAGAAGCAGGCTTCCTGTCGAGCAGGGAGCCCAATGCGGGGCTCGATCCCAGGACCCCGGGATCATGACCTGAGCTGAAGGCAGACGCTTAACGACTGAGCCACTCAGGCGCCCCGCCTTGACTTAGGTTTTGATAAAAAGGCAACAAAAACTAATATTTAGAGAGCCAAGCAATCTCGTAAGAATAGTACATATTCCATCTCATTTAATATCAACAAATAGCCTAGGAAATTGGTATCCATAATCTCAGTTTATACATAGGAAGTAGGCTCAGAGAAGTAAGTTAACTTGCCAGATTAGTTAGTGGCAAAGCTTGGATTCAAATCCAAGCTTGTCTAAAGCCTAATAAGTCTGATTCAAAGCTGAGTTACATGTTTGATATATAGTTCTAGAATGTTCCTCTGCTCTCCCATGCTTCCTCTCAGAGACAGAGTTCCCCGAGCAAGGATGTGAAATAATTGCCACCTCTTGTGCCAGCTCTGCAGTAGCTGCCTTGAGCACTGAATGGAGAATAATTTCTAGCTGCAAGCATGCTCAGCAAGAAAGAGGACCATGATAAATGACCGATGTCTGCCATGGGAGTCGGAGGCAAGAGTGGCAGTGTGGGACACTATATTTGCCACTACTGCCCAAAGCCCAATGGTGGAGCCCAAAAAAACATTTACCAACTTCACAGTTGTGTTTCGGAAAAACCCTAAAATCAGTCAATAAAATTTCATTCCCTAAATAAAGCCTCAGGACCCAAAAGTAAAAATAAATTTTGAGAAATATAGCAAATAGAGGAGAGCATTATATATTGTATTGAAAGTAAATTAGGTCTGCAAGCTTGACATGCTAAATGTACAGCCTCATTTTGTAATGATCAACGTGGCCTGCTTGACCTTCTACTTCTGCTTCACCAAGGCCACTGCTTTGAACTAGTTTTTGCCAGCATAAGGGAGATTAGAAATTCTAGGCTGGTGGGTAAATTGCACAGCATCTAATTCACCTTGTTTATACCTCTATCCTAGAAATAGATATTAAACCAACAAACTAAGTTTTGAATCAGGCTCTACCCAGATTTACCAGTTCTAAGAAGGGGGCCCCTGGATTTATACAATAGCCGATAGATCCAAGATCAACATGAAGCCTCTTTGGGACAGTCTTTGTGAGTGTCTGCCTCGGTCCTATTCCTCTTCCTTCCCTTCAGAGATCTGCAATTCTATTTAGGTACCCCCGGTTGTCCCTGCAACTTCACATGGCTCAGGAAACTTAGCCCCACCCACGCTTCGGACAGTCCACATGCCACCCCACACCCTTGTCAGTGACTAGATTAGCAGCGAGCGGGAGACTGAGCTCATCTGAGGAAGTTCTTCCTTGTTGTCCTGAGACGGCATCAGAGAACCGCTAGTTCCTTTCTTCCAGCCAGCGTTCTGTGCTGATATGAGATCCAACACTGTGGTAGCCACCTCTCCACCAGCCATCGTGGAGAGGAGGACAGAGCCCAAAAAATCACAGAGAAGTGAATCGGGACCCAGCCCTGGTGATCACAATTAACTCTGAACTTGCAGTTATTGAGGCAATCGGTGTGTTTGAGTTGTATGCCGTTACTCGCCAAATGCTTCCCAGAAGACCTCTCTCATACACCTCCACCTCAAGTCTCTGAGGGAGTCACCCTCTAGCCTCTAGGCTAGGTCTCCTTAAGGCTATTTGCCTACTTGCAGGACAATGTAGGACTCAGAAGCGTAGGGTCCAACTTTGACCCTGGCACTTATTTCCTGTGTTGACTTCAGGCAAGTTACTTAAACTCCCGATGCTCAGTTTCTTCATCTGTGAAATGGGGGCAATAGACATACTCCACAGTGTATGAGGACTAATAAAATAAACCACGTGAAGTGCTTAGAACTGGACCTGGCATGTAATTACTGGCATTATTACATGAATTTTATCAGTGCCTACTGCCTGATTTCCCTCCTCCCTAACAGCAGGATCGCAAGTCCACACTCCCTGTGTCTATTTAGAGTCCCAAGTGTGATCTCCGGCCTGGATCCATTCCAAGGGTCTTTCCAGCCACTGCACCCCAGTTATTGTGATTTTGGACTGATCATCTTTACATCCAGCTCTCGGTTCTGGGATTTTCCAGGAATCCCAGAAAGGAGATAGCTAAAATAATCTTGTAACCTAAAGAAAGACAAATCTAGTGCTAGAAAGATTCTTACAGATTTTAACCAGTTTTTCTTGTCACAGCACCATTTCGTAGGGCCTTGCTCCTGTGGGCTAATGTGTACAGAAAAATAAGTTACTAATTACTGTTCATATTTGACTTGGTTTCTCCACAGACAATTGTCCTGCTCACCTCCCACTGGGGCCTCAGCTGTCTAATTCATTTGACATCACTTTTTTTTTCTTTGCCGTGGAGCCACTCTGTGCCTATTATGCTGAATTTCAAAAGGAGATTGATCAGGGAAATTTTCAAATGCATCTTTCAAATTTCTTTTCTCTCAGAAAATGAAATGGAACAGTCCTTAGACCGTTAAACGTGGCAGTTGAGTTGGTGGGACGACTCCTCTCAAAGCACATATGTGTGGCTGTTTCCCAGACCCTGGCAACAGTTTGTCTGTCCCTTTTCATACAGCTTCCCTGGGAATGGTGCCATATACAGTTATCATTTTCTGCTTATAAAAAGGAAGTGAGAGATCAGGATCGTTAGATTCTATAAACACTCGAATGGTTGAGAAACGCAAAGCAATGAGCTATTTTCCAGGGCTGCTGGAGATGAGGGGTGGAGATAGGAGAAAAGAAATTATGTCTTAAGACTCCAGTGCGCACCATTCTTACATGATGTCTAAAGAGACAGAAATTCGAGTTGAGCATTTAAATGTTAAAACAAAATAGACAATGCAATGTTCTTTCCAGCAAAAGAGCTGCCAGACATGCACTGCCCTGAATGGAAAGGGAAGAAAAAAGAAACAGAGAGAAAATGAGACCCGGAGAAGAGAGAGAGATGGATGATCCAGGGAGGGAGCAGTTGAGATGCTATGGCTTTACATGAAAAATAATTCTGTTACCTAAAGGGTGCTAAAACAGGGGAAATGGGAAAAAGTCAGGCTGAACTTCAGAATCTATGCTTCCCTGGCATAGAATATATCCTCATCTGATCCCAGCAATTTCAGGTGGCCAATTCAACGCTGCATTCTCTCAAAAACGACTCAGAGGGCCAAAGACGCAACTTTGGAGAAACGAAACTCCCCGGTTCAAATCAGAGCATATTGTTTTCATATTTCTCTTCACCTGCTCCTCAGCTCCAAGGCAAATGAACAGAAAGCCAGTAAGATTTTAATGTGTGGGCCGTGTTGTTCTTTTTCTCAGTGGGGTCTGTACAACTTTCCCCATCTGCACAGATACAGAGGGGCCCGTTTTGGTGTGCTTTTTAAGTTTTCTGCTCTTCTACGAAATGGAATGTTCCCGAGAAACCAGAGTGGTAAAGAACTTGGCGCAGGTGATAAAACCTCGTTCTTGCATGTCGCTCGATGACATTGCGTTGCTGAAGCTGCCTAGCAGTAATGGCTATTGAAATTACGCTGGCCTGCCGGCCCTTGGACAGGAAGAAAACTAGCTGTGAGGACTCGGATTTTATTGAAAATCAAAAGCCAGCCGACAGGATGCTCTCTGAACTCACCCAGGGAACTCTTAGTTGGAATCATCAGCTATAACAATATGCTGAGAAAGATTTGGAAACTAAACCTCAGGGAATTGTTTAAAAAAATACACACATGCACACACATCAGCGTGAATTTTATAGAAGTCTGTGAAAGCCTACGGGAAAAAGTGGCTTTAAAGACAGTATACCACAGCCATCAAACACGTAGTACATTTTCAAGTTCAATGAATTCCTAATAATCGTAATTGGGCCCAAAAGCACAGAGTAGAAATATAAGTAAAAGAAGCAAAGAATCATTTCAAGGCTGAAGGATAATATTTTTAAAATAAGCATAAGAAGACATGGATGTCTATAAAGGCACAGATAACACGTGTATTTATGTAAAGCACTAATTCCTCACTCACGTGTTCTACAAATGTTTAATGAGCACCTACTCTGACCAACTGTCTATTTCGTGTCACAGCTAGTGCTGTGGATATAGCCAGGAACAAGACAACACTTCTATTGACATTTCTAGTTTCTGCAGAACTTATTTTCTCACTAGAGGAGAATAAATATAAATAAATAGTTTCTGCAACTATATTCGATGTCTATAAACGATCAAGATCAGTCACTTTACTCAACATTTATACCAGCAATATAATGTGAAAGAAATGTAAAAACGTATTTGGATCATGGCACACTTTCATAGACATCAAAAGCATGACTTCGTTAAGTGTAGGATGATTATACTTATGAAATACATATTCTTTATTTTTTTGTATCCTTCTAAGTTGATACACAGAAGCTGTCTTTAGGTCAATGTGTATCTGAACTGAAGATACGTCACTTCCAGCAGGTCAAAGGGTTTCTGTTTCTGGCTTGTTATCATTATGTTTAATATTTTCAGGCTTTCATTTTCAAATAATTTTTTAAATAATCAAATGAAATGCAATCAAATATTCAAATAATTGAACAAACTACCGTATAAAAAGACAATCCTGCTGAAGGGGAATTGTTGTCTGGCACTTAGTTCCACTATACAACAGCTTGAAATTTTGTCACCTGATTTAAGAGCGTCTAAACTTGATAAGCAAAAAAGTGATTTAGAAAGGTAAAAATAGGGGCGCCTGGGTGGCTCAGTGGGTTAAAGCCTCTGCCTTTGGCTCAGGTCATGATCTCGGGGTCCTGGGATCGAGCCCCACATCGGGCTCTCTGCTCAGCAGGGAGTCTGCTTCCTCTCTTCTCTCTGCCTGCCTCTCTGCTTAGTTGTGATCTCTTTCTCTCTCTCTGTCAAATAAATAAATAAAATCTGTAAAAAAATAAATTAATTAATTTTTAAAAAAGGTGAAAATATGATGAATAAAAGGTGGTTTGTATGAAAGTTGAATTTAAGGAAGTCTCTGTACCTTAACATGCTGTGTCAGGCACACGTTCTGAGTTACCATAATTATAATAGGTCCTTCCATTAGAAGGATATTCTGGAACCCAATATTCCAGATCTTGCCCTCTCTGGGGTGGAAAAGAAAGGCATCTGAGTGAGGTCCAAAGGAGCCATTAGCAGTTTCATCCAAAAGGTATGGAAGACCAGATACATTAGTCTTCTCAGAGTCAAGGGATCTGAGAATGGGGATCATTTCCCCAATCGGTGCCATTTCCCTATCTTCCTTCTTATCCACACATCATCACATAGCTGTTCTAAAGAGAAATGAAATAGGCTGTACATTTTTAAGGTAGCCCACAAAAGCAAATCTGCAACAGTGTCCTTCAGTGATTTCCTTAACCTCTCTGAACTTCAGTTCCCACATCTCTGAAATGAAGGTGGATAAATAAATGAAATATCTCTTATAAAAAGAATATACTGGGATGTCCCGGTGGCTCAGTTGTTGAGCATCTGCCTTCAGCTCAGGTCACCATCCCAGGGTCCTAGGATCGAGCCCTGCATCGGGCTCCCTCCTCAGTGGGGCGTCTGCTTCTCCCCCTATTTGCAGCTTCCTCTGCTTGTGCTCTCTCTCTCTTTCTGACAAATAAATAAATAAAATCTTAAAAAAAAAGAGTATACTATTATGAAGGAACACAGAAAGCATGCCATGTGGGTCACTGAATGAATAAGCCAGTATCATTCCTAATAGGTGACCGAAACGAAAAATCTTGGTGAGTAAAAATTCATCTAACCCTTGATACATCTATCATCTATCACTAAGGTAACAGAATAATCAACAATAATCTTTAAACCAACATTAGAATTTTAGAACAAATTCCTATAAAATACATCAAAGAGGATATGATCAGTGAACACAGGGATTTAAATTGCCCTGTAGAAACAGAATTTAATTTCTGATAAATCAATTGCCTATTTTCCTTTTCATATATTTGGTTTGCTTGTTGAAAACATAATAATTTCTCATATTATTTATGTTTATTGTCCTAAGCAAATTTGTTTAGCAGAGAAATTATTGGCTATGAATCTATGATTGTTTTTCTATTTCTACTTTTCAATCAGCTATGGAATAATATTTTTAAAGTGTATAAAATACAAATTCTCTATCCAAGATATAATTGAACAGCACCTTCATTGTTTTCTAAACAGATTACTTTTCTAGTCCCATGAGTCTTTTAGTAGCCACGTTTTCCACTTCCTAATTTTCAATCTTTGTGAGATACTTTTCTGTTTTCTTTAAAGTGGATTGAGTAGCAGTCAAAATACAGCAATCATTGCTGCATTCCAGGTTTGTCACCTTCGTACAACACCATAAATAATATGCAAAAATCAATAACAATTTTATCCTGGTTCAATGCCATTTTGTAGGAAAGAATCTCTTTGTGTAGATTTAATATTATTCTCTGTTTTTTAAGAAAATTAACCAGTAACTTTGCAGTCTTTTATCCTCAACCAGATAAAGTTTACTCAAGGGTCTTTAAAAATAAAGGGAATTGAGACTAGGATATAGACACCTATTCTACCTTAGTTCCTTTTCAATAATGGTAGACTTAACTAGGAAAGGTTAATTTGTTAAAGATCATATGATGATTTTTAAGATTATGAGTAACTGACATTTTAATAAGTAATGCTTATTATTTATTACTAAATGTTCAAAACATATAAACTAGCTAATTTATTATATATTATCTATCTGGATATATAGTGCTTAAAAAAATCAGAAAATTGATATTTAAAAGAAGCACCCTACATTGACCATCACCAGCACACAACCTGCAGCTCTTATAGTGTAGATCAGAGACAGCACCACATAGTGCCCTCACAGGGCTCCTTGGAGAAATGTGGGGGGGGTAGAGCGGGCGGGGGACGGACAAGTGATGCCACAACAACAGACAACCTCCGAAATCTCAGTGGCGTGAGACCATAAAGCTTATAGAGCTTTGCACCTTGCTCATGCTATGTGTCCATCACAGGCCAGCAGGGACCTCCGCTCCTTAAAGCCTCACAGGGATCCAAGCCCCTCGTTGCTCCATCTGTACTCATGCTTATACAATCACTAAAGCAGAAGGGAGCAAGAGCTTCATTAACCAAGCAGGCAGCATTAAAGATTCCTCTTCAAAGTCAGAAACTTCACGTGCTTTCACACTTCTTTAGCCAAAGCAGGCCCACGGATCACCCACGCTTCAGATGAAGAAGGTTAAGAAGATGGTAGAACTCAATGGTGAAAGGGAAACATGATACTTCCTGTGCTAAAGAGAACCAGACACATTTGGTGGGCAGCATTCACGGCTACCAGAGCCCCACTCACCCTGTCTTCAAGAAAAGAAATGGGGGTGCCTGATGGCTCAGACAGTGAAGGCTCTGCCTTTGGCTCAGGTGATGATTCCAGGGTCTTGGGATTGAGCCCCATGACACCAACACCAGGCTCCCTGCTAAGGGAGGTTCCTCTTCTCTGGTTCCTGAGCAGGGACCCTGCTTCTCCCTCTCCTTCTGCCTCTCCTCCCCTTCCAACTCATGTCCTCTCTCTCTCTCAAAAAATAAATAAAATCTATTAAAAAGTTTAAAAAAAAAGAAAGAAATGAAACGAAAAGGCAGGAGTTTTAACAGCTGACCCAATAAAAGCCCAAAATTCTTCAGTGACATTCATCCCAGTCTCTAACTCAGACTCCAGAGGTAGGGGGTGAATAGAGTGAGAATTACTATTTTCTTCCAGAACTCTCCTTATAAATGCAACTATGCACCTTGGAGTGATCCTTTGCTCCTTTTGTGTTTCCAAGATGTTGCTAAATGGGAACCTGGCTAGCTTCAAAACCTCCCAGAAAAATTAGGAAGAGGTCAGTATGGACTTGAGAACATTGGATTAAGACACATGGTCCCTAATATTTATTTAGACTCTATGCCAGATGCTACACTTAGTGGGGTTTGTATCATCTCATATTATCTTCAGAGCATCTATATAAAGTATGTAGATACTGTGATCATCTCCACGCTTCAGATGAAGAAGGTTAAGAAGATGGTAGAACTCAATGGTGAAAGAGGAAGGATTCTGTCCCAGCTGTGAACTCCAGAGCCCACAGGGCCAACCAACATATGACAGAGAGTAACATCGGTAAAGTGTTTTATTATAAATGCCATTTGAATGTATGCATTTAAATAAATGCCAGTTCACAATTATAATTTTGAGAAAGGCACTCAAAACAGCATTCCAGCACATTTTCCCATTAAAAAAATAATAGCACTCGCTTTTAACTTTGTCAGATTCCTTTCATACATCAAAAGGCAGGATGTGTAAGGAGCATTTTTGGAGCTACTCTATAAATTTTGCATAGCTCTAGGCTAATTAGAGAATTTTAAATATTACCGAGAGTGAGTGAGACTAAAGTTTACAAGGAGTATATTGGGAACATGACAAGTTTCATAGCTGTCTCATTTTTTTGTAACTATGGAATGGCATTCATGGAGGCCCCGTGAATGTCACCCCCTGGAGTTGTACAGTGTACAATGTATGTGACCATATGTCGAGGTCATAATGCTTTCTACGGGAAACCTACTTTTACCTACACTCCTATCCCAAGCTGTGTCATCTCTTGACAGAAAGTCCTGTCCTATTTGGTTTTCCAAATATCCTTAAAGAATTTAATACCTTAAATTGTTTTCCAAATTGATAGTAGAGAATATTGATATGATAAGCATTATGAAACCAAGACTTGTATAAGCAAATCTTGTATGGTCATCCATTGTTAGAAGAGTTAGTGTTTAGATCTGAGCATGGAAATTATATTAATGGAGCTGGGAAACCCCAAAAACAGTCTGAATTTGAGGAACTACATTTACACAAGTATAGAACAAGTTATTCAACTTAGCTATTTTAGAACTTTGTAGCAATATAGTGTGTGGCATTATAAACTTTGTGTATTTACTGATATCTATGGGGATAAATCATAATTATTTTCAAGAATACAAAAAAGGAACACCACTTTGGTCCATCAGCTTCAACAGCTTCCTATCCCGATCTCCATAAAACTGCTGGTTTATTCCTCTCCTTCCATAGGACCCCATTACAGACCCCACAGGATCTCTCCACACTACGGTTGTGTCTTAATTTTGTTTTAATCATTTTTTTCAATCCCTCAACCCACTCTAGCGTCAGCAAGCTGCCATTGATCTTGAGAAGCCCTTTGTTGCAAATCCCGTTGAGCTGCTTTCAGCAGAGAGTTGCCCCCTTTGAAGACTTGCCCCAGTGGTCTTTGTGTGTGCTGCTTCAGTGAAGGAAAAGAGGCATGCCTTAGGTAAGAATTTTTGCAATGCCTTTTCAAATGGTATTTGTACACTTTAGTAGTCATCATAGATTCTCTGCTGACCTAAGAGATTTACAGCTTAATAAAGGCTGTGGCAGATGCTAAGAATATTCATCAATCCTCTTCTTCTTTTGAAACGGGCCCAAAGAGGAATGACCTGTGGGCAAATATTGATTTCTTTTCCCAAAGATCAACTATTAAGTGTAAAAGGACCCCTAAACGTGAAATCGAAAGACTTACATTGTCAGACCAGGGCAGAAGGCAGAGAAGGAAGACTGTACTTCCCTACCCTGGAACACCGGGGCTAAGAAACGAGCGAGAAACATAATGCCTGTGGCACTTCCTCCGGGAGTCTTCTCTGAAAGCTGAAGGGAAGTAAATGAAATAATTGAGGGCTGTGCTTCTCAAACTTAAACTCGAGCGCAAAATAAAAACCACCAGGGATCTTGTCAAAATGCAGATTCCAGTTTGCTGGGTGTGGGTTGGAACCTGAGATTTCGCCTTTCGGACTCGCCTCCCAGCAATGCTGATTCTGCTGGTCCAGAGCTCATACCTCGAGGACCAAGGTTTTCGGCCTCCTGTCACTGACCATCATGTCCTTTAACAGCAAGCCTCTGAGTTCTTAACAGCAAAAAAGGCGGAAGCAGACGCTGACCCGCCACAGCCGGCAACGCCCACCTCAAAGAATAAAGAAGCTTGAGGAGCCCCCCAGTGGCATTCTCTGTCCTTAAAAAGATTACCTCCACGGGAGAAAAGGATTGAGGGAGGTGATGGGGTTGGTGCTAGGAGCTCAGCAATCCCCGTGCTGAGCGCTGGGGGCACTTGGTTTGGTTTTCACATCACCAGCCTCAGTGAGGTGGAAAAGAGGATTACAAAGGGATAAGCTAAATGGCAATTGCAAGTGTATTGTTGTGGTCACCAGCACCTTTTCCATCAGTATTTTCCATTTCTCCAAAGCCGTATGGAGCACTTCATCTATTTAGGTGATTTCTTAAGAGAGAATGAACAATACGTGTCCCCAAGTGGCAAGTGTAGTGCAAGTTAAAAACGGTATTTTCTTTTATCTCAAAGCCTCCGAAATGTTCACAGATCTTACTATTATCATAAAAATAAATGACAATAGGGATTTAGTTCAGTTAGAAATCATCCTGCTCTTGTACATGTAGTGAAACTTAAAATGAAACACACTGCCTTCTAGCCCCTTCACGATCGGGATAAAAGTCCAATATGAAAGCTCCTAATGATCTATGGTTTGAAGAGCTGGCAGTTTTAACAGAGATCATGGCCAAAGACATAGAAGAAGAGGAATTTCAAATCCAATACTGAAAATAGTAGATTTATGCTTAGATGGGCTTGTTTCTTCAAAGAATGCTCCATTGATCTTACTGAAATTCTTCCAGGTGAGTTACTTGCTCTGTCCAAGAACAGTAGCCATCTAAAAAATAATAAGGTATGTGTAAGCCAACAGCTCTGTCCAGTCGAGTTAAAGAAATTGGGCCAAATTTACAGAGAAACATTTTTCACTGACTTTCCAAAAACATCTATAAGCAAAAGAAAGAAATTTGAAAGAAATTAAACACAAATATTCAAGAGCCAAGTGGGCTGGCACCAAATTTATGCTAGCGGTCTGGATCAGAGCCTAATTAGAAGGATGATGGTCAAACATAACCTGGCCTGATATATAATATTACACTCGAGGTAAGGGCGAGCTAAGTGGTGAGCCGAGGAGGTGGCCACCTATATAAAATGAAAGCTTTTCTAGGGACTCTTCCTCTGTCCCAAGCGCAAAATACCTTTTGCCTAAAATTCTAAATTAAACCACTCCATTCCTCTTAATTAACATCTGTGGAAAGTATACATTAAATTGTTTTTGATTCCTTGATATATTTGCACCGATTTGAGTATTAAGGCTTCCTGCCATTATCTAACCATGGATAGATTCTGTTTTCAGGAAGAGAGTAAGAGAAGGAGCAAAGGAGAGACTAGGTCCAGAGCCGACTCACAACTGATTAGCAAACCATCCAGCGGTGCCGAAAAGGGCATTGAGATATCTTGGTGCCTGAACACTAAATTGGCTCTCTGCCAAAGGCAAACTTAATACTTTCCATATTTCAATGGGGTGAAAGCAATCACAGAATGCAGGCCAAAGCTAGGGCTACCCACCTCAATCTAAATATACATGGAACCCAAAGAATGGTTCTTTTCAGTTAGAAGCATAAAAGGACTGACAATCATTTCACAAAATTGGGATAAAACAAGTTAACTGAATATTGTCAACTTTATCTACAATCAAGGTACTCATCACAGACAGGAAACAAAGTTCCTAATACCCAGGATCATTTACATACACCTAGGAAACATGTTTTCCCCTCTGGCAGGATAGCATTTCTGTATGAAACAGCTGTTTTCACCTCCCCCCTAAAAATGGCTGTGATTCACCCTCCTTCAAGTTATCCAGCTAAAACCTGTCAGGAGCTGCTTGAGGCTGAAAAGTAGGCCTGTTGCTTTTTATGTAAATGGAGGGGGAATGGGTGCCACAGGTAATGCTGTCATACACACAAAAAAGACTTTAAGTGGATGCCAGAAACAAATTCTCCTGGTCCTCTGAGTCTCTTTTTCTGCTTAACCACATTGTTCCCTTCCTCCAGTGTCCTTGATGCAACTCCGAACACCCTGAGAATGATTTTCAAACCCAATACATTTCGACAAGTGTGGAATGGATGCCTCTGTGAAATAGAGATGAGCTTGAAAGAAAAGATGAAATTTGCACATGTTCCTTTGCAACCAGGGCTTTCTAGTGAATTGCTTGATTCAAAAGATAATTCTCCCTATTTTTCAGTGTTTGAAGTGTAGCATGTGCTCAAGCGGCTAATGGATCTGTTTCTGGCCGCAGTGCCATCTTTGAGATGCAAAGCTTGTAGAGTGGGCATCAGATTGACCTTTGCTTCCCAACTGCTCTTGATCTCGCTGCATACTGATTTGTTCTTCCAGAAAGAGGAAAGGCATAAAGGTTAGGCAGCCCAGCACAGATTAAATGAAAATAGAAATAAATTATTTTTTTCAGGTAGCTAACTAAAGTCTCTCAAAGCTTCAGAATCTTTCGGTCACATATTATGTGCGCACACGTGCACACACACACACACACACACCACCTTGAACCTTTCTAGGCACAGAGGATAAAAGAGTAAGCAACACAAAACTTCTGCCATCATGGAACTTACACTGTAGGGGAGATAGACAATAAAAAAAAAAAACCCTATGTACATGTAAAGCAACATTGTATAGTAATAAGCACTGTGAGTTGAAATAACCCTCGGTAAGGGCATCAAAGTGGAGGTGGCATGAATACTCACAGCAGGCCATTTGAGAAGGTGAGATCAGAATGAAGACTTGCATAAAATGGAAGAGCAGTCCTTACAGATATCTTGGGACAGAGGTCTCCCAGCCCAGGGAATAATGTGTTCAAAGGTCCTGAAGTAGCGGCAAGCTAAGTATTTCTGAGGACTTGAAGAGCTAATGTGTTAGAGCTGAGATTGGCAGGAGATGAGATTGTGTGGACAGGAAGTGGGCAGATCCAATGGAGCCTGAAAGCCACAGTAAGGAGCTGGGTTTTTATTCTGATTGAACGAATCCACTGGAAGATTTTGAGCAGAAGAATGACTTACGTGGCCTGACTTACATTTCAGTCAGATAATTCTGAAGCTTGTGACTTGGGGTGGGCAAGATTAGAAGCCAAAAAAGCCAATTAGGAGTCAAAATGGGGGTCTTGGACTAGGAAAAGTAATGATAAACACAATGGGAATGATTAAATCTTAGATGTGTTTTGAGGTTAGAGATTATGCTTTTCTGATACATTGAGTGTGTGGTTTGTGACATACACATCAAGGATAACTCCTAGTTTTTGACCTGATTCATTTAGTGAATGATGGTGCTGTATACTGAAATGAGAAGAAGAAATTCTTGGGAAAAATGAGAATCAAGAGTTCTCTTTCAAAGATGTTAAATTTGAAAATGCTTTTTAGATATCTAGGGGGAGATGTTAAAGAAGGAGTTAGAGATACAAGTCTGGAGCCCAGAGGAAAGGAAAGGACTGAAGATGTACATTCAGAACCACCTAGATATAGCTGACATATAAAGCTATAATGGTGAATGAGATCACCTAGAAAGAAAGACCAGGAAAAGGAGCACCCCCAAAATTGTTAAGTCAGGGAGAGGGGAGCCAGAAAAGAAGAACGGGAAGGCACAGCCATTGCATAGGAAGAACACAAAGAATAGTAGAGCTACCCAAGCTAAGTGAAAAATATGCTTCCAGAGAGTTGAAGTGAACAATAGGATCAAGTGTTAACTAACGGGTCAAGTAAGATCAAGGTTGAGAAATGTCCATGGGATTTGGCAAGATGGGAACCATTTGTAATCTCACCAAGAAGGATTTCCAGTGGTATGCTGGAGATGAAAGCCTGAGTGGAAAGAGCCAAGGAATGAATATAAAACATGACACCCCTCTTTCAATGAGAAAAGAAAATGCCTGAAAGGGGATGTGACATCTGACATCTGGTCTAGGGTGGGTGATTTTACCAAAGGAGATTTTATGATATCTTTGAAAGCCAGTAGGAATGATTGTATAAAGAAAGAGAAAATGAAGCTGGAGAAAGAGAACACAACTGCAGGAGGAAAGTCCTTGAGAAGGAAGAAGGGATGGGATCCATGCATGAGTGTAGAGTTGGGCTTCGAGAGAAACAGAACCATGCATCCATTGTAATGAAAGGGAAAGCCAAGTGTATGGATCCAGTGCCAGGTGGATCTGGGATGGCAGGAGCTGGAAGAAATTCTCTTGTGCTTGTCTTTATTCTCTCAGTGAAATAGCAGGTAAGGTCATCAGCCGACAGTGAGGGGAAAGAGTATCGCATGCTAAGGGAGTGAGAGAAAGCATGGGTAACAGTTTCTCAGAGTGGTGGGGTGAGTTGCCCTCGGGACCTAGCAGCTCTCAAGGCAGTGTGCGGTGCCCGCTTGAGATCTGCAGTCCAAATTAAGTGACTCTCTGCCTCTTATTGCTTCACCAATGCTGCTGGATGGAAAATTTGGATATCATCTCTATATTTTAAGATATTTTTTCTATTTTACACAAGAGAGAATAAAACTGAATAGAATGGGAATCGTGTTTTAATAGGCAAAAATACATGAGTAAAAGAATGCTTACAACCAAACTTTCCAACCCAACTTTAAAATCATAATGCCCTTTATTCTCATTTCCCTCTATATATAAATTGTTCCTCTTTGAGCTTAGAAGGTCATTTTCTTTGATTCAAAGAGCACTGTGCCATCAGAAGACTTACTTCTAATCTCTACAATTAGCAAACTGTGTGACCCTAAGCAATCATTTAATCTCACCATAAAAGAGATAAGAGGTTACCACCTCAATATTCTTTCTTCCCTTTTGACCACTAACAGAATTTTTGATGCTTAGCTCAGCAGAAGACTCCCCGAATTAAGACTATGTTTCCTAACTTCCTTTGCAGCTATGTGTAATGGTGGAATTAAGTGAGGGCCAATGAGATATAAAGAAAGATGGTGGAGGGAGGCAAGATGGCGGAGGTGTAGGAGGCACAGAGAGCCCTGGGAATCAGAAGTCCAGCTAAAAAGGAGGAAATCACTCTAAAAGCCGGCAAACACAATAGCAGAGAGAAGAGAATAAGAACAGCAATTCTAGGAGCAGAAAATCGACCACTTTCAGGAGGTAGGACGTGTGGAAAAAGTGAATTTAAAGCGACGGGAAGAGAGACCCCCGCGGGGAGGGGCCGGCTCCCAGCAGCCACAGAGCTGCGGAACACAAAATCCGGAACTTCTAGTCCACTCCGCTGAGGGACATCGCTCTGCAGGCTAACGGGGGTTCAGCCTTCGTGGGAACAGTGTGGTTTCAGGACCCGTGGGGTCACCGAGGGACCAGGGGAGCCCGAGTGCGGCAGAGCTCCCAGGTATTGGGGCAGAGAAGCCCGCGGCAGAGAAGGAGCCGTGCAATGCTGCATAGGCTCACCTTGGACTATAGGAACTGAGATATATAGTTCATATAAGGCTGCCGTACGTCAAACGGGGACCCCACGGGAGGCAGCTCCAGAGACACCCCCTCCTTCCTCCTCC
>CM053604.1:98422979-98440134 GCA_028646535.1 Procyon lotor
ATGGAATACTAAGCAGCCATCAAGAGAAACAAAATCTGGCCATTTGCAACGACATGGATGGAACTGGAGGGTATTATGCTAAGCAAAATAAGTCAGTCAGAGAAAGACAAGTATCACATGATCTCTCTGATATGAAAAATTTGAGAGGCAAGGCGGGAGTTTGGGGGATTGGGGGAGAGAAATGAAACAGGAAGGGATGGGGAGGAAGACAAACCATAAGAGACTACTAGACTCAAGAAACGAACTAAGGGTGGCCGGGGCAGGGGTCGGGGGAGTGTGGGTGGGTAGGGATAGGATGGCTGGGTTGTGGACATTGGGGAGGGTATGTGCTGTTAAGTGCTGTGAAATGTGTAAGCCCGACGATTCACAGACATGTACCCTGGGGCAAATAATACACTATATGTTAATAAAAATTTAAAAAAAAAGAGAAAGATGGTATGAGGCAGGTTCTAGGAAACCATTAGAACATGTCAGGTACTCCTTATCAGCTCTTTAGTTCCTTTCACCACATTAGCTAGAGTTCCAGTCACCATCTTGAACTCCCCGAAGAAAGGCAAAGCAGTCAGGTGGAGAGAACCCAAGTTCCTAGCAATTCTGTAGTGCCCGCCCCACATAACTCTGGACTACAAACCTCCAGCCTTCAACAATGTGAGAGGCAACTATACTTCTGTTGTGCCCACGGAACATAATCATGACTGATAGACCCTCAGCCTCGATTTTCTATCTTTTAGACTAAAACTATTGTCAAGTTTCCTGTGCAAATGCAAAATTCTCACTTAAAATGTCATCTCTTTGTTTCAGAGGTCACAGTAGTAGAATCTACAATGGCTGGAATGCAAAATTTCTGGCTTTCCTCCCTTAGTTTAATGCCATCCTAAAGCTTGTTTTGTATTGCCAAGAGGATTGCTATCCAGAGTTTTAACACCTCTCTTCACACTTACATTTCCACAGAGCTGGGTGATCACAATGCTTGATCTCTCTGGTTTGACAACACGGTCTGACACCAGGATTAGTTTGGTATGTGAAGCAAAGAGGCATTGCTGAGTACTTTCTATAATCCTCTGGAAACCTCACCCTGCCCCACGATTTCAGTGGCTTGAACAGTCTACAGTACTATGCAGAACACAAAAATTGAAAACGATAACTCTTGTGAAAAGTTACTCCCCACATTATGCTTGTTTTTGTTTTGCTATGCTATTCTGAAGAAAGTGAACAGGATTGCCCGTGCAATTTATTAATTAACCTGGGGCACCTTTATTTTTGTTTATAAAGTGCTAGCAACAAAGAAATGGAAGGAAATAAGCCAGACAAAAACAATTATTTGAAACAAGTTTTGTGAAAATTATGTCTCTAGGAAATACAATTTTGAACTTATTGCAATAATTTGTAAGTAACTTTTTAAATATTTTTTCCACCCTCCATCATTATTAAACTGGAGTAGAACCTTTTCCCTTGAGTTATCATTTATTAAAAATCTCCCTGGATTTTCAGGCAATTTAGGGCAATGTAACTTGCAAGAGAAAAAAACTTATAGAATATAATGTTTTAACAAAATTTCTCTTTTGAAGAAGCAATTGAGCCTTCTGCACTCTATGCAAATAGTGTTGAGCTAACAGAAACTGCTGTAAAAGCTACCAGTGGAAGTCCGTGTCTGTATTTTCTTTTGATCTCTCTCTGGATTTAATGCCCTCATGAAGCTGGAATGGAATATATGCAAGTCACAGCGTGGCAGAGGGATAATATATTTCCCCCTGCTTCGCTGAGCATGAGTTGTGTATCTTGCCATCTTGAGAGTCCACAGTGCGGTACATTTATCCCCATTAGAGAAGCTCACTCCAATAATATATGGATGCTGCAGCCATTTATGACAAATACGTAAAATCATAACCTTCTACATTCTGAAGATGGGGTGTATATACATTGAATCTGTTACATGTGCATCGACAGATTTTTGTCAAAACTAGACTTTCTAGTCCAAAGACTAAGAGGGCGAATATATTGATGTTATTTGCAGATTTATGTAGCCTCAAAAGGCTATAACTTTAATTTGAAGATGGAAAAATAAGAACAGTGCTTCCCACTTTGGCTATATATGAATTCTCTTGCCCATCCTGAGCAAAAAGCTTCGAGATCAGGGTGTGTGTTTATAAGTCCTGTTTGGTTCAATTGTGATAATGTGTTCAACTCTTTCTAATCTCATCTTAGGGCCAAAGATCACAGCAGTGAAAGAGTACATTTTTAAAAGTGACCCAAAAGTAAGAAAACATTTGTGGTTCGAATCCTAATATTTACTAATGTGTACACTTGGCTCAGTTTATTTAATCCAAGTCTCAGTTTGCTCACCTGTAAAAAGGGAGACTAATGATAACACCCACCTATAGGACTGTATGCAAAGGACTCAGCATACACTGATGCCTAATAAATGTTGGCTGTTTTCATTGTGATGATTACCTCAGGATCCTCATCAGTATGCCAGTGGGGAAAACAGAGCATGACTTGTGAAAAGAGCTGCCATTAACTGTGTTCTCCAGTTGCTCTGATTCGCTCTCCCAAGGGGTAGAATATGATGATGTCCCTCAACACAACTGAGAAACGGACACAGATGCAGAGAACCACACAAAGGTCTGATAAAACCAGAAAAAAAAAAAGTCTGGGCTCTAAAATCATAAGATCCAAATTTAAATCTGTGTCTACATCTACTTACCACCCAGAACACTTTTTGCAACCTACAGCCAAGACAGTGATGGTCGGGAGGCAGTAGGAGAGGGCCATAGTGCTGTTTTTCTCTCCTCTGTAACCAGGGGTTACAGTGTTTGATTCTTTCCAATCTCAAGTTCAGCATCTCTTGCAACAAACTGTATAAAAAAAATCTGTCAATTAGTTGATTCTCTGTGTTGATAAGGCTATAGACTCACTCCTCAAATTCTTTGGCTTTGAGGATAAAAGTCATGGCGTGGAAAAATAATGTTTCACGCCATTTTCCATGAGAGTTAAGGATACAAATACATTAGCAGTGGTAAAATCTTATAGATATTCCTTTTTTTCCTTGTTGCTTGATACATTTTATTATAAACTTACTCCTATATTCAAGCGGGTGCCCATAGCCTTAAACCTTATAAACATATATATTGAATTCTGGTGGCAGAGAAGGCACAATTATATGCACTAGCAATTATGTGGCTAAGAGTTAGGTTGATAATTAGAGTTCAGGTTTACCCTTTGTAAAGATAGTTCTGTGTGTAGATCTGCTCTCTATACATCACCAGGAAACATTTATTACTCTGTTTTGCAGGTAAAGAAACTAAGGTTAAGTTACTTATGCAAATAACTTTTTTTAATTATGGAAAAGATTCTTCTTGAGAATTAAAATATCTCTTGCAGTTTATGAGACTTATAAGACCCGGAAACATGGTTAAATAAGGTAATATATGTGAAAAAGCCTTATTGAAATAACAAATATCTGTATAGAATTTGGCAGTTAATAGATATTCTTAATATACCTGTTTCTCCAATTACCACAGTATAGTCATTAATATACTATATTATGTTATGAAGTCATAATTGCAGTCAGGCAGAAAGTAATTACCATCTATCAACTTTCATGTTTTACAAAAGCAAATTTTTTTCCTTTGTTTTAGAAGTTCCCCAGAACAAATAATAGTTTTACATTGGCAACCCTTTCATTTCATGACCCAACCACCCCATGTCTCTATAAAGCTGTCATATATCTTTCTAGGCTCAACTCACATATAGCTGTTTCAATTTTAAAATCTAATCCAAGGGCAAATCCTCCTGATTCCACTGTGAACACCTGGTACAAACAACAGTGAAAAATAGTGGGTCTCTTTCAAATGTACCTCCACGTGAGGAAAAAAAAAAAACTGATTTCACACATCTCTTAGATCAGACTTGCAAAACAATTCATTGCAATTAATTGATGTCAGCAAACCTATCCTGAACACCCACTCTCACATGCATTCTTGGGCAATATGCTCTTGAAGGCAGAGAGTCCTTTCCCTTGGGCAGCTTATAGATCATTGGAGAACAAGACAAGTAAGGGGCACAAATAAATACAATGTACAGCAGAATAGGGAAAAAAAGGCCTGAGAGAAAGAGAGAAAATAATTATAAGGTTCAGATGCAGGATAGCTCAAGATATCTAATTAGATAGATTGACATCATTGAAAGGATGCCATGTAGAGCTGGTAGAACTTCATCCAACAAAGATGGGGCGGGCTGGACATTCTTGGCAGAGGGAACAGTGTTATCAAAGACTCTAATGCACACAGTGTTTGGGAATCAAGTGGTCCTGTTTGCTTGAATCAAGAAGAATCTCTGTAATGGACTTTATTGTTTCTGCTACTCAAGATATAGTTTGATATTTCAACAGATACATGCAGTGATATAACTATTAGGGAAATCAAGAATATTTCCATCACCTCCAAATTCTTACTAATGCCCATTTACAGTCATTCACTCCAAACCTCTGACCCCAGGCAACATGGATTGCCTTCCTATCACTGTAGATTGGTTTTGTACATTCTAACATATTATATAAATACAATCATACAGCTTTACTCATTACATCTGACTTCGTAGTAATGCTTTGGGGTCAGCCATGCTGTTGGGTACGTAAGCAGCTTTTCTTTCACTCCTGAGAAATAGTTCACTATATGGATATACTACAATTTGTTTATCCATTTTCCTATTGAGGAACATTTGGGTTCCTTGAGGCATTTGACTATATCATGAATAAATCTGCTAGGAACACGTGGTACAAATCTTTGGGAGAATATATTTTCATTTCTCTTGGGTAAATATCTTGGAATGGGATGGCTGAGTCTTAGGAAAAATATATGTTTAATCCTATGAGAGATGGCCAAGCTGTTCCCCTGAATGATTTTACCATTATATTCCCACCAGCAGTGTGTGAGGGTTCAGGTGTTCCACTTCCTCACCAGCCAGCACTGGGTATGCAAATCTCTATAATCTTTGCCTTTCAAGTGGGTACATAGGTATATCCCACTATGATCTTAATTTGCCTTTTCCTCATGTCTAATGATGCCAAGCATTGTTGCATGTATTACTGGCCATTCCTACATCTTCTTTCATGAAATAACTTTTCAAATCATGTGCCTATTGAGTTGTTTGTCTCCTTGTATTCTTCAAAAAGGAAATCTTTCTATCTTCCTGGTTTGTCCGGTGTGATATGATCCACTATGCCTTGGATGACCTTCCTCTCTATCTCTATTTAATATATCTTGTAAGGTCTGGCTCATAGGTCCTTTTCCCTGTGCAGCTTCTTCCCCAACCTCTCCTTTCCCTGAGCTCTTGCAAGACCTCATTCCCTTTTTCCACCCCAGTAGCATGGATCATATCACATCACAATTCAGAGTTACAGATCTCTATCCTCAGACTGGAGGTCCTTGGAGTTTCAGGATGAGTGTTTTTCTTCTTTGAATCGTCCCAGGACTTAATACAGTGCCTGCCACATTTAAGTACTCAGACTTACTCAGATGATATTTCAGATACAAAAGAGAAGGAATTGCAACTTATTCAGGCTATAGTCGTGGATGGGTAAAGGTAGGTTCAGAACACTGAGGGAGTCACTATTTTTGTTCATTGACTTAACAAATATTTTTTGAACACTTGCTATGTGCCAGGCACCTGAGAGGCTAGGATACAGAGATGACCATGCTATCCAAAATCTCCACCCCAACGGAACTTAGCCTACATCAAAGGAGACTGATCCATTCAGTAGTGCAGCAAGTGCAGCTTGTGCTATGTTAAGGGAAATCCAGGATGCTAAGGAAGCTTAAAGAAGAATTCCTAACCCATGTTTTGAAATCAAAGGAGATTTTCTGGAGAAGTGATATCTAAGCTGAGATGTGAAGGATACGTCGAAGGGACCACAATTGAGAAACAGGAACAGAAGCTCATGCAAAGGCCCAGAGATGAGGAAGCACAAAGCTCATTCAGAGAACCACACTAAATGGACAGAGATTGAGAACTAGCTATTGTATATAGGGAATGATTGCGGAGGAAAATGCTGTTGATGATTCCATTAAGTCATCAACAAATACAGTAGAAAGACTTTTCACAAATTTTTGTTTTGTTGTGTGAGAGAGTCCATCAGTTTCCTCTCAAAATCCCACCTCTAACAGTTACTGGCTGTGTGATCTAAAGACAGCAGGGCCTCCCTCTCCTGTTTCCTCATTTTTTTATGGGAATAATAACTTCATAAAGCTCGTGTGAAATAGAGCTGATGCAGGTAAAATGCCAGGTCAGGGACGAACTCAGGGATGCTCACCAATGTTTTACTCCAGCTGAGCACAGGTACTCTACCTTTTGGGGCAACCTTTTATCTAGGTGGGCCATGTAGCTAATGACCAACAACAGAAGGTGAGTCCAAGCTTATGTCAGTTCCTAGACTAAGACAGTTAGGAGCAGGTGTGCCTTTCTCCTCATCTCTCCCTTTCCTTGTATCATAACCTTGGAGTCCACGTGTTGAACATTCACTGAGAAGAGACCTGGGTCTCTGAATGATTACATGAAGCAGAACCCCTCTATACTATCACACATCTACCCTCTGCTAACCTGATTGGTTGTGACATGTGGTGGCAAAGGAAAAAAAAAAAGAGAGACAGAGAGAGAAAGAAAAAAAAATTTTTTTACACTAAAATCATATTGTGTTATAAAACTAAGGACTTGGGGTTGTTTGTGACAGTAGTTACTCTATCTATGATTTGTTCAAACATTGAACCCAATGTGTAGCACGGAGTACTGAATAAATGCTAACTGAGGATGTTAGAATTTTTATTTGTGGCTTTATGATTATTAATACGTGAGACAATATGGCATGACGGTTCAAGCTCAAACTCTGGAATCAGACAACATTGGGTCTGACTCCTGATGCCACAGGTACCAACTTTGTTTCCCAGTTACTTAGCTTCCTATGCCTTACTTCACTCATCCATAAAATGCAGGTGATAATGGCACCTGCCTCAGAAGGTCACCATGAGTACTGAATAAAATAAAGCACATAAATCCTTTGGCACGCATGCACCTTACAAGCACTCAATAAGTAGAAGCTACAGTACTATTATCTCACGAGTACAATCTGATATTGGGAAGGTCTGAAAATTTGCTACAGCCAAATCCTTGGAGAAATCTCCGGGGAGCACATCTCCCTCATATTTTAACACCTCCGAAAGTTCGGCATTTCTTCCTCTCTGCTCCAGGACATAGGCAAGAGTAGACTGGTCACATCGGCAACCTGAAGCCTGTACTTCCTTGCTATCACCCCAGGAATGTTTGTTACTCTGAGTGCATATCCATAATATGGTCAGGTCAGTCATTACCCCACCTGACAAAAAAAATAATGTGTTAACAGATCAGGCCTCCAGTGCTCATAAATTACTCTTTCTCTTCTTCCTCGGCAAGTATCTCGGGGACTCAGGGGATCTGAGCTGTTGTGGGCCTCAGAGGTTTCGCGAGGGCCGCCGCTCTCACTGCCCTGGCTCCTGGCACACTCCATTTTCCCGGCACCACAAGGCACAAGCAACGCGTGCCTGCAGCTGACATCTTTGAATGTTTGTTGCTCTCTTTCTGCCTAACACTTGTGGCTCCATGAAGCCATTTCTGTTATTGCCATTACTAACTAAATAGCCCCTGGACTCTGGCTGGAAAACAGTGCCATAAATTGCTTCGAGTTACCCCATTTCCTGCAAACAAAAATCCCGGCAACTTCGGGTCCATTTTTACTTTATTATTTATCCGGCCAGGCCATTTATTGCAAGATACTGCTTCTCTCTGTGTTGGAATAAGCAAATTATTCCATTTTCGATGTACATGGTGCAACTCCTGATTCAGGAGCCTTGACAGGAGGCGTGCTTAGGAAGGAAGTATTTGTGCAATTGCTGCTGAGAACCGGAAATCACTGACTATGGCCTGTTCTTCCTTGGCACTTAAGACAGAGTGGGACTGAAGAGCAGGATTTTCCTATCTCTTTAGCCATTGGGTCAAGTTACTGCCAGAAAAAGAAAGATGGAGAGAGAGAGCTTGGACAACATGAATTCATTTTAATGGTCTATTGGTTCCACTTAGTGAAGGCCTATTAATTGCATAACATGCATCTGTATCTGTGTCTTTCAAATAATATTTCTAACCACCTGGGGAACTAAGAAGGCACAGAGGGATATATAAAGAGTGGGTGCAATTAGGCAATGATGATCAAGGATAGAGAAAGGTTTGAAGGGAGAGAAGGAGACGACGCTCCTGTTTCAGTCCTGTAGGGTACTTTTATAGGAGGGAAAAAAGGCTCTTTAATTATGAAAATCTTTCCTTTGTAAATTGCTAGACAAGTAACACAGAGACTAAGGGAAGTAAATTCCTCAGGTGTGTTATGAAAAGTAGGCAAGCTAGGAGGTTTCTGATTGAAAAAAAAAAAAAAACTTTTTAAAAATTTTTGATAAAAAACCTGCTAAAATTATATTTTTCATTCTCCTTTATTATTTCACAGTGAAACTCCATTTTCATAATATGTGGAAATTAAAATCCAGTTGGTATATTTTTAACCCTAACTAGTGTCGTGCCACTAGTATCCCTGAGGAACCCCAAAGTGCATCTGTGAGGAAGAGGAAACATCCTAATCCTCCGTGAGAGGAGTTGACAACTAGTGGGCTACTTGTCATTTCCTGACAACACCACTCATTAAACGTTGATCATCACAGTGCTAGCTCCCTTAACAGATCGTGAGCTATTAGGGGACAAGGGAATTTCTTTATATCGTTTTGATTATCCCACCTTAGGAAAAAGGAAAATAAGGACCTGGAAAAAAATTTTTTAAAGATTTTATTTATTTGACAGAAAGAGATCACAAGTAGTCAGAGAGGCAGGCAGAGGGAGAGAGAGAAGCAGTCTCCCCGCTGAGCAGAGAACCTAATGCAGGGCTCAATCCCAGGACCCTGAGATCATGACCTGAGCCGAAGGCAGAGGCTTTAACCCACTGAGCCACTCAGGTGCCCCAGGACCTAAAAAATTTTTAAGTTTGTTACGTATTTGAGAAAAAGAAATGAGTGGCAATAAACCTGTTCTCTTTGCATTTGAGTGTTCACCACAGTTTGCTTTGCTAGGAAGGATAAATCATCTGATTAGAAGTGCCTCTGCTTCTAGAATGTTCTCAGGTGGAAGGAAAAAGCTAGTTATGAGTTAGCCACTTTATGATGTGGCCACCTTGAAAGAGATGGATTAGCAAGGACCAGGCTCTCACTCTGGTGCTGGAGGAACTGAAAAATCAAGAAAGTGGTCTCTGGCTATAGCACACACAAGGTCGCTGAAAAGCAATTCAACTCTTTGCCTTTTGGATAGAAGCCCAGCAGTAGACAAGCTGCAGTCCAAGAACCAGGATTGATATGGTGCCCACTGCCAGCGAGTCTCAGCCCAGAGAAGGACGTCCTGGAAACTGAACACGTCTTGGGCCTACAGTTGCCTGTTAAGGGGATGAGTGGTTGGCACTTCTACTTTAATCTTGGTCCACTATATGCCCCCAAAATGGGTCTCTGCTTTAAAAGTCTAAGTACTAAGAAACTAATTCCCCTTTCTCTCCTGACAGGCGAGGCATTACAGTGAGCTATTTCTCTGCTAAAATGGGCCTTCTTATGGGTCCAGGTCAAGATCTAGCAGTTAAACTGTGGTGATAAGTGTCAGCACAGAAAAGAGAGTGCTGTCTTGAGTACCGTCAAAAGCAATTATAAACACCAACACCCTTGATGTTCAAGATACCAGTACTAGTGCATGGGATGTAGAATTCAGACTGGAACTGGGTTTTGTTAAAGATATCATTCAGAGGCATCTAGAATGTCTCCTTTAGTCTATACTACAAAGATTTTGATTAAGCCTAATGTACTACCAGCCAGAGATCACCTCTCTTGTTCTACATCATCCTCTCAGACCATCCATAAGAGTCACATGACTTTATTATCCCTGCTTCACCAAACTTAGTGTCTTAGAGTTACCAATTCAAAAGTGCTTATTAAATAAAACAAGATGGGGGCACCTGGGTGGCTCAGTGGGTTAAAGCCTCTACATGCAGCTCAGGTCATGATCTCAGGGTCCTGGGATTGAGCCCCGCGTCAGGTGAGGCTCTCTGCTCTGTGGGAAGCTTGCTTCCCCCTCTCTCTGCCTGCCTCTCTGCCTACTTGTGATCTCTCTCTCTCTCTCTCTCTGTGGCAAATAAATAAATAAAATCTTTAAAAAGTAGATAGATGATAGATAGATAGATAGATAGATAGATAGATAGATAATAGATAGATAGATAGATAGATAGATAGATAGATAGATAGATAGTAGATAGATAGATAGATAGATAGATAGATAGATAGATAGATAGATAGATAAATTTAAAAAACAGGATGGATTTCTTAGAGACTAGAAATTCAGCAGTTTAGTGTATGTCCCCCCACACAACCTGGTTTTGTGTGACCTTGTTACAAAGGAATAATGCACTTACTTAGAAAAGAAATAGGCTTTGCCCTCCACCTACTGCAGGAGTGATCAAAATTGTCACCTTTAAGGAACAACTTTTCAAAGGCAAGTTGGCTCTCCTTATACACAAGACCAGGTGGAGGATCATAGCTAAGTCATAGAACATCATTGATTAAATAAATATATTTCATGGGCACCAAAATGAATGGATCATAGTTTGGTTTAAACCAATCTTTTAAGATATAAATGACTAGGTTTTAACTTCTTGTCACTAGATCCCATTACTGATGAGACAATTCATGTATTTTATCTACTTGTTCTTAACATATCAAAAAAGACATGAAAGAGAGTAGTTTTCTATGACCCTGTCCTCAAAATCTTACATGGCTCTGGCCATTGATTAGAGGGATCCACACCTCCACTAGCTAAAGGCCAGCGAAAAGGAAATAATTAATATTGTTTACATACACACCTGTGTCAAAAAAATCTTTCCTAGGGAAAAGATAGAATCAAACCATGTGGACTTAAAAATATTGGGAAGAAATATTCCCAAAATATTCCGTAAGAATTATATCGTTCCTTGTCATTTAATACAGTAGGAAATTCAGGGCCAGTACTACAACAGCTGTATCATGCTCCTAAGGAAGGGTTTTTTTCACCTTTTCATGGCTGGAACACACAGAAAATCATCATCATCATCATTATCATCATCATCATCTGCAAAGCATACTGTAGTAAATACTTAGTTTGGACAGAGATGACCTACAGGGATTGAGAAGCATACCTCAAGGCCAAGGAGATGTGCATCTTAAACACTGTCCCCTCTAGGAGAGTAATCAGCAAACTTTTTTTCTGGAAAAAGCCAGATAGCAAACATTCTATTTAGATTTTGCCTAAATAGGTTTCTTTGAAATTCTCAACTCTGATATTGTAGCACAAAAATAGCTATCGACAATATAAATGGGCATGGCTCTCTGTATTCAGTAAAACATGATTTGCAAAATTAGGACGTGGTAGGATTTAGCTATGGACCATAGTTTGCTGATTTTTACTCTAGGCAAATGAAATAACTGAGTGAGTAGGCTCTGGGCCTCAGAGCACACACACACACACACACACACACATACACATTCATCCAAGGAGCTTTATTTTTATCTATGTTGCATATTGAATTTCCACATAAGATATTGTTCAAAACTAATTTTACTTCTGAAAAACAGATAAAACTTTGAAAACTATTTCAATAAATATTATATATATAAAGATATATATATCTTTATTGAAAGGATAGTATTACTTAAATAAATTCTACTACTGGTTTTGGAATGGAAGTAAAGGTTCAAGTGACAGTAATGCTGGAAGAAATACTAACACCTAGGCACAAAGAAAGTATGTTACTCATTAAATTTAAAATGACAACTATTCTTCTTTTGTTAAATATAAGTCCTTTTTTTATTTGTTTAAGATTTTATTTATTTATTTGACAGAGAGATATCACAAGTAGGCAGAGAGGCAGGCGGCGGTGGGGGTGGGGGGGGTGGGTGTGGGAAGCAGGTTTCTTGCTGAGCAGAGAGCCTGATGCGGGACTCAATCCCAGGACCCTGAGATCATGAGATCATGACCTGAGCCAAAAGCAGAGGCTTTAACCCACTGAGCCACCCAGGCATCCCTAAATCCTTCTTTTTAGTTTCAAAGGAAAAAAAATGCTTGTTTTTTTGTTATTTACATGCTTACAAGTACTGAAAAATTCTAAGACCAATGGGATGGTTATGAGCTCTGAGTAAGTTGCTTATGATCTTGAGCATGAAAACAAGTTTCAGGGTGATTATTTACTTTCTTAATTGATAAATTTAGAAGCAAATCCTTACAGGATACCCGGGTACAGGGAAAGTTTCTGGGAATTTAGGATTGGAAGGATAAATAAATGACAATTTCACCTACTTTTTACCTATTGTTCATGAAAGAGCTTCCTTTATAACCCCAGGAAAAATTACAAGCAGCCTTTCCCTTAGACATAATTTGCTAGTAGTTTTCAAACTTCAGTTGCAAATATTTAATTAAAGATGTTCATTGAAAATGCAGAATCCAATTCTGCATTCAGAAGATCTGAAGTTAGGCCCAGTGATTTGCATTTTTAACAAATATCCTGAGCTGGTGGACCATGCTTTAGAAATGATGACATAAACATCTTTGATTTACAGCTCTTCACCATTCCAAAAGGTGGAGAAACAGGATAATAGTATATTCTTTAGACAAGTGTTCTCTTTCTTGTGATTTTTTTTCCTATGACATGTGTTTGCCTTAGGTGTCTGAAAAATAGTTTCTTTGTTGTTCTATTCATTGGTGTTCATTGACGTCTACTCCTAAAGGAAATGTTTTTAAAGGGTACAGGAACACAACTACATACAGATATGAGCTATATTTTAAAGCAGCACTTGGTTTGAGACCTTTCTCAGATGTCTTTGGGGAGTTGAGTTCATACTCAGTTCTAAAAGCACCAACCCCCAGTAGACGTGAGGGTTGCAGTCAACCGAGTTGAGATTATTGTACAAGGCCATATTTTTAGCCAATTCCAGATTTCATTCAAGCAATGTTAAAAGTTTCTTGTATTTTGTTTTCATGAGAAATATCTGTTGTAGCTTCCAAGAAAAAAAAAAGGAATCACAGGAACTAAGAGTATTGATCTGATTTAAAATGGGAAACAGAAAAGGAGAAAGGAGAAAATATGTTGAGTATGCCAAGGGCAAGCATGATAACAATCTGTAAACATTTCAAAAATATAGTAAACACTTCCTTAGAAGGAAGAGTCATCGTTTGGCTGAGTACAGGTGCAAAGACAAAGAGAAATGGGTCCTGATTTCTCTACAGTTTTCCGTCAAACTCAAAGTTGCTGATTACCTAGTTTCAGCCATTTTTAAAAAGTGGGTTTTGGCACATACAAGTAAAGCTCTTAACTAATCCAGGACTGCTGATGTGAATGCAGCAAGAGTTTATTTACAATTAGGCTGCACATTCCCAGAGGTAAATCCATTCTTAAAAATCTTTAAGAAACTTACCTCTGCAAAAACTCTGCTGTCCCCTCCCCCAAGGGTGTCAACTTGGGATGGGTGAATCAAATAATAAATTTGCTGAGTAGTACAAACATTAGTAAATATTTGCAACTCTCACAATTTCTGCTTTTTAAAAGCTTAGAAGTTCGATGCTTCCCTTTCAGTATACCGTGTTAGCCAAGAAACCCAGGAAACACTGAAATTTGCTGGCCTGGAAGATAATTCACATCCCCAGAGTAAAAACCGTTACTTACCCACTCTCATCTCCAGGCCACATGCTACATATGCATTCATGTTTCTATAGTGAATCAAAATATCACTTGCCTCCTTCATCATGGTATCCTCCACAAGATTTATTTCCTTAGAAAGTCAGTTCTAGGGTATCTGGGTGGCTCGTTTTGTTAAGTGGTTGCCTTTGGCTCAGGTCATGATCCCGGGGTCCTGGGATCGAGCCCCACATCGGGCTCCTTGCTGAACGGGGAGCCTGCTTCTCCCCTGCCTGCCATTCCCCCTGCTTGAGCTTGCTCTCTCCCTCTCTCTCCCCACCCTCACTCTCTCTCTCTCTGGCAAATAAATAAATAAAAATCTTCTTTAAAAGTCAGCTCTGTGCCATACTTGCTTATTTCTGAGACTATGTCTTTCTACCTTGCCATGGTATTTTTTTCCTTCTTTGATCACATTATGTCTTACCGATAAAAATGGACAGCCCCCTACAAAAGAACTGGTCTGAAGTGGTGTGTGGAGGAATCAAGGGCTCATCTAAGGATATTTCGGTGTAATGGGAGTCTTTTGAGTTTGGTCTGCAGTGGAATCATCCACATCACCCAAAAGAAATGCAGCGATGCAGAATCTCAACACCCATCCCAGACCTATGGAACCTAAATCTTCATTTTAATAAGACCCCAACACATTTTGGATTTTTGAAATAAATTTCTAGGCCCAAGATGGAGCCACTCCTACCCAAGGTGCTGCATCAGCAAACCAAAACTTAGATAAGTTTCATGTCCCAGCAAATGCTCTGCTTGACCAAGACCACTGTATATCCGGTCTGCCAATCCCCAAACACCAAGCCAACTCTGGGCTCTATACTGACTTTCTTGTTCCTTCTCACCCCAAACAAGGTTGCCTATGTGACCCCAGCCAATCAGATATTTTCCCTTTTTCTCTTCCTTGTTCTTTATTCTTTATCCTATAAAATCTTCCTGCCTTCCACCCCATTTTGCAGTACTCTGGATGGAGACTGTCCACTTCATGACAGTGTGAAATAAAGTTTGTTTCTATCACCTAAGTTGTCTTCTTTAATCGTTTTGCAACAGCATATGCTTTAAAATCTGAAGAGCAATTCTTACTGCAGCAAGGGGCATGGAGAAGAGCGGGAGAGAGTAGGAATCACCAGGGAAGGTGTTTCATGCACACATCAGCTCACATGGCTCCCAGGATTCACATTCTGCCATGCCTTAAGAGACTGCCCTCTATAGAGTGGGTGGAAAATGTGCCAGGGATATTTCTCCTATATCTTTCCCTATTGGGTTGAGTATGACAGTGTCACTTAGCACTCTAAGGCAGGCCACATAGATGGGAAAATTCTAGAGAAGCAACTCGCTCTTTGCAACCATCATTTCTCCCGTGCAAAAGGCAGTGCCTGACATATAATAAGTGTTCACTAACAAACTGCAAATGCCATCAAAAGAGCACTGAAATCATTCATAAAATATATAAACATTTCAATAGTTTGAATGAGACTTCTTGGTGTGGTCAACATGAGATTACCTCCCCCCATAGTTTTCATTGTTTCTGACCAAATCAAAACTGTTGCCTTGTGGAATTTCTCACTCATTCCAAATCTAAATCCTAACAAAAGCATAGTAGGGATTCATTAGGTTAGTGACTCAAAGCTACTCTCTGATATCATGGAGTACCTATTCTAAACTTTTGAGAACTTGTTTAAACCTGATAATATGGTATGCAAATGGTGGGAACTCCATAAAAGCTGAAGACAGATTGACAAGATTCACTCACCCCTGGCTTGAGTCTTTGTGACTCAATTCCACCTCAAAGGAAAAGAATCCACAGTCCTCACCATCCATTCTGAAGCTGGGAAGCCTTCCACCAATGCAGAAAACTAATTGCTTCTTTTCTCTGGATTGCATATTGCTTATTACTGCCATGACATTCCAGTACCCAAGAAGCACAAATAGTGATCCCTGAAGCTGCTTTAACCTTTTCAGACTATAGCAACTTGATTGTTCGCCTCATTACACTCTGCAGACCTTGTCTGGGATGACAGCTTGAAATGGAGGGTTCCACTGGCAACCTTCATTAGCACTTTGTTCACCATTTCTCAGCACAGCAAATGTCCTGGGAGCGCAGGCAAAAAAAATTCAGCAACCATCCCTCAGTATTTCAGTCCTCTGAGTCCCTGGGCACATTTCTTAACTATTAAATCATGTGTGTGCTTTCAAAAACATGAGCTTAATGAGCGCTGCCCACCCCAGCTGGCCTCAGGACAAACCCCTCACTAGAAAATTCCTCTCTATCTGGTTTTCCTATTATAAAGCAGGAACACCAGTGAAAATTTAAAAGCTTACAAAACTAAGGTGAAGGATATAAAAAGGAAAACAGTCTGAAAAGAGCTGGAAAGGTATCCCGAAATTACAATTACTGTCCTATTTGATATCAGATACAAAGCTCCTGTTAATCTGATCCCAGGAGCTTTGCAGACTCATCATCTCCCTGTAACACCCACAGCACCCACTCCCTGACCCCAAGCCACGCATTGTATCTCCAGCCAGCTACACATCATTGCAAAAACACACCATGGTTTTGTACATTTCAATCATCTACTCTATTTGGTAAATGCCTATTTGTATGTCATGGCCTTGTTCAAACAACGTTTCCATCAACTCTACTTGAACCACAGATTATTTTCTGTCCTTCAAGCAAACTCTAATTAAAAAAAATAAAACAAAACAAAACTACTTAGCACATATCCCACTAATGGTAATTATGTACATATGTCTGCACCCTAGTATGTAAGATATTTTAAAGCAGGGATGGGCCTTCATCAGCAAGATATATACCCAGTGCCCAGCTAAGTAAGTACTTGACTCTGTGCAAACAAAAGCAATCAGTAGTTCATGCCCAAAATTAGAGACATCTTAGGAGGACATGTTAGGCAACATTTAAGAACCAGTAATATGCCTCTAGATTTTGAAAAAAATTTATTGATAAAGTAAATGTAAAAATATATGCTGTCATGAAGTCTAAAAACACGAATGTATGGAACCAATGGGCCTCTATGCTTTGAGGAGTTTAAAAAGCAGAAAGCTACAAAAACTGTTCCTACTCAATAGGAGTTATCTGTTTGTTTAAACTAGAAGCTGGGGAGCTTGGGTGGCTCAGTCAGTTAGGTATCCAACTCTTGATTTTGGTTCGGGTCATGATCTCAAGGTCGTGGGATTGAGCCCCAGTGTCAGAGTCTGCTTGAGATTCTCTCTCTCCTTTCGACCCTCCCATGGCTCACACTCGTGTTCTGTCTCTCTCTAAAATAAATAAATCTAAAATAAAAAAAAAAAAACTTTAAACTAGAAGCAATAATCCTACTAATTTGCATAACAGAA